>LVTN01000100.1:201750-291993 GCA_001649415.1 Musa itinerans | reverse complement strand
GAAACTCCAATCGTTGAAGCTCAACAGCAACAATTTCAGTGGAACAATTCCCGTTTAGCTGGGCAATTTGGTGGACCTTCAGGACACATTCGACATCACCCAGATCTCGCTAACAGGGGAGATATACCATCTCGATTTGGCAAATTGGTTATGCGGCAAAGTCTGAATCTATTGCATAACGATTTGTCTGACCATCTTCCTTCTTCGATAGGTGATTTGATTCAGCTTATCGATCATTGATGTATCATACAATGAACTGGAGGGACCTGTCCCTGATTCCCGAGTTTTCAACAAACGCTACAGTAGAGTGGCTTATCCACAACACAGATGGCTTGTGTGGGGTCGTTAAAAGGTTTGCCGCCATGTGTTTCGTCGACTGCAAGAAGAGACGACGGTGGCAAGCACCAGATAGTAATCATCGTATCTTCTATTGGATTTCTTGTCACCTTATTCCTGTTGCTTGCGTTCCTTGGAGTTACTTTGGGATTGCAACCGAGGAAGAAACACAGTACCTGCTGAAAACAAGCACATCAATGTAAGTGCATTCTGTCAATTAAATATCCATGAAAAACACACGTAATGAGGACATCGTCCGAACCACAGAAGATCATAGTGACAAATACTGCATCGGAAGTGGCGCATATGGCAGCGTTTACAGAGCAGAATTAGCAAGCTGGGAGGTCGTAGCAGTGAAGAGAACTCACTCAGCAGAAGCTGACAGAGCAATCGACGTGAAATCCTTTCAAAACGAGGTAGAAACTCCAACTCGAATTCGACATCGCAACATCGTCAAGCTTTATGGGTTCTGCTGCTCTCCTCGACACAAGTTTCTGTTGTATGCGTACGTGGAGAGAGGGTGCTTGAGATCTGTTCTCCAAGCCGAAGCTGTAGCGGAATTGGACTGGGTGAAGAGAGTGGACACCGTGAAAGATGTCGCTCGTGCTCTGTCCTGCATCACGATTGTGTTCCGCCCATCGTTCATCGAGATATGACCAGCAACAATATCCTGCTTGATTCAGATTCCAAGGCTTACGTTTCAGACTTCGGCATCGCAAGACTCCTGAAGCCCGATTCATCAAACTGGACCGTGCTTGCCGGCACACATGGTTACTTAGCCCCGGGCAAGTTTCTTGAATTGTCTTGAAAAGGAGACACCCAGTGATCCTTTCTTCTATCTTAGTTTCTTGATGTCAATTTTGATCATCTTCCACTTTCTGTCTGCAGAGTTTGCATACACAATGAGGGCGACGACCAAATGCGATGTGTACAGTTTAGGCGTCGTCGCACCGGAGCTGCTTGTGGGAACATATCCCGGAGATGTTATTTCTACTTGTGAAGCATGTGTTGGATCGACATCTACCGCTTCCTACAGCTCAAGTTGCAGATGAAGTAGTTGCAGTGTTGAGCTTGGCACTTCATTGTGTGGACTGATAAAAGATAAAAGATGATAGAAGATAAGATTTTCACAATTGATAGAGGAAATCTATCTTTTAACTAACTGATCTTTCCATCACCGATGTAATATATTGTCATTAATTTTCATTCGTTCAAGATTAAATTGTCAGACATCAATTATGTATTTCTCATGTATATACGATTGATCAACTAGCAAATTCTCTCACAAAACCTCTCGCCCGTAAAATATTTTTATAGTATCGATCTAAAATCGATATCATTGATAGGAGCTCAATCTTGCAAGGGCATCTATGACTTGATATCTGATATTTACGTAATTTATGCATCAAAATATTTTTATTTATGTTTAGTTTATTAGATTCTTGAAATACTTAAAATATTTATTATATGACCTCATCCGAATCTGTAAGCGAGGGTTTCCTTATTATTCCGGAGTAATTTGACTCTTTTTATGCCTCCTACGATACTATACTTGTAAACTCTGATCTCTTACTTACAAGTACTTTTTTCTTTTTCATCTTATGCCTCCTACTATATAACTATAGACTATAAGCTTGAATAATACATTATGATTAAACATAACAATCAATTTATGATCTATATACAGTTACAATCAAATTAATGATACTAATTAATTTTGGAGAAAGACTATCATCTTCTTGTCATATGGTATCTTGTTTTTTTCAGACAATAGCATTACCTGCAAAATAACTATATGAATCGATAATCAATGTAATAAGCAATAAATCACTATCTTCTACATCAATCGGTCATATCAATTTTCTAATTGATCTAATATTTTCTTGAGCATGTTCAGATACTCTATCAATTTTCCGTCATTCTTCATCCTCATTATCTTGTACATCTTTTATTTCAAATATAATTTATTAATTAAATTTTAGCTAGATAAGGTGATTTTTAGTTTATATCTAATACTTGGAACGGTGACATCATTAATAATATTATCAACTAATGAAAAGATAAATAAGACATTTATAGAAAGACAAATAGTCAATATCTCTTTTTTTCACATAACATGTTTAGATCACACTACCACAAAAGGACCATAACACTACATATAGAATATATGCACAAGAATGTGTCTCTCTATCTCTTTTGACGTTTCAAAACCTTGCGAGCATCCAACATATGTATGTGTATACTCTTAAAATAGTGGGGTACTCTTAAAAGCAGAGAGTTTTTTTTGTTGGTCTTCATCTTACATTGTGAATTCCTCGATCTCTGTGTTACATGTAGAATAATTCTCTCTCTATATATCCTTCTTTTATGTAGATATTTTGATATGTTAATTTGGGAATTAGGTTTAACTTCAAAATTGAATTAGATCACTTCAAAATTGAAATTATTTTATTAGGAAAAGAGAAATATATTTAAGATATTAGAAGAAAATAGGAGCATCAAATGAAATTTTTTTAAAAAAATATTATCCGGAAAATCCAAAAAAGAATTCAGAGAGACTTTCTTGTGAGACTACTCGAATCACGAGAAAGGGTACAGATGTAAAGAGATAGTATGGACCCACAGCTACAATTTAAAAACAAGGATGTTCATTAAGAATAAAAGGAAACGACAGAGTCATGTGATGTTTAAAGTCTCAAAAGTACCGAATGATATAAAAGTAGCACAAAGATCCATGCCATAAGTTATTTCTTGACAAAATTAATTTATTTTATCCACTTACAGTAGCCATTCATATTACTTTCACCCATATCTATCCACTTATTTTTGGACAAACTAAATATATTTGGATATTTTTTATTAAAAAAATCTTGAGAAAATTTTAATTAACGTTCTCCCTTTTTTTTAATCCCGTAGTTTTTTTCTCTAAAAATGATATTACCCGTGAGCCTGGCTCTTGTTTCTTCTCTTTCTTTTTTTTTTCGTCATCGTTATCCACGTTCTAACCTTCCTAGTTTGTAGTTTTCTATGCTAAAATCAATAATGAGAATGTCACTTTCCACCCTACCCACACATCCTCCATCTACTCGTCATCCTCGTTTTACTATCTCCATTGTTACCTTAGCGAATGAGGCTACATGTGAGGCCAAGAGTATACAGTCGTCGTACCCCTCTGTTCGTTGTCTCCATTATTGATCTTAGCAAAGAGAGTTACGAGCGAAGGAGGCTACATGTGAGGCTAAGAGTATACAGTCCTCATACCCCTCTGTTCGTTGTCTCCATTATTGATCTTAGCAAAGAGAGTTACGAGTGAAGATGACAACAATGATAGAAAAAAAAAATGATGCTCTACGAAAATTAAGAAAAAAGTTAATCAAGAATTTATCAAAATAAAGAGTTTTTTTTTTCAAAATCATCAAATATATTTTATTCATTTATAATACCAAAATAAATTCTAATTTTAATTTGTTGTAGGAAATGATAGATGTCATATAGAATTTGTATATGATATTTTGTGCATAGTTTAATATATATATATATAATAATATATAAAAGGATGGTGGGTTTTAGGTGTCATGTTGTGAACTTAAAGGGTGCTATACCTACAAGTTGACTTTTGGTACCAACAGTGACTTGAAAGCATTCTTTTGGGTCATATCATAAAAAGACTTTAAACCAGTTACGAAACGTCACATCAGATGAGAGAGTTATTGAGAGGAAATTATATTTTTGACACAAAGAATTCACATTACTTTGAATTGATGAATAAATAAATTTGATTAGCAACTCAAGGGAAAAAAAAAGGTTTCTTGGGTCAAACTTATAATAAAAAAGTGAACAAAAAATATTAGGAAAAAAAGGTTGTGAAATATACCACTCAACAATGATGATAACGATAATTATAATAACGACAAGAATCTTATGAAAGGTAACATAAACAACGGTAGAAGATTTAATTATTGATGTGGTAGCGTACACTTTTCAACCGAAAGACTTCTCCAATAAATAAAATCCTTTTGATTAACAAAAAAAAACTCATTTTCTCTTTGTCTTTGACTCACAATAAAAAAAGATCTCATAAAGTATTGTCACCAAAACGAACGTTTGGATGGTATATAATTGAAAATTAGATGAAACTATATAAATGTGACCTCTTGGTATTATTGATTATTTTTTTCTCTTTCTCCGGTTATATTCATCAATATATTGAGTTAAGATGCAAGCTCAATTTGCATTCAATCTCGTGCACTTACTCGTTCAATGCTAGTTTAGATTTGCAACTTGCACGAATCACGAGGCCACGCGCGGCCACTAATTGTGATCGATTCCGTGGGCTCCTCTGGTCGTGTTGGCCTTTTCCGCGCCCCCATGCCTCGAATCGCCAACGAGATCAAATCACCCCAGCCATTCCTACCTCCCTCAGTTGGTGCACGACTCGGTTCAGGCATTGACCCCACCAACCAACGAGCATAATCTCGGTTGCGGGGCCCACGGAAGTTAACCAATGGAAAATGACTACTACGTTTTTTTTGTTGAACCTAGGGAGGCGCATCTCGGTCTCCAGCCACAGGATCCGGGTCTCGACCAGGATACGCCGACTCGCGGTGCATCAGCGAACCCGATGATCTCGCTAGCGCGAGTGTGCCACGTGGTTCGCGAGAGATCGGTTGATCCTGGACGCACATACTTAGGCCACTCGGACAACGACACGTTCAGAGATATGCTGTTCCCTGCTTAGTACCGGACACATGTTAGAACCCCGCACGGTTGCCGTCCCACACTCGGAGGAGGACATCGAAGAGACGCAAAATTACAAAGAAAGCGTCCTTCGCCATTTGTCCTCCGCCAGCGCTTCCTTTCCATTTTGCCCCTCTTCTGCTTCTTCGCTCTCGCTCTCCTCCTCCTCTCCCGCTCTCTTTCTTTGTTCTTGAGGTCGCTGCATTCTTGCGATGACTCCCTCGTCGCGGCCTCCCGCCCCCTTCCCGGACCTCAACCTCATCCCCTTCCCCAAGCTCGAGCCCAAACCCGAGCCGCCAGACCACCACCAGACCCCCCTCGGCCCGGCCGGCCCCCTCGCCCCCCTCCTCCCCCCTCCCAGTCCCGACCCTGGCCCCCATCCCACCGCCGTCGACGTCGAGAGCGCCGCCCTCTTCGCCGAGTACCTCCGCCTCGCCCGCCTCTTCTCCGCCGCATCCGCCGACCACCAACACCTCTTCCTCGTCCCAGAGCCGGCGCCCGCCGCCAGCTCCTCCGCCATCGTCGCCCGCAAGAAGCGCAAGCCCCGGTCAGCCGAGATGGTCCGCGCCTCCGTTTACGACGAGCTCCACGTCCGCGACGACGTCCGCCGGGCCCGCATCACGTTCAATTCCCTTCGCTCCCTCCTCCTCCGGGACGAGAAAAAAGGCGACGCCTTCGAGGCGATCTGGGGCAAGAGGTCCCGCGCCGACCTTAAGGCGGCCACCGTCATGGGCGACCGCGACCTCTGGCTCCACCGCGACAGGAGGATCATCGGCGCGATTCCCGGGATCAACGTCGGTGACGTCTTCTTCTTCCGCATGGAGCTCTGCGTTCTTGGCTTGCACGGCCAGAGCCAGGCTGGCATCGACTACGTCCCGGCTAGCCGGAGTGCTACAGGCGAGCCGATCGCCACCAGCATTATTGTATCCGGTGGCTACGAGGATGACGAGGATAGTGGGCTTGTGCTCGTCTACACTGGCCATGGTGGCCGCGGATCCAACATGCTCAAACATTGCACTGATCAGAAACTGGAAGGGGGAAATCTTGCGATGGAACGGAGCATGAATTATGGAATTGAAATTCGAGTCATTCGAGGGCTGAAGTCCAATCGGAGCCCCATCGGGAAGCTTTATGTCTATGATGGCCTTTACAAGATCGTCAATTGCTGGATGGATGTAGGCAAATCAGGGTTCGGCATATATAAGTACAAGCTTTTGAGAATTGAAGGGCAGGATGAGATGGGCAGTGGGATCCTCAAGCTTGCTGAGGAATTGAAGGTGAATCCATTGAGTGCAAGGCCAGCCGGTTACTTGAGCCTCGATATCTCGATGGGAAAGGAAAATTTTTCAGTTTCCATGTTTAATGACATCGACGATGATCGGGAACCACTGATTTTTGAGTATCTCGCCCGTCCAATTTTCCCTGTCGAAGCATTCCAAGGGAAGGCAAATGCTGATGCAGGAAACGGATGTGAATGCATCTCGAATTGCTCAGCTGACTGCTACTGTGCCAAGAAAAATGGTGGTGAATTTGCATATGATGAAAATGGGATTCTGTTGACGGGAAAGCCATTGATTTATGAGTGTGGCCCCTTGTGCCGGTGCCCGCCAAGTTGTCCCAATCGGGTGAGCCAGAAAGGGATGAAGCATCAGTTGGAGGTGTTCAGGTCAAAAGAGACGGGGTGGGGAGTGAGATCACTGGATTTGATTCTGGCTGGGACATTTATTTGTGAGTTTAGCGGCATCGTGCTAACTCAGCAGCAAACCGAATTTTTTTCTGCAAATGGCCACTGTTTAGTGCATCCTGGCCAGTTTCCAGAAAGATGGAAGGAGTGGGGTGATGTTTCTGATATCTTACCAGATTATGTGTCACCAAACTTTCCACCCTTGCCCAGCCTGAACTTCTCCATAGATGTTTCAACATCAAGGAATGTAGCTTGTTATCTGAGCCATAGTTGTTGCCCAAATGTGTTTGTGCAGTTTGTACTATTTGATCACAGTAATGTCTCCTATCCTCATGTTATGATCTTTGCGATGGAGAACATACCTCCATTAAGGGAACTGAGTATTGATTATGGAATTGGAGATGAATCTGTGGGGAAACTAACAATGTAGCCATTTATTGTCATGAAGGTGATCAAGTTTGAAGTCGTAATGCTTCCTTTGAGAGCATGCCACCAATTGCCTCAAAAGTAACCAGCTGCTTACTGGTAAATTTTCTCAATAATGTGTAGCATATTGGAACTTCTTTTTCTCTGTTCTTCCACTACTCTAGGGTAACTGCTTCATTGCTTAGCAAGTTGATGAATTATTATTCAAGTTTTACGATATGCACAAAAAAATTTACCTATCATGTTCTTCATGTGTATACATAATTTAACTCTGTGTTATAGAAAATTTCAATGGCCTACATTATGTGCTATGTTAAAAAAAATTCTTTTGTCATGATACAATGATTCCATGCTTTCTTAATCTATGTTTCACATTATTGATGTTTGTTTTTTGCAGATCAAGAGGTAGGGTTTAGGACCCACAAGAGGGAGTTCTCATACTCTATACCTCGAGTGCTCGTTTGCATTGTGCATTTCTTGAAGTCTTTGGCATATCTGACCCTGCAGTAGTTTTATGATTTTATATAGTGAATGTATTTAATGCTGAAGTTCAATTTGATATGATTACTTTTTACTGCTAATCATCTACCTAACCATTCAAATTATCTCAAGCATGACGGTGTCTAGTTGCCATGCTCATATCAAACACATAGAGTTGAAGATGGGAAACTTAGCAAGACCTTGATAGTGTTCATTACCAAGTACTGTCATATATATGAACAAGGAAATGCAGATCTGTCCACAGAGATACACAAAGAACAATGTTCACTTTTTTTCTCTCTCATATTAATATGTTTGCCTATACTTTCTGCACGCATATAATCTATGAATTCTTTAAGGCAATGGATGTCGTTATAATTTGTTTGAAATATATATTAAAAGTTCTGTGTCACCAGATGCTCCATTCAATTACTTTTCTGCAGATACTCTAGTAAAAGCTATAATGGTGTAGAAAGCATTCATCACGTCTATGATTGCAAAGATGACATACTGAAGCATGATTAGTTATTAGTTCCAGCTAATCATCATATCTCATTGTTCATTGTAGTCACCAACTAGTACACATACAAATTGATACTTGGTTTATGAGATGGAATACCTTTTTGATTTGATCATTCAAGATATTAGCATTTGCAACTGAAGTGTAAAATTTGTTAGATAACATCACACACTCATTCGGTCCTCAATGGAATGATTTCACACTCATTCCATCGAACATGGACATCGCATTAATTATTTAGAAATCTCTCATGTTTAGCTTTGAAATCATTAGTTGCTGAATGTTTTCAAGTTTATGGTTATCTTTGTGTATCTCTCCTGGTAAAATGTCTGATCTGATGCTTGCAGGATAAGAAAATACCACTATGCATAAATTCTTGTGGTGACAAAATGTCCCTGAAGGATCTGTTGTTCTCCTGAAGGAACAGGTGATGATGTTTTTATCCTTTCCACTCTGGTTCTTCTTCAATAACTGCTTTGACAGCAGCAGAAATCTGCAAGCATTTTTGTAAAGCATGAGAAGATGCACATGCATAATGCAGCAAGAAGATCAAGTTTTGGATGTGTCTGTGGAAACTGGAAGACTGTAGCATGTAAACCTTATAGTTGTTCTTTTGGGGAGCATCGTGTACATGTATGTGTAGCACAATTATACTGTGTGGTAGAAAGTGCAGCATGCTCATGTTCAATTGTTCTACTTGTGCACTTTGGAAAAGCTTTCGACAGCCCAAGCAAGGCAGCATCACCAGCAGTGTTTATATTCTGAGCTGGAGCAAATTAAAGGCGCAAGTCTAGAATTTTGAAGGCTGCGGATATGTTGCAGCCGAGACATTTGAAGGCTGCGGATATGTTGGCATCCAGTGGAACTATTTGGGACAGCTTATGTGTGTTTCCTGTGCATCACAATATTTTATAATATTGGCACCAATCGAAAGAGCTATATGTCCGTGTCAACTGACATGTAACGCCACAACATCCGGTGTGGCCAACTCCCAAAGTATGTCTGGAGATCATATTATGTGAGTGTTGGGATTGGTAGATTAAATTAGTTTTGCTAGGTGATAGGGAATATAAAACCGATTGATCATTATTCATTACATCAATGACATATAAAGCTATATCCTTCTGCTCAAAAGTTTAAAAATAACTTGGGTCAATTATCTTTGTTAAATATTTGTAGGAATATTCTCGAAAGTTTAAGGGTAGTTCGAAACAATTACTAATTATTTATATTTGTAAAAGTATTCTTTCTTGAAAGTTCAAGCGGTAGCTTGGGTCGATTACGAACTGCCTCTACAAAATATTCGTAGAAATATTCTTGGAAGTCTATATGGTAGCTTGAGTTTGTTATGAATTACCTCTCCTACGGAATATTCGTAGGAATATTTTTGAAAGGCTAGGGATAGCTCGAGTTGATTACAAACTATCTTTCGTATAGAATATTTGTAGAAATATTTTTAAAAGTTCAAAGGCCAACTCGGGTGAACTATCTTTCCTGTGAAATTTTTATGGGATATTCTTTCTCCTCAATATCAGTATAAAAACATAACTTCAACTCTAGATTGAGGGACCTCGGTACTAACTTAAGTGTCAAAAGAACCAGTTCGAAAAGATACCCTCGACTTTGGTCTTTGCGTAGGTAACAAGTATGGAGAGGTCGCACTCTATTTCGAACGACTCCTTACATACAAATTAGTGCCACATTATGCTAACGAAAACATCAACGATATTTTTCTCTAACATTAGATATCTGTTTTATGTAGTTGGCTTTAAAAAGCTATCAACATCAAACATCTTGATTAGTAATAACAAGATCTGGAAACCCAATTTTAGCAAACACCTAATCACCACTTATCCCAATAAGCAAAGGATGCTAATCTTTTTGCTTTTTTAAATGAAATGTATTTTTATTACATTAAATAGCATGCATAACCTATCACATATACAATCATATATTTAATAATAAATTTAATTTAATACACAATAATGCACTAACCTATCTATCACTTCTGCAGTAATCAGGATTCAGAAAACCTTATCCAGGAAGGAGAAAAGTGAAGGCTAAACATGTTTATAGTTCAACTATTTCGTCCAATATTGAGGTTGTTTACACGTACCACATGCACATAGACAATCACGTACGAAGCATACACTTCAATCTTACACATGTAAACACGCTCGGCAAGTTAATTGTGGCAAAATTCGAACAAGCATCATGTAAATCCTGATAATTCATCAACGCAAAGCACCAAGTTAAAACTGTAGGGGCAACCAAAATGGCTGGTTAACATGGAGGACATTGTTCGCCAAAGAGAGCAAAGTACCACATGAAATGAAAACCTTTCAATTTCAAGATACAACACACGCCTACGGATATAAAAGAAATAATGAAATCAAGCATGTCAATTGGTTAGAAGCAGCAAGTAAAAATGTATTGACATTCAGCCTAAGAAAGAATATGCCAACAAATTTTAATAAATCGAACTGGCCACTGCCACCAAAGACTTCCAATATCGACTTCATAACAAGTCCACAGCCCATTTTTTTTCAATCCTTTGAGCATCATGGAGTCTTCTGTCAGCTCTCAAATTTCATCCAGATAGTGTTCACTGATTCTGACCCTTTCCCTTCTTGGACTTGCTCCTCTTCTCCTGCATCTTCTTCCTTTTCGCTTCGGGAGTAGTCCAACTATAGTCAGGCGGAATCACAAACGGGTCTTGTATGTCCTCCACACGGCTACTTGGTCCTGATGTGATCGAGTAATTTTGACGATATGGTGCCTTTATCCATTGAATCCAGGAGCTTGATGATGTCTGTGTTTGGGGACTATTGTTCCCAGGGCTAGTGGGAGGTGTTGAGAACTCTTCCAATGGCTGTAATTCTTCGAACTTGGTAAAAGTAACCAGGACGCGGATAGTAGGAACAACTGGAATTGCAACCTGAAAGAATTTATTGATTGCCTTAAACGATGCACAAGAGAATCATATAACCAAACATGTAACGAAATGCTACAAAGAAAACAGAACTTATTGAGAAGTTGCATGCCATTGCTACCATAACTGTTGCTGAAAGGGTAAGTTTCAAACTACAGATAGGCAACTGAGGAATTAAAATTAAGTTTGTCTTCTTTCTCTGCACAGCAATCAAAGAAGTCTCATCACATTGTCCTGAATCATTCTTTACAAAAGTTACACAAGCAATTACATGCCAAAAATTTACTTATCAAGAAAACATATCTTAATCTCAACTCCAAATTTTGTTAGAAATTAATTTATGGTAAAGGCAGATTAACCACAGTAGCAGGTGCCATGAATGGCTGACATTAACATCCCAAAAATTCTGACCTGTCAGCAATAGGTTTCATTAATTATTTAGTTATTTGTAATAAGATAGTGAAAAGCATAAAAGCATATGAAACTCGAGAAATCCTGAGACAAACTCACAATGATATCAATCTGCAAATATAGTTTGGGCATATCTTATGGTTGCAAAATAACATTCTAGTATCTGATCACTTAAATTGTTTTCTCCATTCTGACAATTAATGATGCATCACAAAATGCCAGGTGTGTCGAGTGATGTGCAAGTTTCTATAAATGTAAAAGTTCCAAAGCGAGCTTGTCTATAGCTGCGACACTCCAAGTGTTGAAAAACTGATGAACATGAAGAATCCACAAAAGGAAATGATATTTGGATGTTGTCCTTAATTATGACTTGGGATGATTAGAGGCGCATCTTCAGTAAGATGGCTAGATCACACCCAACAACAAAATGTCATATACTACATACCAGGTAACATATTACATCGGAAATATGTCCTGGAATAAACATCCAACTCCACCTCAATATTCAGAAAGACATACTTGCATAAAATGTGAAGACGAACCAAATTCTTTTTAGAGGAACTAAAAGAACCTCCAACTTTAGTATGTACAAAGGACTCTCCTATAGGAAAAGCTTTTCCCCTCACAACTTCCAGCGGACTGGAACAGCCCAAAAATAACAAATGAAAAATACGACAATTAAGTAAAGAATTGGTCAAAATATATTGATCAGGATACTTCATGTAATCTACACTAAGAAGGTATGCTGTATCTCTTTCAACTTCAATAATAGGATACAGCAACCACAGTAGCAATACCACTAGAAACCTACAACCTCAAGTTACAGCTAGATAGATCCTCATGCACCACTTAGAGCTAATGTGAGACACATCCAAGATCAAGCAGCGGTTAGTATGTCCTTGCTACTGTGTCTGTTCAAGTCTCCATTGCTTTTACTCTTTCCTTTTTGGCACCTACAATTTGTGAACACTCGACTTTCTCTACTGGTGATATATTAGGACACTGACATCCTAGGCAATTTGAGCAGACTTGCCATGGTCACTATTCCAAGCATGTGCTGGATATAGATTAAAGTTGCAGATGGACATAGTAGACCAAGCATGTCTAAGTTGGTCTGTTAGTTAATGGCTTTAGAACAAAGTTTACTACGATTAGAAACAAAGGAATAAGTAGGGTTGTTTACAGAACTGATGTGATAGCATGGCAGATTACATCTTAGAAACACCATTACTGAAGATAGACTGTTACTCCTGCATAAAGTAATTTACAGTAAACCGGTGATGGAGTGGAAATCTAGCTCATGTGAATGAATCTGCATATAGCAAGTAACATAGATCTGAGAAGAGAGAGATTCTCACAACTATCAAAAGAGACCCATTTATAAGGGTAACATGAAGACACAAATGTAAACAGTGATTAAACAGATATGCAACAATTGCAAATAAATCATTGCAATGCTCAAGTGACATGAGCATGTGAAGCCTGTAAACATAACAATGCAAGAAGAAATTGTAAAGTTTCTATAACTAACTAGTCTATGTTCCATACCTTTACTGGAAATGCTCCAGGAGGGAGCTTTGTCGTAAGAAGATCCCTCAGACGACGAATTGCCTTGACCTTGTTCGCTAGAATATCAAGCAGCGGCAATAGCTCTTCCGTCCGAAGTGGAAAATCAGGAGAGAGCCACAGAACAGGCCTTAAACCTTTTCTGTATTCACTCTCTTTGCTGTTCTCTTTTCGTCTGTATCCATTTTCGGAGGTTGTTGCAGGTCTTTTGGAATCCCTATCTCTTCCCCTCCGATGATCTTCCATCTTGTTGACAACCTCTACCGAATGCCTTCCAGGCATACTCTGGTTCCGAGATGGAGAATCGCCCAGGAGATCACTCACCTTCTCCTCTGCACAAAGTGAACTCCTTGGAGGCATAACCCTCTTCTGCCCATTATAATTGGCTCTCTTTCCCCAATTACCAAACCAACTTTTCCTATCTTGTCTACTCTCACCATTACTGCTACTACTAGCATCCTCAATCGGTATCTCCCTGGGCTCATAGCAACTATGCCGGCGAGCAACATGGACATCAGATTGGACTTGGTCGATCACGTCAGGGGATTCCATTTTGAGTGCTTTCTCCAATTGCTTCCGCTCCTCCTCCGTCAAGATGTCTTCGAACTCTTCGCTCTCAGTCTCGTTGTCGTTGCAGGCCGAGAATAACTCCTCGTCCGTCATCGCTCCCGGCACTCGCCTGGACTTGACGCTCACCACCACGTTATGCATATCGTAAACCTTTGCTTTCCACGGCCCAACCATTTCCGACCTCTCCTGCCTCCTCCACGTCAACTGCGGAAGTAGCACGGCTTGCGTGACGTCTATCCCCGGCCGGAAGATGTTCGTCTGGGACATCGCCTTGACTTCTTGGTGGACCTCCGCCTCGGTGGCCGGCGTGCCCGCTCCGTCCAAAGCGTTCATCACCTCCTTGTCCTTGTGAGAGATCATGCACAGGGATCCGGGCGGCACCTTCCCGTCCTCCGATCCGTCCCCGAGGAAGAGGATGCTCTGGTCGGAGCGCTGAATCCGGAAGCCGTCGAATCCGGCCAGCGTCATGTCGGCCCGCAGGTTCGACCCCCGCTTCCAGATCTTGTAAGTGTCGGAGGGGGCGATTCTGGAGATGAAGGGGATCACGGAGCTCTCGAAGTGGAAGGTGATCTCCATGTAGAAGTCCCGCATCCGGCGCATGGTGGCGACCACTCGCGGCAGCCGGCGGCACCACTTGGCCCAGGCGAGGGGCTGGTAGTGGCGGACGATGATCTTGGCGAGGTTCTCTTCGCCGGCGCAGATGGCTTCCTGGAGCGCACTCCAGCCCTGCTCGTTCTGGAGGCTCCAGTCGGCGCCCGCGGCCATAAGCATCTCGACGGCGGCGGCTTCGCCGAGGCGGACGGCGAGGTGGAGCGGGGTCTCTCGGTTGGGGACGTCGCGGCGGTCGATGATGGCGGAGATGGCGTCGGCCTTCTCCTCCTCCGCGACGGACGCCGCCTCCGTGCGGATGGCCGACGGATCAACGAGGCGGGGCAGCGCCCCGAGCACGCGCTTGAGGGCGGCGTAGTCGCGGGCGAGCACGGCCCTGTGTGCCGGGCTGTGCGCGTACTTGATCAGATCCGTCCCGGCCATTCTTCCTCTCTCTCTCTCTCTCTCTTCTCGTTCTTCTTCTTTGCTCAAATTATTCAGCTTTCAATAAAGCAGAAGCATCAAGAATGAGAGGAATTGACAGCAAACAAAACGTCTAATATCTCATTCTTCTTTTGTTCAGCTCAAATTTGGAAACTGCAACAACAGCAGATGGAACAACGAGGAGGTCCGATCTGAAGAAAACAGAGCAATCCAAGTGCATGTTGTTGGGCTTTACTACAAGAAGATAATATGTAATTTGTGTGTGCATTTATACCTGTGAATGAAAGAGATAAAGAAAGAGAATGAGAGAGAGAGGGGTATAGAACGCGGAATCAAAGGAAGGGATGGCGGAAGGAAGAGCACGGACGCAATCCAAAGGAAAGACGAAAAGAGAAGAAAAGAGAATAAGAAAGAGAAGGGATGGCTCAAGAGACTCTCTCCTCCTTTCCTTTTATCTATTTGCGTCCGCAGCAAGTGACGAAACACAAGTAGTTATGGATACAAAGAGTCCTCCACTCTAAGAGAGAAAAGAAATGCATACCGAGAGACAGAGAGAGTAGCCTTATATATAGTATTTTTCTTTCCTTTTTCTTGGTGAGGTAGGGACGTCGGAGCGAGGGAGGGACGGAGGGAAGAGCAATTATTTTTTGCTATTTTTGGCGGTGGAGGAGGGACCCACGAGGGGTAATAGGACGCGTCGGTGAGATTTGGGCCGGGAGTGATCCGACCGGTTCATGAATCAGGGGAAGCTTTTGGAGCGAGAGAGGCGCCGATTGGAGGGTAGGGATGTGTTCATGATTGGCTTGCTGCTGTTCCTGACGTCGATCTTTGGACTTGATAACGACGACGTGGCTAATTATTTGGTCTTCCCACTGAAATTAGGAGCCCCCTTGGTTACCTAATCCACCACAACATCATATAATATTATACGCTTCAAGAATCTACGTGGACACAGCTAGTAATTGTGGTAATTGATGATTTTTGCGAGGTGGTTGGCACATCCTCCATTTTGTTGATTGATCTTGAGAAATAATAAATGGAAGTCATTAGGACTTGTTGCAGCTCATAATTGACAGGATCACATGAGCAGCACGAGCTATAAGTTCGTTGTGTTCCTGCAACAGAAGCACTCAATTTGTTAATCAATGACCATGTGATGGGCCAACCAAAGAAGAAACATGGGGGATTCCGTGGGGCTAATAATTCCAACTATAGGAGAGGCTACTCCTTTTACTAAAGATTAGCCCCCTATTATGTTCACTTACCAACACATTCAAACATGATGCATCGCCTTCTATTTTTCCCAATTTAAATCTAAGAAGAACAGTTACGCCAAGAGTTGAGAATTTTCCATGGTAACCCTGTTCGTATAACTTATCCACCGCTCGTTCTATAAAAACATATGGAAGATATTAATGTTGGGTAAGGATGTTTGGTGAAAAGTTCATGATCTCTTTTGTTGATAGAAAAGAACACGTTAGAACATGGAGTAGCCAAGGGACCACTAGCCTTATGCACAGACCTAGGCTGGGGACCCCCCATCGATCATATGGTTGGAGGATTGCTCAAGTGTAGGTAGGATCTTTTTTTGTCCTCACACGGGAGGGGGGAGGTGGATGCCCACCCTGAGAAGAAAGGGATGATAAAAGTTGTCACTGTTCTTGGGAATGGTGGTGAGAGAGGACAGAGGACGGGGGTTGGATTGCTGATTAGTCCACCCTCATTTTGGGGAGTCAAAGATGCCTCTGTTCCTCCCCCATGTTTGAATGCTCCGTATGTGCAACAATGTCCGTAATCTAAGAGTTCCAACCCGTATAGTATATTCAAGAGTAGGTATTGAGGCATGAAGTGCCAAATTGTGGTTCGTCCACAGATTCAAAAGAATGCAGTGTCTCTTACTAGGATAGCTGGCTCTCTGGGACCGTGCTTGTCACATTGGGTTTAATGATTACCATCTCATTCACTATAGATGAGCTACCCTTGTGTATACTTAGTGAGTGTTGGCGTACCTCCATCTCCAAGCGGTTGAAGTATCCCTGGCCACACGATACGCATTTCCTTTGCACTTCCTGCTATGAAGACGACCATATCTGGGAATGAATGTTCAAATACTCTCAAAAGATATTTGCATGGTTACATGGTTGAAAAACTGAGCAACAAAGGACAGCCATCAATTCTCCTGTAAGTAGAAGACAAAGTAAATTGCAATATCCAAGCTAGATAAACCAGAAAATTAATTACTGTAACCAATAAATAATCTAAGGAAACTCAAAAGAAAAAAACCTCCTCAATATTTTTTTTGGTCTTTGGTATTGTTCACCAGGCACAAGATTGTGGACAAACACATTGGAAGTTCCTTATATTTGTCAAATATGGCAACATCATGTGCAGGAAAGAACAACAGCAAATGTAGGAGCTTACTATGGCTGCAGTAGTTCAAGATATAAAAATGCTAAGGAAAAAATCTAAGGATATTGAATTTATCATCACCCAAACTGAGATAATCTACAACATGTCCTAACGATGTTTTTGATGTACAGGTATCGTGCCTGTTATTATCCCCTGGTTCATGATAGGTATTAAGGTGCCATGAAAGGAAGGATTAGCTGGTTAGTAGTCCTCAGGCAATATATATGTCTACTCTATCTATTAGAAATCACATGTTCGGGGCATGAAACAATATGATGATGCATCTAGTTTTCTCTTTAAAAAAGTCTTTCTAATGAAGAAAGACAACATCACACAAATCTGTCCAGAAAACATCTCACTAGAACATTAACATTTCCTCAACTTTCTTGATCCCAAGTATTTGTATCAAATTATATAGCAGCATCATGAGGAATGAGTCCTGATAATTGGTAAAAGGTAAAAAAAATAAGCTAAAGCTAAAGCCACATGAATTATGGACACTAATCATGGAAGAAGATAGCGAAAGGTTTGCATGTCCACAACAAAGTGCAAATCCATGATGAGATTTTCATTGCATAGAACCATGGATCCATCTAGTACAGTAATGTTTATAACTTCATACTACCGGTGGCACTTTAAAGGCCCACCAGCAGAAGAAGCTGCAACAATGCAAACACCAGACATCCATGTCGTTGTTAATATCATAATCCTTAATCTGACCACAGCGATTAAGAAAGGGCAAGTCACAATTTACGTTCCAAGAAAATACATCCTATTAGTAAGTACCTTTTCACATTGTAGGTGGAGAGAAGAGATATCAATTAAAACTGATGAAGTCTTTCATCCAATACAGTCAATCAGGTTATAATTGCATTCATCCTTCTCCAAATTGAACTCTAACTTCAGATGTTTGATATAGATATAGTTGGCCCATTTAATCTGGAAACTCTAAAATCACAAAAGAAATGAATTTTTTGCAACCATCAGAAAACCAATTTGTTGGCGAGGCCTCCATAAATGGTTCTGCATATTGATTTATGATGAAAGAAATGTACATATTAAACTTTCGGAAAAGTTCCAATGAAACATCATCTATAACAAATCAACAAAATTTGAAAGGAAATGCCTTTGAACAATAAAAGCAGATTCCCATTTAGAGATTTAGGACTCTTGCCGAACCCTGAGCAATTAAAACCCCAGATAATTTAGGCGGCCAAAAAGAATCTCAGATTCTGCATCTGAAAACTAAATCGAGCACATCAATGGTGGAAGTCTGTCAAGTTGGGACATCACGACGTATTACCAGATCATACAGAACAATAAGAAATCTAATTTCACATCAGAAACTCGCATCTATGCAGATCAATAGCAGATTAGGTTGTAGAATTCAAGAGGTGGGGAGCAAGGCAAAGAGGGGCAAACGCTCTGAGAGAACTGGGAAAGGAGAGCGCGCGTCGTCGCCCTTTACTTGCCGTGCTTCGCAAGAATCCTTCGACGTGGTCGTCGTCTCGCCTCTCGCCGCCTCCTCAACAAAGTTTCTAATCTTTCCCGCCCACAGATCTACTCTCTAAACTGCGTGGCGATTTCGTCGGTTAGGTCGAGTCCGAGTTGGGTTGCATAGCCCAACCCTCATCCAATGTAATTGGGTTGAGAACAAAATCCAAAATAGAGAATGCTACAAGTGATTCTTCTTCTTATGATTGATTTATATCATAGAAAATGGAGGTAAATGTTTTGCAGTACCGGCACACACGCCAGACCATCACGTGTTGGACTCTTAATGACGTGCCTCTTCGATCCGAACAATGAGTCCACCAATTCCATCAGTTTACGAACGTGTCGTGCCAATGTCGGCCACTTACAGAAATAACACGTGCCACATCCACAATAGAAGAATTTTTGGGACCGAGATGGACAGGTATGTCCCACTCAATTATGACTGTCTCATAGCATCAGAACGAACACGTATCTCACACAATCCACTTCCACAAAAAAATAAATGATACTCACCATTCAATATCCGTAAAGAATATGTCACGCAAAATAATACACCGTAAATTGAAATGGAAAATATATGTTTGATATATAAATGAATTCATAAGGATCATTCCATATTAGACTTGTTCGATGCCGCCACTATGCTCCAATAAATTACTTAGTTGACATCATCACTATCTGTCATCTTATGATATGAGCGACGAAGGCATCCAGATCGGTTTTGGAGCTTCCACCTTCCTCCATGGCTCGCCTTACTTCACCTCCCAACTCTCTCGCCCTCCGTCTCACCTCCTCCCCTTCCTTGCTAGCCATCAGCCGCTCGATCACGTCACTTATGGTCGCCGATGGCACCAGCTCCGCCCTCTTGTCCCAGTCGAGCACGTGGAACCCCACACGGAGGAAGTCCGTCACCAGCACTGCGTTCCGGGGTTGGTCCGAATGCATCGGCCACGCCACGATCGGCACCCCCGCGCTGAAGCTCTCCATGCACGAGTTCCAACCGCAGTGGCTCATAAATCCGCCCGTCGACGGGTGCGCCAGGATCTCCGGCTGCGGCGCCCAGCCCCGCACCACCTTCCCCCTTCCCTCCACCCTTGTGTAGTAATCCAATGGCAGCTTCTCCTTTTCAATGGTGTCACCACCAGTATCGGCATAGATGTCGGCCCTGTCGGCGTCCCTTAACACCCAAAGAAACCGCTGACCGCTAGCCTCGAGCCCCGCTGCGAGCTCAGCCACCTGCTCGTCGGAGAAGGTTGATGTGGTGCCAAAGGACACGTAAATGACGGAGGACGGCGGCTGCTGATCCAACCACTCGATGGACGGGTGCCGAGCGCCATTGCCGCTTGCTTGGTTGAAGGTGATCGGATTCAGCGGTCCGATGGCGAAGGTTTTCTTGTCCTTCCACTCCGGCTCTCGAGCCACCAGATCGATGAACATGGCTTCGATCACGCGGCAACTGTTGATGAGGCGCCCGGAGTCGGCTACCGGCGTTTGCTGCTGGCTGAGGACGAAATCGCAGAACTCTTGCGATATGCAGTCCTCGTTGGATACATGAGGAAGCTTCAAAATCTCTACGGCAGGCTCGCGTGGTTTGCCGCGTAACTCCCAGCGGAAAAAGAAGCCAGCGATGGCTGATATGCTGTGGAAGCAGAAAGCTTCCACGTTGGGAAGGGAGGCAGCTGCACCGGTCGCAAAGGTCATCGAAGAGTCGTGGATGAGGACGACGCGGCGAGAGCGGGAAGCGAGGGAGCGTACGAGGTCGGCGAGTGGGGAGAGGAGGTGGCGGGCGGCGTCGAAGGCGGGCTGGAGGTGGCCGGGGAACTTGATGGCCGCGTCAGGTTCGGGAGCAGGGGATGAATAGTCTGGTAATGGGAAATCGTGGAAATGGATGAGGCGGCAGGCGGTAACGCCGTTGTGGAGGCGTGACGCGCGGTCTAGCACCTGGCGGTTGTGGGTGGCGGAGCCGACGTAGTGGATGGGGAGACCGCGGGCTGAGAGGAGACCGGAGAGGTGGAGGAACTGGTTGAGGTGACCTTGGGCAGGGAGTGGCACCATCACCACGGCCACGTCTAGTGTAATCGGTTCAGCTTTTGCTTTGCTCTCAGCCATGGCGTCGAGGAGGAGGCTTGTAGGTTGGAAGCAATGGGAAATATCTCGCACGTCGGAGTGGTTGGCGACTCTCTCTCACTCTCTCTCTGTGTCGCTCCTTGTGTTGAGCATGTGTCTATATATATATATAAGAGAAAAGGTGGTTAGATTGGATCGAGGAGCTTATGATCTTTGGTTACTCAAAACTTTACATGATACAAAGAATGTTGCACCACCAGTATGCGGCAGGCGTCCTGATGAGGGTCACGTAAGCTTATCAAATAATTAATAGTTATAGATCATGTTCTTGTGAGTGCTGCATTTAATTTAAACATAATATTTAATCATTTATGCATTATGCGTTCCTCTAGAGTGACTATATTAGCTCACACGTTAATACGTAGTTGGCAGGATTGACTTTATACTTGTACTGTTTTGCTATGACATCATGCTAAATTATTATTTTTGTTGTAAGATCGCGTGATAATTTTTTTGTTTCAATAGGATTATGTGTTCGAAGAAGATAAGGATGAAATTCTAATAAGACACCTCGATACCGTCAAGCATGATACAGAAATTTCCGATGCAATACTTGGCTTTTGCTGATGAACTCGCAGGAACAGAGAGGGCGATGGGACTGCTTTTGTGTGGCACGAACAGAACCAGTCGGACCTGACAGCCTCCACGTTGCATGTCGGCTGTCTTCTGCCAAAGCGCCAACCGTGGACAGAAATTGGGAGGCCCACTCTCGCCGAAGGGCCCCGCACAATTACACACTGATACGGATATGGCAGAGAGAGAGAGAGAGAGGTGTGGCACGTGATAGTAACATGCAAATCGAACAAGTCGTGCTTTGATACCCGACTCGATGGATCTTGTCCGGACGTCATAGTTGATACCCATCATTGCGCCTCAATCTGTCAAACCTGCTCGTGATGATCTGCCTCGTCATCCGGAGAGTGAACGTATCAATTCTTAGAATAATTTGATTCTTTTATTACTCTCTCTGGTGTTATTAGTACCAAGCAAATCACCTCGATTCGTGGGAACGGCTTCTCCGTCTCTCCCCAAGAAGCTTTCCCTCGTCTGCCCCCGTATGCATGCACACGGTGATTTGCCATCGGCAAGTCTTATCGCGAATCTCCAGGACAGCGGTCGATCACAAGCACGATGCTAAAAGCGGGGATGGTCATAGACCACGCGGGAATTTGAATGCACCACGTAGGGCACGAAGCAGGCAGGTGAGACTGGTAGATCCGTGAAATGGTGATGGGAAGCTGTGTTGAAGAGAGATGCTTCTTGCCGTGACGCTGTGAGGGAGTCACGGATGTGGCAATGGCAGGAGGAGGAAGGACCAGGGATTATTAAGTCATCAAATGCCCGCCCTTTCTCGTGCAGCTGCAGTGTCCTTCTCTGTCCATGCAACGTGTATGTCATGTACTATGACGTGGAACGTAGCACCGCCTTTTTGAAGGATGCACAAGCGGTCGTAGTTGAGAAAACTGGCGTGAAACCTGTCTGTCTCCCTCGAGCTGGACCATGCACAACCACTGTTCCATAATCGACTCTATTCGACTGGATCAGAACGTCGTCCCTTCCGACCAACAACGGTTAGGTTACATGATTTAAGATATATTATAAATTTAATTATAATTATTGATCAGAAAGAAATTTTAATTATATTATAATTCTTTAAAATTTGATAAAAATACCTAATTTTGATCTATTTTTCTAATTCCGCCCGACAACTATTTAATTTTGATCAAATTCTTAATACCTTGATTAAATTTTGATTGGTTTAAATTTGATTAGATTTTGACTTCAATCATTTTTTATTTTTTGACCTGAATTTTGACTACTTGATTAGATTTATATTCGATGATCAAATTTGAAAAAAAAAATTGATTTATTTTTTATTTTAATCAATTTTAATTTTGATGGGTCTAGTTGAACGAATAATTGACACAAATCTATAAGCCTAATTTGGATAGCGTAATTCTAGGCCTATCTAATTGAATAGGGTTGACTGATATAAGGGTTCTATGTGAAATTAAAAAATATATATTATAATTTTTTAATAATTATTTATATGATATATTGATAAAATTTTCATGTGATCAATAAAAATTTAATTATTGTTCTTAAATATTTGTTTAGTTATTCACATACATATGTTTGAAATTATGAAATAGTATTTATTTTTCACATAAAGCTATAATTTATTATTTATCATGACTATAGTTATCATATGATTTTTTTAATATTGATTAATGATCAAAAATTAGTATTATTGTTTTTTTTATTATTGAACTATTTCAGCATAAATTATATTTAAAAAATTTGGTGATTATTATTTATAACTCATATCTCTAAGTATTATATGATTGGCAGCTACCAAAAAGGTCTAGGATGGAAAGCTTATGAGAAGTGATTTAAATTTTTTTTTTATCATTTATAGGGTATATTACACTATATTTTATATTATTATATTAATTTTGTAATCGTCAAAGTAGCTTGGATTAATAACTTATAAAATTATATTAAAAAATATTCCTAAATGATATTAATAAAAATAATATTCACAATGACACATATAGTTAAGAGATTTAGATAATTAAAAAAATTATTTTAAATAATTATGTGATAGGATAGGATATACTGCTTTAAACATCATTGCAATTTATGGTTATATACCAAAGGTAGCAAAACTATTCAACGAGGATGCTATCAGTCTTTCATAAATATTTTTGTATGAACAGTAGACATATCAATATTTCACATAAAGGTAAAATAGAGATGATATCAATAGTTCAATATTATTTAAAAACTCAAAACATTAATATTATATTAAAATGATATTTCTTTTATTGTATCCTTATAAATGTCTGTATGATTTATGGATTAATTAATTATAAATGGCTTGAGCATATATAATTTACACTAAGTGTATAAAATCTTTATTAGATTAATTGAAATGATCACAGACTTAACTACTGGAAGTTCCGTGGAACAAATAATTGAGATAAATGATAAAAAAGATTTAAAAGACTCAATTTTATGATAATTGTTAATAATATTTAAACTTTATTATAGTATACAACTAGTACACTAGAATATTTAATGATCAATTTAAATTTACTAATAAGTCATTGGATGACATATTAATGAAAGAGCTTATCGAAATTTAGTCTTATGGTATTTGAAAAATTTAAGATTATATCCTCAATATGATTGACAAAGCTATAAGTCAAGAACATTAGGTATGAATGTGGTTAAATCCTTCCTCGTATAATTTATTCTTAATTCTATTTTTTTTAGTTTGACTCATTTAAAATTATTATAATAAAATTAAGGAGAAGTAAAACTTAAATGAACTGACTAGTAGAAAAAATTAAGATTAAAGTAGGAAACGCTCATATTATTTTAGGTACTACTTAAAGCGTATGTAATAATAAAATAAAGTTAAAGCGTAAATCACTTGATTTGTAAATATTATATAAACTCATAAAAGAAAAATCTTCACACAAAAGTTCTATTTCTATTACAAGAAATGTCATGTGAAGAAGAACTATAAGGTTTGATTTAAAAGGGAAAGGTTTAAGTTTGACATTTGCAAGTTTTTTATCAAACATTATAAAAGTCATTTTCTAATACTTTGTAGATTGATTCTGATGTTTCAACATATGTTACGAATAATAGATATTTTGTTGAAAAATCTTGGGGGCGACATCACATGCGTAGCGGAAGAACAAGAAAAACAAAATCCTCAATTTCCCCAAAAGATGTTTGCCGTCGTGCAAAGATTGGTGCACAAAAAAATCCGCGAAACAAACTGCGTATAAGATAAATTGTGTTACCTAAAGAGATCGTATATCCCTGTTTTCCTACAGATCTTTAGGAGAGGGTGAAAGAGGTCAAGCGCCCTCCTCTCTAGCGGTGATCTATACAGCAGGGCTGCGATAACGCTGCTCAAAACTCTAGGCTTGCTCTGAGGTGGAGAGGGGAGGAGAATAGGAGAGGCAAGCAAAAGCTCTAGCCTATGAACTATTGAATCCCTCCTATTTATAGAAGTCCCCTGTCAACTTAACCATAATGAATCCACCCCTTAGAATAGTGGATCTTCATCCAACTACCCAAACCTCTTAGAATAGTGGATCTCTATCCAATAATCTCTCATGAGCTCTTATTGGATCTCGTTCATAAGATCCAATAATTCAGGGGCTTATTAGATATTCAATAAGATAGGGGCTCCGACGAATATCTTATATTCGAACCTCTACTTATCGCAACACCTACCATATGTGTGTGACTCTCTAGGCCCAATATCAAGCTGGTCGTGAGTTATACATGTTAGAACTCTTTATGGCTCAGTGAATTATTATCTTTATAATAATTCACTCGACTCATCGACTACGGACGTACTAGGCCACTACGCCACAGTCCGAAGATGATACAGGAGAATCTAATTCATTGGACCTATCTGTCCTCGGTTAGCGTGTACCTATAGTCCCTCATCCATCTAATATCTCATAGACCGTATATCGGGCATGATGCTGTCAGACCCATACGGTTTCTACTCGAGTCTCGCTCTAATCAGATTCTCCCGGAGAACTCTTTCTCTCTCAATCCGAATAACCCTGGTCAGGGATTTGTCTGAGCAAGAATACATGAGATATTCCTCTCATGACGCCGAGAGTGGATGATCCTCTATCGACACTCAATAGCCCTTGTAAGGTCGATTACCACTCTCAATGACCGATTGTACTAGATCTGGAACATCCAAACCTATAAGTTCGGTATCAAAGAATGGTGCACTCATACAAGACATCCTTGGTACTTATATCGACACTGTATCCCTAGTGTCCCCACACGAGTAGCTATGAGACCAGTTACATCCATCATATGAACGGGTATACAACACACTAGTATATTCGGTTATCTTGATGTCCCTCTCGAGTAACATATGACTGGGATTATTTAGGATCTGTGTTTAAAGGTGAATCGGTCTCATTATCGTGATTTCATCACGATCCGATTCTTATTGCACAGATCTAAGAACATCACAATATATACATGCATATATGCAATAGTTAATATAAAGTGATAAATGTCAAAATATAATAAACAAAAAGATTCTGTGTCAAGTCACATGTGCCATCACTCGCGTGATTGGCTTGTTGGGCATCTATGACTAGCATATTTAACTAATCTTGCAAATTAAAAGAGAATAAAATATTTATCATTATAAGAAATCATCTTACACTGAAAGTGATAGTAGTTGGTATATATCGTCTACGCCTTAAGACGATTCATTTGATAGATCTTGAGAATACATGCTCTGTTCCTATAATTTTATAAGTTTAAGTTTTTCACCTAGAATTGTTAAGATATTATTTTTACTTTAATAGTTGTAAACTTAATATATTTATGATTTAATAAAAGTTAACTTTTGAATTTTGTATAATGAAAATTAATGTGAATCTTGAGTTTGCAATGATCTTATAATCAAATATTAGAACGAAATATAGTTTCATGAACTCCTTGAGATTATATATAGGGTCATTACTTATTTCATATTTTAGTGAAGAAATATATTTTATCATATTTATAGATAATGTATTGAGATATGACTCTATATATATCTAATTTATGTAAGGTCCCAAGTTATCGACACCTTCTGGTGTACATAAATTAAATTAAAAGATAATTAGATAGAAAGAATAAAATTATTAAATCCAACAAGGGTGATAATTTTTTTTTGATAAATATGATGAGTCTGATCATAATTCTAGTTTTTTTACTAGATTGCTAGAATAGCAAGGTAACTCAATATGTCTTATCAAATATAATATAATAGAATAAGATTATTGAAGGACAAAATCATACTATTATGAGAGCTTTATTAGTTATTTTTTTATACCTGAATCAATGTAAGGAGAAGCTTTAAGGATAGTTATGTATATCTTGAATGAGGTTTGAATGAGGTTTCTAGTAAATCAATTACATCAACTCCTTTTAAGTTATAGATAAATAGAAAACCTAACTTGAGATATTTATATATTTAGGGTTGTTCTGATAATGATCTTCAATTTATATGAGAAGAAATTGAATTTGATGACTATTTTTAAATATTTTATTAATTATCTAAGAGAATTCAAAAGAGTATAGATTTTATTATTTTAATCATAGTATAAGGATAATTGAATATGGTAACGTAGGATTTCTAGAAAATAGTAAATTAGCAAAAAGTAAAAATCTTAAAATTTAATCTTAATATTAAAAAGATACAGGTTGATATTCCTTTATCATTTTTTCCTCAAATCACTAAATGATTTGATAAAGATGAACAACAAAATAATAAAAAATCACTTATAATATTTATTGTTGATAAACTTATAAAACAAATCACAATCAATAATTTTAAAAATATTTTAAAGGAAAAAAGAGAACCTATCATTTTTGTTGACTATGTACATACAAGAATCAAATTATGATATAGGAATCAAAAAGACCTCTTATTACTTTTATAAGTTATTAAAAATAATAATTCTAAAAAATAATATAATGTAATAAAAAAGAGTTAAAATCAATAGGTCAAAATCATGTTTGAGAAATTATCGAATTGTCCAATATTCGTAAAAGAGTCTATCACAAAAACATGACTGAAAAGATAATATCGAATAATATGATGATGAGATTTATGATCAAAGATTTTACTTATATAATATGTATTAATCATTATGATATATATTTTTAAAATTTTCAAATAAACTCGTTAAGAATCTTCATAACATTAGTGGCCCATTATGTTTTTGAATTATATCATATGGATGTGAAAACAAGTTTTCTAAATGGATATTTAGATTTATATAAAGGTTTATAGAGAAAATAAAAGAAATACAGAATTTGGTATGCAAATTTAAAACTCAACCATAAATAAACTTCTAGACAATGGTATATAAAGTTTCTTGATATTATTACTTCTTTTAAATTTAAAAAAATATTGTTAATCAGTATTTTATTTGAATATAAGTGAGAGCAAGTTTATTATATTTGTCTTATATATGGATATTATTTTACTTACCAACAATGATCTTGATTTATTATTCTGAAGTAAAAAAAAAATTTGAATTTTAATTTAAAATGATTGATATGAATAAGACATCTTATATTATTAGTATTGTGATATTCGGAGATAATCTAAGTGATTACTAGGACCATCTTAGAAAGAATATATTGATCGAGTTTTAGAGAGATTTAATATAATAACTTAAAAAAATCAAATAAAGAAAAATATTCTTTATGTATGCATAGTTGAAAATATATTACTATGCTAAATAAGATATTAGTTTTGTAGTTGAAATACTAGGTAGATATTACAGTTACCCAAGAATGAAAATATTAAAATTATTTTAAAATTTTAAAAATCCAATTGGGTAAAATATTTTTAAAATAAATTTTATTATATTTATTTTAATTTTGAATATTTTTATATCTTATCAATTAATGAGTCATCCTATTTAATTAAGCAATATATATTATAGATCTGATCGAATTTTGATTATAATTATCTAATAATAAAAAATTAATTATAATAAGATTCATTAAAAAAATATTGATGGGAAAAACTTTATTTTCGAGAAATTACAAATATTCTCTAATTCTAACTTCTTTGGTGACAATATCCGAGATACCTTTTGATTATCTTAATAAAATAAATATATTTTTATGTTAAATCTATGATATTTAATTTTAATTTTAATATTATATTTTTACATAATAATTTTATTTTTTACAACAACATAACAAAAACAAAAAAGAAACCATCGCTTTCGGCTTGGATTGCAATCTCCTCCTCCGCTGGCGGAAAGCGGAGGCAGAGAGGAGGAAGAACAGGCAGAGAATTCTCACCGCGATGCATTTATTCTCTGGTGGAGAACAAAGCCATTTGGAGGAATATACATCCAGACTCTCGTAACAAAACCTGCAAACGGCAACTAGCTCTGACAAGTGGGTCCAAGTGCCCATCACCTTGGTTGCTGTCTCATGGTTGTGAACTCACTAACAAGCCACAAAAAGGAAACTGCAAGAGACGGCAAGCTAGAAACAAAAGTAGTCACTTGGCTTTTATGATTAATCCATATATCATCAGTAAAGAATGTGAGCACGAAACCTTGCAATGGGTAGTCTTTACAATATCGCTCTACATCAGCATCAGCAACGAAAAAACAGCTACTATATTCTCGATCCAGTTGCCACCACGTTCTGAAGACTGCATTTACAACAGGGTTTTGTATATTTGGTTATGGTAGAAGTCACTTGATCACAAAAACACGGGCGCCATGACCAAGGTGATCGTCGCCAGCATCTTAATGAGAACATGTAGCGAAGGACCAGCAGTATCTTTGAAGGGATCTCCAACTCTGCAGGTGTAAGAAACCCACTTCAGTACTTGACTAAAAATGCATTGATTTTCCTAAATTCTAGAACATACTAGTTATCATTGTTTGCTAAAATGAGTATTACAGACCTGAACTATTATTTTTAACATAAGTTTCTTTCTATTTCTTGCACCTAATAAAAAATGCATTGTAAGATCAGTAAAACTGCTTGAAGCACATCTCCCAAGCTTGTAACTTTGTTCCAATATTCAAAATCAACTCTTCTAGAACCACCAGGCCTCTTTAAACTGGGAAAATATAACCTTAACTAATGAAATATTGATCAAATCCTAAAACAATACTTGGTCCCAACTTAAATTTCTGATTTCACATGTTCTTCAATTGTCATCTTATATTCTTGTTTGCTATTTCTGAACTGTCTTTCGAGTTTAAACGAAGATATGTTTCCTAAGACGTCTCAAGTTCCGACCTACAACCATTATAATCTTGGGACAGTAATATAGAGTTTTGAAGTATAAATTGATAACATCTATAATAGCCATACATGCTGCAAGCAACAAATAAGAAAAAAAATCAAAAACAACTGAAAAAAGCAAAAAACAGAAACTTAAAGCTCAATAACTTACGTATCGCCGGTTACAGCCGCTTTATGGCAGTCACTGCCTTTGCCTCCAAGTGCACCAGTCTCTATATATTTCTTGGCATTATCCCATGCACCTCCAGCAGTGTTAAGAAAGAGAGCCATAAGAATACCAGACACTGTCGCAAACATAAGCATTGAAGCCACAACTTTGGCTCCAAGAAGCGGTCGACCTGTATAGTGGCCCAATAACCGGAAGAAGAATCCTGCCAACCAAATAAAATGTCCTCCTCAAATCATGAACCATGGAGTTTAAACTTTCTTCTGGCCTCATAAACAATAATACGTAAAAACCAACAGAGATGCCCTACTTTTACAACACAAGACTCACCAATTACAACTGGAGATATAATTGCCAAAGCACCAGGCTTTATCATTTCTCTCAGTGATGCAGATGCCACAATGGCAACACAACGGCCATAATCTGGTTTTTCTTGGTATTCCTGGATGTGCACGTTATATTAGTATCATTATCAAAGTATGAAAATTTACATGGCATGACAAATCAGGTAATTGGGTTACTCACCATGATACCAGGCCTCTCAACAAATTGTCTACGGACTTCGTTTACAACCTCTTGCGCAGTTCTTCCAACAGCAGAGCAGGCCCAGGCACTAAATAGAAATATAAGCATGGAACCTAATAAGCCTCCTATAAAAACCTCTGGAATTGCAATATCAACCTAAAAATCCACCAGTGAAGATGTTCAGACAAATATATCCGAAAAAATTATGATGCAAAATATATTTAAATGCATGAATTTGACCAGCAATTAGTACCTCTTTAAAAGAAACATGAGCAAACGAAGCAACTTCATCCATATATGCACTGAAAAGAAGGAAGGAAGCAAGTGCAGCAGAACCAATAGCAAATCCTTTAGTAGTAGCTTTGGTAGTGTTACCTACAGCATCTAGAACATCTGTGATTTCCCGAACACTTTCAGGCTACAAACAAAGAAGTTGACATGTTAGAACACTCTAAATAAGGAAGCAAATGGTTTAGTGCCTTTATGTCAGCATCACCTGGCCTATCTACCAAAATTTAACATTAATGGACAGATCTTGATTTCACAAAAAGCACAAAAAAAGAATAGCATTCACATATGTCCAATCAACACATGAAATAATTTAATTATACTCATCAGTGGTCCGTACCTGCCGACTCATCTCCACAATCCCACCAGCATTGTCAGCTATAGGACCAAACATATCCATGGTGAGAACATATGCGGCAGTGCTAAGCATTCCCATTGTTGCTACAGCTGTGCCAAACAAACCACCAGTTGGACTTCCAGTTTCATCTACCAGACCTGATGTATGTCCCAGCCAAAATGCACTGATAATAGCTATGCTTATTACTAGAACAGGAAGGGCTGTTGATTCCAGTCCCAAGCTAACACCAGCAATTATATTAGTTCCATGACCTGTAGCACTAGAAAGTGCTAAAAGACGAACAGGCTCATGCTTGTAATCAGTGTAATACTTTGTGATCCAAACAAAGGCATATGCTGTCATTATTCCTACCAATCCGCATAAGGCAAAATTTAGCCAAGCAGAAGGTGCCTGTTCGGTGTAAAGGAGCCATCGAGTAGACTGTGAAAGATAAAAAGAAAACATGTAAATAAAATGCTAATACTTCAGGATATTTCAATAGTCGAACAACCACTACACTAAATGCTAAAAGTAGCAAACTGGAAGTTCAAGTGAGTGTTAATAATGCATGTTAGGTAGGCATCTGTACAGTTAAGTTGCTTACCACACCAAATGTCAAAACAGCCAAAACAATCGTGACAGAATAGCCTTTCTGAAGTATAGCCATTGGGTCTTCAATAGGAACAATTAGCCCAGGATCACGTGTACCCCTGATTGACAGTATTCCAATGGATGAGACCACCAAATCAAAAGAATGCACAACAAGAGGAAATAATATAAACCCAGATGGATCTGCATAGAAAAAAAAGTTTCATTTAGCATGAGGTTCATGTTAAGATTTGTGAGAAATGGAGTTTATAACGTCATAAATAAACAGAAATCTTATTCTATGGAGACATAACTTTTGATTTGTAACAGAAATAAGTGGGCTAATCCAGAAATAATGGCATATAGCAAGCATCAGGCAAAACCATAATCCTATAATTAAGGCAAAACCTTAATCCCATCATCCAATATTGACGAAAAAAATAGAAAAAACCAAGCAGTACTTACCTTGGTCTTGATAACTAATTTAATTCATTTTAAATTTTACAAAGATTACAATATAGAGCATCATGTAATCTAGAACCCTCAGTATGCATTATAACATCTAATCAGAAATGCAAGAAGATTCTAAATATCATAGAGAATATGAAACATATGATATGCAAAACATGGATCGGAGAAAAAAACATTGCTGCATAATGACATGCTGTATGTTGACAAATTAAATGTGGATTGTGGAGGCAGTTCTGTAGGGTTGCAACAAAAAATGAATGAAACAAAAATTAACTTCTACTAAATATCATCTCTTGCCTTCAATTTTGCAGCGCTGAGCCATTGTTCCTCCAAGTATCATAGCACTGATTATCTCTGCTGCAATACTCTCAAATAGATCAGCACCTCGGGCAGCACAGTCCCCCACATTATCACCAACCTTTAAGTAAGCCCACCTTAGTTAAAATTTTATAGGAAATAAATGCAAAGGAAAAGGATATAATACAAGAAACAGAATCACATTGTCAACCAGTCTATGAATGTCTTAGATGTAGAAAACATGTGTTCTTAACAAAATACCACATGTTTTAGGTTAAATGTATGTAGAACAGAGAAGCATCAAAATAAAATCATTATTGACAAACCGTCTCTCCAGTAGGTGTTATTTTAGGACTTAATAGTCTCCTTCATCAGGAATTGTCGAATAATAGAAAAGGGATGGCAAGCTTAGGTTGATCCCTTCTAAAAAGCCACACCTCTGAAAAACATGCTTTGGTTTTTCAACCACCTCCCAAAACCAGTGAATGCCTACATCCTGTAAATTTTACAAACAAGTCTGTGGAATATATTACAAACATCCATAACATACAATGGCCAAAGTAGTTAAAGCTCTCTGAGTAAAGTATTTCGACGTGCTAAAGTTTCTATTGACTATTGGGATTTTCAATCAATGTTTCTAACTGATTTTATGTTTCTAAAACCATATAATTCTAAAGGCAGAACAATTATAAGAAAGTCCTCAAGTAGTGCACAAGAAAACAAGACTCAGAATTTTTTATTCCAATATTATTATTGCACCTTACCAGAGCTATGGTATTTTTCTTTAGATGTTTATCATGTTTCTGTACACTACAGTACTTGAATCAGAAGATGGACTAACAGTTATAATAATCATTTGGAAGAACATACTTTGAATTGAAGTTTATTCAAAACAAGGAATTCAATTTCATGTACCAGACCATACCGGTCCAGGCTTGGACAACTACGGGCCTGGTACGAGTTGATGTACTAACACATGCTATGCAAAAACATATCACAATATAAAATGGGCCAAAAAACACAAAAAAAAAAAAACTAATTTGGCATTCTTTCTCATTTTTTTTCTTGGAAAATAAAATCAATATTGATAATAAAAAACATAATGATTTCAATCTACAAAACAATAAATACTATATCCAAATATATATCCGATAAAGATCACAAGCAGTATCTAGCCTAGATATAGGCTAGATCATCAAAGGACAAAGGTTAGATACGAATCTACAAGAAATGAGGCTTGATTAGTGTAAATCAAACCCTAAATTAGGTCTATATGGAATAGATCTACATCAAGATTGGAAAAGAAAGCATAAACCCTAACCTAATTACATGAAATTAGTCAATTACCTTAGAGATTAAGTTCAGATCCAACTTGATTCAAAGAGAAATCATACCAGATCTTGGGCTTGAATCTTCTTAAAGAGCAAATAGCCCTCCCTTGGATGTTCTTGAATGATTTTGTAAGAGAGTTGAAAGAGATTTAAGAGAGATTTAGAAGCAAATGAAAGTCAATGAGAGAGGGTGTATGAGAGGAAGACTAAAGAAGAGGATACGGGTCTCTTTGGCTGGGGTCACCACCGAATGGGCTTACCGCCCAGGCCTGATAACAGGTTACAGGGTTGTAACCCCCGTACCAGACCTGAACCACCCCGTTGAGCTTGGCTCACCTCCAGATAGTTGTCCGGACTGCTAATCCATGATTCAAAGTAATAAATGTTTTGAGACTCCAATTGCAAGACTTTTATTACTTTCATATTAGTGATGAAACTTGAAAACGCCTTTTAAATTCTTTTTACATGCCAATTTTGATGAATATTAAGTATTCACTTGTGGTGTCACTTAATTTCATGAATTCAAATAGATAATTCACTGTAGACCTGCTCCATTAGACAAATGAATTAGACATTATGCATTGATATTTAAAATTTTCTTTTATGAAAGAAAAGTAATTCTCATGATTCCAAAGTCATGGGAAAAAAGCTGCAAATAACATTTAACAACATGGAAATCTAAAGAATGAAAAAAGAGAACTACCAACTGATGTTCAAGCTAGAGATAAATAAAACAAAGGTATGATATACAAATTTATATCATAATGCAAGCAGCAAAACAACAATTCAAGTGGAAACTGATGTTGAATCACTGAATAATTAACATAATAAAAGCACTCAGATAACGTTCAGAAAATAAGTAGCCAGGCATGACAAGTATTAAATTATTGAAAGTACCAAGTCTGCAATAACAGCAGGATTTCGTGGATCATCTTCGGGTATTCCTTGCTCCACTTTCCCAACAAGATCGGCTCCAACATCAGCTGCTTTAGTATATATTCCACCACCCAGCTGAGCAAAAAGTGCAACAAACGAAGCACCAAAACCATATCCAACAAGAAGAAGAGGTACTGCATAAAATCATAGAACAGAAAGTCAGACTGTCATGAGCTAAATGAAATTGAATTTTTTATTGGAGCATATATTTTATTTTCCTGAATTCGCCCTTGATCACTGCCTTTTTAGGCTTGTCTGGGTTCAAAAAATATGGAAGGTGTTTATTTTAGAAGTGGTAGTAGAGAAATTAGGACCTAGCCTCCTTTTTTTGTGCCACATCAGAACTAATGCAACATTTGGAAGGAAAGAAAACCCTTTTCTCTGGGCCACATCAGAACTAGTGCAGCATTTGGAAGGAAAGAACAGGTGGCCTTCTTTTTTAAAATCTAGAAGATACTAGATTGGTAGAAAGAAAAAGAATGCTAATTTACATTTCAAAAACTGTTGTTAACTCTCTTATATTCTAACCTCTGCATCTTAGCAAGTTGATCCTTTGTGTAGAGCAAATGAGCGATGAGCTGATAGATTCCATGGCAGGAAAGAATATTACTATTTTAAAGACAGGAGAAACACATACTAGTCTGACCAACAGTTACAGGGACAGTGATCAATCTACCTTTAAACTTATCCTAAATGACTAGTGACTTAAATTAAAGGCTAAAACTTCTAGATATCTCTCCTTAATTACTATCTTCAAAAGACAGTAAACAAGAATAAGCAGCATTTTCCTGTACTAACAGCATCTTCTCCCTCTCTTTGCTTCTTTCCGATATCCTTCATCTACCTAAATTAATTGTCTTCTTAACCATAGAAAATATAGGACCATATTTTTTTGACAATACTGTTTCATTAGTTTCTACGTTGCTCCCAAATCTTATATATTTCCATATAATAAAAGGATTTTAACTTGCAATGTCAAGGTTTCAAAAACTGGTTGTATGGTCGCTGTGGGATGGCATTTACTGGTCTTCTCATAAATCAATACGCAGATCACCGGTTTTTGACTGGTTTCAGTTCATACCAGGCCTACCATCCAATATGGTTATCTTACTGAGCTTATTGTCCAATTTTAATAATTAAAACAGGGGTACTAGTCAGGAAGCTTATTGCTCAATACTCCTTTTTTTTTCTTTAATTTTTTACAGCTTTTGACAATTATATGTTTTTTCTTTTTCTTTCTTTCTCACCTCTCACACTTTCTTTCTCTCTCCCTTTCTTTCTCTCTTCCACGCATCTCTCTCTCTCCTCTTCTCCTCCCCCGTGTCTTCATCCCTGCCAACAAGCTGCCACCATCTCCTCTTCGTCATGTCACTGTCACAGGCTCCTCCTCATAAGGGTCACCGCTTCATCCGCCACCTTGGTGCACATCCACCGGTCCTCTTCTCCTTCTCCCCTCTTTTCTCCCTCTCTCACTATTCTGGGCAGTTCCAACTCATACAGATTATGAGCACGTCAGTCCGTATTGAAACCCTAATGTTCCAACTTCCAACTGCCGACCAGTATTAGCAATAAACCGATATTTTGTGCACATAATTCATCTAGTTAATACAATACCTGTCAACAACATAATTGTTAAGATCAGATAGAACGAAATATATAATAGCTCTTCCTATATTTTGGTGATTCTAGATCAAACGGAAATTTACAGAAAACTAATATAGGAAACCTTAACATTAGAGTAAAAAGCATAAATGATTTTCCATTTGACGAACTCGAATGATTACAAACCATTAAATTGCGCTTATAAATACAAAATCAAGACATAGAAAGTGGTGACATCTTAATTCTTTGAACAAGGTACCTAAAAGCACTTAATTAAAAAAAAGGTAATAAAAACATGTCAAATCAAAATCTTCCACCTGAAAATGATATTTTCAACAGAATAAACTCTGAGCTACGACAAAGAAGGATGATACATGTCAACATGGCTACAAAATTATGAAGATAAAAGAGGAAAATCCAGTGGATGAGGTTCTGCCAATGCAGGAGCAAAATAGATGCAAATATAAACAGCCACAGCCTTACATGACATGCAAAGAATGCAAAGAAATAGTTTCTGACTCAAAACTCTTAACATCTAGATTGCAATAGCAACTTTCTCATGGTGCTCAAATATCAAAAATCAAACAAAACATGGTGTAAGACAATATACTTACACAATCATAGTAGAGTACAACATATTACAAGTATCTAACAATCCATAATGAAAATAGCATCACAATATAATCTATAGCTTTTAGAGCAAGTTTCTGCAAGTACTTACGATCTGTAACCTTCATTGAACCAGGAGAATCAACCTCTAGGAACACATAAAATGTTGCATATAGAACTGCAACACCTATTACAGCCATGCCAACAACAACAATTGCCGAGAAACCACCAGCACGAACAGCAATCTGCTATAAAACTAATTGTTCAATGTATAACTACAGTAAGAAAGTAACATACTAAGAGATGAAAAAGCAATTACGGAACCTGCAAGGCCTCTCGTGCAGAACGCCGTGCAGCACTGGAGACTCTAACATTTGCACGAACAGACACCCACATCCCAATATATCCTGCAATTCCTGAACATAAAGCTCCAAGAAGAAACGCAGCAACCGTAATGTATGCAGATGTTGACCTAAATGTCAAATAACAAATAGAGTTGAGATAAAGAAAAGAATTAGAAAGTATGGCATGTCTTAGATGCAAATAAAGACATGAGATGGAGTGAAAAAGCACCTGGAGAGCCCAGATGATTCCTGTTGTGGAGTGGTACTACGAAATAGATATATACCAAGAATCACAAGTGCCAGCACCATTGCCATTTTAGAAATGGTTCCATATTGAGTCCTGAAGAAACCTTCAGCCCCATCTCGAATGGCTTCAGATATCTAAAGAATGAAGGAAAAGGTGAAAGAGATATAATAAGTTAGCAGGTAGAACATTAAACTGGAAATCTATAATAAGTCAAGAAAATATTATACATATAAAAAGACCTCAGGTACACTAAATTATACATATTAGTTACTCCTATTTTCTGGAGTACATGATAAATAATCAGTTAAAGAAAGCATTGTAATAAACACAATCTAAAATAGACACACAGTAAAAACAGAATAGCTTTTTTATTCTCTTTCTGTGGAGGAAAAAAAAAAAAAGACATCCATAATGTTCTAGGTTGTGATATGGTTATATGGGTAGAGGTACACCAATTAGCTTGGTTCATATTAGAAGGTGGGAAGGCTTGGTTAGTTCATCATTTAGAATCATGCTACATACAAAAAGATACTTATTTAGGCCGCTATCAATATTAAATAAAACATTTTGATCTAACTAAATAATTAACCATGTACCTACTTGGAACAGTAACAATGGTAGTATTAAACATGAGAGGTATGAACGCGTTGTCCTTTCTACTCTGGAGTGCTTTTGTTATTTTGTACTTTTTCTTGAAGGATTTTAGAGTTTGCTAGTTCGTGGCTGTAAAAACAAGTAGCTCTGAAGTCATTAGATGTCCAATTTTGACATTCTGAGTCATGTACCATAATAATAGAAGATGCAAATATATCATGAAGCAGCACAAGGAACCTGGATCAAGGTTCCAAGTGGGTAGAGGTATCATAAGATGAATACTACAGATCCATTAATCTCTGTTTCATTATGTAAACAAAATAAAGGTAAAAGCATTAAAGGACTAGAAATCAAATATAACAAAAAAAATAGCACAAGAGGAGTGGAAAGGTCATGCTCAAGGACTCTTGTTTAGGGCACCAAAAGTGAGAATTCACAAGATCAGTAGAAAGATATCTGGATTATCAAAGGCTTCAGAACTCAGGGGATTATTGCTATTGAAGCAACTGACATTTCTCCCACTCCAAATGCACCAGCTAGTGCCACAAAAAAGGACAATCGGACCTCTGTTTTATGGGTGATAGTGACAGTGGTAGTGCATTCTATCTCCATATTATTAATAATTCCCCAATATTGGCCAGATGATATCAAACAATAAGTTTGGGAAGGAAAAAGATTATATAAAAGAAAAAAATCAATGGGCCGAGAAGAAACCACGATCAATTGTCTCAAGGTTATTGGAAAAGGAAACAAGAGAAAGAAAAATTGTCAGGGTTCTAAATATCACAGAGACCATGTATTATCGGTCTGGTCTGGTTCAGGCTCTTTCTCTTTTATTTTGGTTGGGGTTAAACCACACACGCACATTTTGGTTGGGGTTAAACTACACGTGCACGCACACACTCTCTCTATCTATCTCTTTCACACTCGTATCTCTTGCAATGTCCACCTCCCTAACAATGCCCACCCACCCGCATACTGCCTGCTTGGATACCTCTCCTCTCTTCCTCTCCCCATTCTCAGCATCATGGCATGCACCAGCATATCATGTGACAATATGTTGATACAAACCAAATCTACACCAATCTGGCTAACAACCGACATAGGTCCCATACACTAGATTTTAAACCTAGGTCAGTAACACAAGTTTTGACCAAAATCTGAATCCTGATATTATATATGCATTGGGAAAAGAACAAAAAATTTACAGATAACACAGATCTTAAGTTTTCCTAAAATAAAGGGCCTAGCAGAACTCCAAAATAAAGAATAAGCATCCCTGACCACTAAAAAGATGTGATTCTGAACCTTGCTCGACAGCTAAATCAAGATTTATAAGAGCAAAGGCTACTACATAGAAAGTTAAAGAGTTAAATTTGGAAAATATAAACATTAGATATTCTAGAACACTTCAAAATCATTTTCAATGTCCTTTTTCCTGTTAAAATTCTATAAGTAGCTAGGCTTTCATGTCTTAGAATCAAGACCAAGCTCATAAAGTATTTCATTGTCATCTCATGTTGTATGCTAAATTAAAGACAACAGTCCATATGCAGGTAAAAATTCTCAAGAAGAACGGGATTTAGAATATGAATTAATGAATGCTAAATGGAAGTGATCAAGCATTCAGCAAAGAGTATGATCATGGAGCAACTACAACATATAGCAAAACTTGGAAGACAGGGAACTTAGTTGCTAATTAGAAAAAAAAAAAAACTGGCTGTTATGCAGCAAAAGTAATGCAAAATGTTGGTGGCACTTGATCTACATTCCAGTAGAACAGAACAGAAGAAAGAAACAAAAAAGATTGCAATTAGATATTTGCATGGTTTGAACTTTTCATTAGCACAAATGAAATACAGAAGAGAAATCAATAAATAAATAAATAAATAACTAGCTAGCTAACTGAACAAACTGTTCATCTAAACCATGATAAAAGAAGTCAATAGGTCATGAAAAAGCAGCATTACAGCCACGAGTCTATCATAGCAAAATTAAAAAGGACAAATATGAAGCATCTAAATAAAATACCTGAACCATTTCAGGAGGTCCCTCGTCCTTTGCCAGAACCCACTTTGTGAGATAAACAGAAAAGAAGAAGCTGATGATACAAATAGAAAACACAAAGATGATAATCGGCGAAGTACTAGCTCCAACATAGAACACGGCTCCAAATATCAAAAGCAAAAGGACAACCAAAACACGGGCATTTATTCCCAGTAACATCCGAAAGATCTGGGGAAAAGATAAAGTAAGCAAAACTAAATTAGAAATTTGGAAGATAAAAGTTGGTTGCCTACAACATAAAGCTTCCAGACATCTTTACAACAGAAGCATAGACAATTTCTATCATTATGCTTTATGTATATGTGCATACATCATGTGAATGACAATGAACTATCTACAAGATGGTAAATTGCAAGCAACCACAAGTAGTTCCTTTTGGAAACAGAACATTATATATATATTGTCACAAAACTACCACGAAAGTGAGGACTACAACACAATTTTAAAAGAGTTCAATGGTAATGGAATTTGTCTAAAACCTCTGATGTAACTTGGTTAGTAAAGTTCAAGAATCCATATTTCTTTTAGCTAAATTAAAAAGGACAGAGAAACATAATACCAACACTACTCCAGTAAAAGAGTCAATAAATTAGCAAAAGTTAAATAGGAAAATAAACTAAAAGATAAAAATATAATGCAATTCACTTAAACCAAATAAGGGACCTTACCAGTGGATAATGTGATTTGCTCCGCATGCTGGGGAACGTCCTTGGCCTCTCCTGGTATGACCCCATCCCATTTTCCATCGCATCATCCATGGTAACAGAATGTGAAGAATTCACCCTCCGGGCCACAGGGAAAGGAGCAAACTCCCCAACTTGGGGTAAGTCGCTCCCAGATGCTTGTCGCTGTATTTTGAAAAGCCTTAACTCACACGCCCTAAGGAGGGGCTCGGATCACAAAGTCAGGAACCAAAAGCCGTTGCGAAGTGGCTTAATTCAAACTCAGAAGTCTAGCTTGTCTCCTACCCAAAAAAAAAAAAAAATCCCACCAAACTCAACACTTTGAACCAAAGAGGGCAAAAAATTTCAATCACTAACCTATTCTAAAGATGTAGAGGCTACAAGATAAACAAAATATTAAATGCAACGTTCAGCAAAACGAAAGAAAGTAAAAAAAAAATCCTTTTCTGGCTTCTTGATGGAAATCTTTCGATTCGGATCTCACATGCCAAAGAAATATTCGGACAGATTAGAATCGTCCCCTTACCATTTTGATTGGTGTCAGTGTCTTCCCTGACCTATTTCAAAGTTTTACCATAAACAATAGGCAAATATCGTCGTTCCTTCAGTCTTTCCCGATTCAAAGATCCAAGATCCGCAACTCCACCATTCCCAATTATCCATGAGCGGAAAACATACATCAAAGGGATGTTACACGTTTCCCCTAATTTCTACTCGAGAGATCCAAGAAAAGCTGGAAAAAAAGAAAAAGGGGAAGAGAGAGAGAGAGCGAGAGGATTTAGAGGAACAAGACAAACCCAAACGACACCGATCGAGCACGCCTCCTTGGATTTCGGCCGGATCTCAGCGGCTAAACAGCATCCCCCGGCGACGAGTCCTCGGATCTTAGATTTCACGGAGAGAGAGAGAGAGAGAGAGAGAGAATAACCCACACCAAAGAAACGGCCCGCACTAATAGTATTGTCCTCAGTGGAAAAAGACACTTGTGGGAGGGCTTTTGTGGAAAATAGAATTTACCGTGGAGGCAGACAACAAGGACCGGTTCGGCAGTGTTTTTGTTGCCGACTTTCTACTTTTCCCAACGAAAATTCCACGGCCGAGGCTTGCGAATTGTTTGTTTTCTGTTTTTGTTTTCTGCTTAACCATTTGTTTATCCCAATACTTTAATTTCGAAAATGGTAAGGAAAGGATATCGGATTCCATGCATTCCATCAGTCTGCAGTTACTTCCATTGTAATATAACCACCAATTTAATTATTGTCAAATTTGGTAGTCACTCTGATTTTATAAAAATTATCCGCCCTAATTTATTTTTCGAGTTAAATCAATTTTTTTAGAGTATTGTCTAAAAAAAATTCGCTAAATATTTAAGAATTAATTTTTTTTCTTAAGGATAAAAGATGTTTATATGTCTCGGATTCAATTGTAAAAGAATATGTTTATGTTTCGTGTCCTATATCTTACAAAAAAAAATTATCGACGATCAAATTATTTTTTTTTTGAAGTCATAAGTATTTGCTTGATTTTTTTTTTTTGGGGTCATATAGATGAGGTTATTGTATAATTGATGGTTTGATGATGAAATATATCGTGTAGGTAAAAAAACAAAGTTTATTATAAATAGTATGAAGAAAATATTAGATATGATATGATCATGGATAATTCAATAAGAAGTGTTTTACCCAAAATTATGTTTCCTGAAATCTTGTATAGATAGATCATAGAATGAATGCAATCATAATAAGCAAAAAATGTCATTCGCTTGGCCACGTTAAATCATTCATTTGATAGTCGATGAATTGCGAGAGTTGAAGCGTACAGATATGTATTTTTGTATGTGCTCGTGCATTGCATGTATAGAAAACTAATATCGTGTGATTAATTATTACCTCCCAATTGGTCCAAACAATTTGGGTTTGTTCTGATGACTCACGAGTTTATCCACCCTTTGAACAATTCTAATAAAATCCTTTGACTAATCGTTTATGTCAAGGGTTTCCCTAGAGATATCAATAAGGAGGATTAATAAAATCCTTGCTCGATATTAAGGGGGACGACTCCCATTGTCAATTCTGTTGATGTCTAAAATGACCTGTCTATATTTTCCCTTCTCTACAAAATTCTTTCCTGATTTATTTATTTAAAGAATAGACAAAATATAAAACAAAACAAAAAAATATTAGTGAATAATTAATTAGGTATAATTTAGATAGAGGTTCAAACGAGAAAGAATATTTTATGATGATATGAGCAGGTGATAAGAAAACCTGTAAAAAGATGTTAGATAATTACCATTAGTGATATGAAAAGAAATGTGAGGAAACTTTATTTCATCAAGAGTATGATTTTTTATGTAATTGTTGGAGTTGGTTGTTTAAACAAACAGGAGGCCTGATCAAAATTTATGATCATCCGTGATGTGCACAATCCACACCGCACTTTAGTACAAAGCAATGCGTGAAAACAAAGGTTGGGGTGTCTCTTAATTGTGACTTGTAATCATCCGTGATGTGCGCAATCCACACCGCACTTTAGTACAAATCAATGCGTGAAAACAAAGGTTGGGGTGTCGATTAATTGTGACTTGACCTGTGTTGGGTCACTTAAGGCGAATAGTTCCATGTTTTGATGGACTTCTTTGATCGAGCAATTAATTAAATTAAAAGTGAAGGAATCTTCTATTTCGCTGTCTTCTTCCGTTGACAATTAAACCAACCCACCACCAACTCTCGTGTACCGTTGTCCCGTTCCGCCCGAGACAAAATGCACCGGTTCTCATTGCTTTAGCCCTTTATGTTTAGACTGTGACACGACGGCGTGGCAGCAAAACAACGGTAGTGACTCTGGTGAGATCTACCGTCGCTTGCTATATGGTAAAGCCGAGGGGTCGAGGAATTCCACGAACCGGAATGGCCAGGACGTGTACATTATGGCGTAAAATTAAAGCCAGCATGTGGGTTGGGATGGGATGATTAATAACTGGTAGGGTAAGATATATGTACTCTAGCACATAGATATATGTTCCCACCATAAATGCCTTTAACAACCTAAAATGCACAGAATGTAATGTTATTAAGGAGTTCGCAATCGGACTTGTTATTTCGTATATTGATTAATAATCAAATAGAGAGCTAACGATTAAAAACAACATATGGAATCACAATTTTCTTTCGCTACGGAATGACATTGCTAAGGTAAAAAAAAATACACAAACGTTTACATTCAAAGCACATAAACTGATGGATCGTCGGTGCGCACAGGACCCAGGGAGAAAGAAATCATGATGGGATTCAGGAACAGCCAAAACACCTTCTAATAGGAGCAACCAAGAAATTCATGAAGCTTGATGGTTCAGGTGTAACTTGAGGTGATATTTTCGGAGGAAGATGCTTTAGAAATGCTTTAACAGCTCCAGAAATACCATCCTCCGTTTCCATGGCCTTGGCCAGTTGGACAGCATTTTCTTTCACCTGTAAATTTGCAAAATCCACAGAAATGTTTGAAAGGCTTCCAATAATAAATATTGCTGTTTGAAAGTTCACAGAAACGCATAATCCAATCGCTGCAGGTTTTGGATGCATTCTGCAACAAGTTTTGTAGGAGCAACATTTCCAATGAAACGAAGTAGAGTCCTAATTGTAAAAGAACATCTGGTTCCAATTGCAATTGTAAAAGAACATCTCTCACAACTCCTGCATTTGCAGAAGCCTCACCACTGTAGTGCAATTGGTAGTTAAGCACAAATATCAAAATAATCATATGACATTTGGAAAGGCCTATTACTAACCTTCGGTGTCATCATGAACTTTATTGCATCAACCAATTTTTCCAGTGAAAATTGATCAACAGGGATAGGTGGGGGTCCCAGTCCCCTGGCATGCACTCGTTCTCCCCAAAAAGGTTGGTCACCAAAGAAAGGTACAATAGTAGTTGGGCACTACAAAACCAACGGTATGTAGACAAGTATGTACATAAGCAAATTTTACAGTCTCTAATATGAGAAAAAAGAAAAAGAAAGCAAGACAGAGAAAGCAAGTTAGAAGTGATACAGCAGCCCTAAGCCCAGCGGCTGTTGTTCCAGCACCACCATGATGCACCTGAAAATATACAAAAGATAAAAATCAGTTCAAATATGAAGTGTTGCTGACATTCATCAACATGCCGTTAGGACATCTAGCTCTGTTGTTGGCAGTGAGACCAATCATGTCTAGTTGTAAAGCATACAATGAAACAGCAGCAAATGAGCAAATTTGATAATATCGGGTCTCACTCATTTGTCTCATTCCAAAAAATATTATTTTTTCAGAAAGGAATAGTAAAGCCAATCACATAAGTAAATCACTAAAGCTTCACATATTTAAGCAGCTTAAGTAGTCATAAAACAATGTTCCCTCGATTAATGTTTTTCAATTATATAAGGTGTTTAGTTGACGGAAAGTAAAAAACATACTGGTGGAAGATGAGAAGCTAAAAGCGATAGTTCAAAAACTTGAATAATACTACAATATCAATATTACTAAAATTGTTCAACTGATTATTTGATCAATTTATTTTCACCACTATCAATCAACAAACAATGTTGTAGGTCCACATTGGATCTAGTATTTTTAAAAGCTCTTGGTGCATGCCTAAACGCCTGCCCGAGAGAAGTGAGGCGCTCAAATTTTAAAAATTATATATTATGATCGATAAATATGATCCTAAAAATGAAAATGACACAATCTGTTTCTACTAATGGAGAATTATGCTAAACAAGTTTCTAACCAGCGCTAAACAGTTCTAAAGAGTGAGTCAATATAGTGCTAAAAGAGTTATAATTAGTGTTAAAGAGTTCTAAAGAGTGGATCAATATGATGCTAAACAGTTTTAACCAATGCTAAACGGTTCTAAAGAGGGAATTAAGAAGAGGAGTAACCGACGACTATTGAGGAAGGTGGGGGAAAGAGAGGGAGGCAGACAAAGCTACGGATGAAGGCAGCGGCGACAGATGTAGGGTTTCACTTCGGGTTTGTTTCCTAAGGGGGCGGGTTTTGTGTTATGGTTTCACTTTGGGTTTGTCTCTCGGGAGGGCAGGTTTGACTTGCTCGTTCCATCGAACCATGCTCAAACTCCAACCCAACTTAACTTGGGCACTTGCCAGAGGCGCTCAGCGCTAGGGCTCAGGCGAGCGCTTGAGCAGAACTTCATCAAAACATCTCGCCCGAAGGTTTTTCAAGGCGCTCGAGCCACGCCTCGCCGAAGCACCTTTTGAAAACACTGATTGGATTCTCCTTGTTTCAAGACACTTGATCCAATGCTCAACTAACATGTGCCCTATGATTCCTGCTTTAGCAGGTACCTGAACTCTATATTGAAATTTTCTTCATATGTCATAGAAGATCTTGGAGTAACACTGCAACAAAAAGTAGCATCAGCAAATCAAAAGTGTCAAGTTGCATGGCTTACCACTGCCTTACACTGCAGGAATAACCAGTCATGGGGAACATTATCCAGCAGGTACACGTAATCCTTGGGTTCTGCCACTGAAAAAATAACATCCTTCTATAAAATATCTCAGAAGGATAAGCAACAAAGAGAAAAAAGAACTGTCATATAAACAATATGCTCACAATTTCCAAGGCCACCCCAGCCCTTATTGATGATGCCTCTCTGACCAGTAATTTTTAGTGCCTCCACAATAATCTCTGTCATTTTTCCAGGTTCTTGAACAGGCTACAAATTTACACAAAAGTTTAAAATAAGAATGAGTACTGATACTAGGAGGGCATAGACATTGATGATATCAAATCCTATAGAGCTATGACCACAACAAAATTCAAATAGTCAAGTTGAACAACTAAATTTGCTAAAACATCTTATATGCATGAGGTCTAGGAGGCACACAGGATCTGAGGTATGTGTAATATGCACTGCAATGTGAAGCTCCTGTTGCTAGAGAAGGATTACTCTATTTAAAATTTGTCAAAGTTCAAATTGTAATGTTCTCTTAATGTTACAGGGATTATAATCAAGCAGCTAATTCGGTTTCAACGCAAGGTAGAATGGCTGGGGTCGAAGTGTTTTAGAAGGAAAAATATACCTTCTCTCATTAAAATTTTGTCAAATGACCTTAACGTGTCAGTGTATAGATGTTTGAAATCATAATAGAACTTTTTTTTTCTTGGAAAAAAATAACATGTAATTTTCTGCAAGCATTACTATCAGAAAGGGCAATTTATCTTTTGCTCCTTCAATTTTACAGCACAAAATACTGGATAAAAGCACTACAAGATAAATAGGTTAGGTTGCAACTCATTCTCCTGACAAACAGTAAAACTCAGAACCGAATGATTACAAGCTAAACTACAAGAGTCCAACATAATTATTTAACATATACTTCAATATTTATGTCCTTGTGGCATATAACATATTGACCGAGAAAATGTAATACATTAGCATAAAAAAAAAAGTAACACTGACTTAGGTTGCATTTGAGAACATATTTATATTTTTAATGTGCATTTAGAGAATACTGTTTAGAATATGCAACTCTAGAATACTGTTTATTAAACAACAGAAAAAAATTATATTTTAAATATGCATTGACATAAGTATTGTTTGATAAAATTATTTTTCAAAAATATATTGAATATTTTATAATAAACTTATCATTCTATAAATATTTAAAAGCTTTAATATTTTTAATAGTTATTCAAAAGGGAATACATATTTTTATTTAAATTAATAAGTAAATAAATAAATAAATGTCTGTAATCTTACAAAAGATTTCATATGGCCCAGATATATAATAAATAAAAAATATAATCATATATATGAATGTAAAATAACCTTCGAAAATAAATAAATAAAATTTCATCTTATAAAAGATATAAATCATGTTGGTTTCTCACTAAATTATATTGGCCATTATGTAATTTTATATAATGTCATAGTGTATTTTAGGAATTTGAAAAGTTACATTAGCATCCCACAAATGTTGCATGCTGATGCTGCCTTTGTGGATGCTACCCCGAGGTAGCATCAACATTTGAATATTTGCAATACAGCATTCAGACCAAATATGATTTCAAAAAATTTACCAAACATCAATTCATATTTGAAATGTGAATTATACCATCAATGCACATTTCAAATATGTTCCCAAATGCACTCTTAGTCAATAAGATAAAAGCGTTCCTATAGCAGTAATTATCATGCATGACGGTCTGTAGATAATTCAACTGATATCTGCCAAAAGGATGAGCTCTAGTGAATGAGGATCATGCGAATGTAGGATCTTGGAGGGTTCTTGTAACCCTCAGTGACTAGAAAGATTACTTCCAATTTTCCATATTAATTCCTATATGTTCCAAACAAATACTGAAGAGACATTTTATATAACTGATAATTTTGCAAAATAAATTTCTTCAGCACATTTTGGCACAGGATCATCAAGGTCTAACCTGGGCACCCCATCAGACAACTCAGCTTTTGATATAAGAATTTGCAAAAGATATGCACATTGAGACTTATTTATGTCAGTAATAACTAGTAATTAACCTAGAAGACAGAAGGGGAATGCCATTGCGAGTATCTTTCAAGGAGGATTTAAGAACATTCCACACATCAAAAGAAGTAAAGAACCACTCTAGATTTCTCAAACATGTGGTAGACAATTCCTGAAACCAACTATAACAGTGATGTGATCTGAAACCAGGATGCCTAGTAAAAGGTAAGGAACCAATCTTTATATATAAATGCTCATACAACATATTTGAGAAAAAGACGTGCAATTGCAATCTATAGTGGTAGAATAATTATGCAGTACAAACTAGTGCCTATTAACAAATAACCAGTTAAGAGTACTAATAAGCTTTAAGAGAAGAAATAAAAAACTATAAAGGCGACAGTCAACAAATGTGAAAGAAAATAAATTCAATATGGCTGCAATGATACTTTGCAGAAGCTATGGAGAGCCACTGAAAGATCATTTGCAGAAAGGGTGACCGACATCATAATAGCAAAATGAACTTACAAGGCTACCAAACCCAATATAAACAGGCTTTTCACCAGCATTCAGCCAATCTACAAGTGACTCTGGCGGTTCATAATTTGATGCAAGGTCAAGGAAACAAAATCCAACCACATCAATTTTGGGTCCCCAATCTGCAAATAGTAACCACACGAAACAATTGAAGCTTACACTTTTCCATACACCAAATATCAAAATGTAAAAATTCTTTCAGAAAGGTTAGTTTATGAATATATAAAAAAAAGAGTTATGACTAACGCTCTTGTTGTCTATAACATGAAAAGCTAATGCAACTTAATTTATTATACCAATTCAAGAACCAAAAAAAACAACAACAGAAATTGGTGCCATCATTTCTTTTCTGACAAAAATTATGAAAATACATTTACATGCAACTACAAGCTGACCTCTTATAGTTGGATAAATTTTATGTTGTCATCATACATCCAAGAATTAAAGTCTCAGTTGGTATCCATAACAACTGGTGGTCAGATTGGCACTATATTGGTACCGATAAATGTATCAACGGTTGATACCGTTTGGTACCATATAGGCGAGCAGAGCATAATAAAGAGGAAGAGAAGGAGGATGAACCTAGAACGAGAGTGAGAGCAAGAGGAGGCAAAAGAAGGAAGAGGAGTGTGCATGCAGTAGAGAAGAGATCACAATGCATGCAAGCAGTTTAGGAGAGGCCCTTACACAAACGAACAAATGGAGGAGCAACAGCATGGTGGGAAGGCGGCAGCGATGGAGCATGGAGAAGCAAGAAAAAAGAAGAGCAAGAAAAGAAGGGGTATGGAGAGTGCAAGTATCAGATGATAGACTTACTGTTTGGTACAACAGGCTACCAGTCAGCTTATTGCCCGGTATGCCAGTGTGATAAGCTCGATTTCAGACTAGACCAGGAGAAATTGCCCAGTTCATGAGCCAGTCACAGAGTTAACATCTATACTCAAAGTATATGTTTAAACAATGATCACTAAGTTCAAAAAATGACCTTTTGGTTTTGGAACAAGATGGGGACTCCAGATATACCCATAAGGTATGTCAGAGGCAGAAGTCTGTACACCACTTAAATAAGTCACAGGTCGCAGCTTTAATCTTTTTTTCCTAAAATCATTTATCATGTCCCGTATTCCAAGCCAAATCATAGAATCAACAATCTGATACGAGAGCTGCAAAAGAAGACAAAAATCATAATTAAGTAAAATTAAAGTCAGGTGAAATCTACACAGATCAAGGAATAAAACAAAGGAAATAAACTATTTAGAATTATATCAATGAGAAGAGAGTACCAATAGTAAATATATGAAGAAGAAGGTCATTAACTACATACAACTCGAGATTATACTAAAAAGCAAGATCGGATAAAAGCACGAAAATTGATTCAATGGCTTCAGAATATAAGCTATAGGTAGAAAAAAAAAAAAACATAGGCCATTATTATGACATCATGCAGTATACTGCCGAGATAGGTAATGATAGAAACTAAGCTGGCATCAAAGCACAAAGAAAGAACTTTCACATTAGCTTATAGAATTTTACACAATAACATCAAGATCTTAACTAGGTTAAACAGACAATGTTAACCACTCTTTAATTTAATACAGAAAATATAACAAATCAAACAATAGGAGAGCAAAATATATTTTTCTTACTCTATATCCAGCAGATTGCTTGACACGGGAAAGAGGATGTGGAAATTCACTAGTTGGTCTGAAAATGTGAAAGAAAATGTCACATAGGCACACTTCAGCTCTTAGGTTAAGGTAATAACAGGCAGTGCATATAGATTTGCAAGTTACCTACTTTTACTAAAACCAACTTCAAACATAGCCATAATGTAAACCACCATATGCTAATACAGAAAGAATGAAAAAGGGAAATAAGATCTCACGTCCATGGCATTGTAAAAAAAATGTGAATTGGTACTTTTAGCGCCTCAGCCACATGTGTATGCCCTGAACATGCATTCATCCAGGTCGATAGTCAGAATCATCATTCCTCAGGGATATAAAACAAAAAAAATAAGTCCTTATGGAAATGACGAAACATGAGCGTAAACTCAGTAACTAAATGCAGTCTGTTTATAGTATCTATTAATTAAACCACTATAACCATATACAAGTAGAGACAAGCAATAAACATCTTGTGCTATCAAGGCAGATTGAGAAAGCAAGTAATTTAACTAACCACACAAATGTAGCACATGAAATACAAGGAGGTGACTAGTGAAGTTATATGGTGTTCAGCAGTAGGAGGAACTGTGTTTAACTTCAGGCTTTGCTGGATCTGAATAAAATGATCAAGGTTCATTCTTAAATACTCAGCTTGAGAATTTGGTAAAAAAAAGCAAAGTGATCATATCCTGTTAAAAACTCCACTGTTGTCCAGCAGAAGATCACATCACAACTTTTACCTTGATGTCAAAGAGACCTAAAGCTTATGTGATTTTAATTTTGAATTAGTCCTGGCAACAGAATACCCTTAATGCTTAACACGTGTACCTTTTTCCAACCATGTTGCGATGATATCATTAGATTTTATTACATTGCATAGGCCTGTTCCTGTGCCTAGGCATATGCCTTGGCAGCAAACCCCATAATGCCACCCTCAAAGACCAGCATGATTCAGTTGGTATATACATTGTTTGCAACAGAGAGCCTAAGCAGTAGCTCTTACCCAATGATCCTGTTCAAGATATACCAAATAAGCCAATGATATCTCAGGCAACAAACCAGAAAAGTTGAGAATTTGGTATCCTGGGGGCCATTATTAAGATCAGTGAGTACTGTCTTAGTCTGCCTTTTTCAGTTTATCGGAGAGGTGAAAGCCTGTTTGTCTGTGCAAGTATGATATTGGTGCGGAATTTCATTATTTTAAATAAATCCTTCCCTCAGTTATCCTATGCTTATTTCCACTTCATATGGCCCATGTACTCCATTTGTTTGTTAAATTATTTTTCCTTCATTTTGGTCTGGGATATGCCAAAACATATCACTCTCTTAGGATGTTGAATTGTTGCCAATAATTATTGATTCACTAGAATGGCCGCCTGCATATAATTCATGGATCTACCCTGCCCATAAGACAACATACTATTTCTCGCTTGATGTAGCACCATAAATAATGACTGTAATATCATATATTGCAATATCACCGATTTGGTATAGTTCGACTGGTTTTTATCGGTCCGACCACCAACCAGTATGTGGACCAGCCCAAATAGGGTGGCCCGATCTGGTTCAGTATAATTATATTATTATTATTATTTTCTCTTTTAACTTTAACCCTACACTAGGGCTTGGCTTGTGCATTGTGACTCTCACGTCTTCACCCATCGCTACTCCCATGTCTGCTTGTCGCCCTCTGCTCGCCACCACCCATGCGCCTGTCGCCAACTCCTAGTACACCTCTTCATCCTCGGCTTCCTCTTCCTCTTCTTCTTTCTTCCTTTGTTTCTCTCCCTCCCCCATCAATACCAAAGTATGTTTTAGCACACCGTGTGTTGGTATGCCGGAATGGACCAGACTCGTATCGGTCTAACCATGGCCCAAAATTGCAAACCTTGTGTAATATAATGATATAATGCACAAACAAAAAAAAACATAAGATTATGTAGTGTTATTATATATTACTTTCTTACTGTTCTTGGAGGCTAAACAATAGATGCTGACATATCTTAATCTGCTAAAATCAAGACCAAGAGAGGAAAAGATAAAAAAGCTACTTTCAGCTAATAGTATAGAAGTTCAGATTCTAACCATATGCGGGTGGATTTGCAATTATAGCATCCACTTTGAACGGAACACTGGTGTCAATATCAGGATCCTTACAGGCTGGGAGCAAGGAAAATATAATTTCTTTAATCTGTTTCCGTTGGATAGGTATCTCCGATGGTGCAGAAGGTAAGAAACCTTTATTCTTAACCATATCTGAAAAAGTAGCAATCCATGAGCTGAACTATCAGGAAATACATTTGTCAACCACATTTAATAACTAACTAAATCATTCACATACATTCAGCAAGAATTTTTGGATCTCCACCTAGAGGATAAAACTCCAATCCAGCAGTTAAAACAAATTCCCTGAAATTTGCATGAGTTGCCAGCCTAACACGATGACCATAGTCCTGAAAGAAACTTATTTCATAGTCATGGGGCAGTCATGTGGAACACAATGTCCAAAGAGGCTAAAATGCTGAAAAAATGAAGTACATATAAATCAATAAAACTGCCTTCTGAAAGTAATGAAAATCAAATGTCTGTGCATAAGGAAATGATGTCCAATATCAAAAGACAAATGCTGACTAGACAAACATGAAGTTCTCATATGATAAAAAAACAAGGGGCATAGTACTTTTCAGTTTGTTCAAAAATACTCTAAGAGAAAATGCTGACAAGTATTCTTAGCCTTTGTTCTAATAGGACAAAAATATTTTTTATTTCTCCCATGTCTCAAATGCCCAAATGGGATACTCAAAATACTGGATCAAGATGTATAAAACTAGGAACTTTTGATGAGACCAACGATGCATAAGAAGAAAAATGAAAACCATGCACAAACAATTAACAAAGTTCCAGAGTGTTAAATAAAAATGACTATAAATCTCACAGGGCACCATTTCGGGTACCGGATCCGTCTCGGAGATTTGTTAGATCTGTATGTACCAGGCCTATACCAGTGTACCGACACATGATACATTCAGGCGTGTCAACAAGGACTCCAGCAATCCGTGTCTTGGTTGTCAGTCAGACCAATCCATACCATCCGCACCATACCGACTTGGGTGATACAACAAACGTTGATAAATCTTACTAGGCACTTCCGAAATTTAAATTGGAAAATTTCTTAATAAAAAATATGAAGTAAATCTACTTACTAAACACTGCCTGAACTAAGTTACAAATCCAAAATTAGACCGATGGTAATTGTTAGGATTTAGTAATACAGAAGAATACATCACAAATTAACTAACCTGCAAACGTTTTCCAATAGCAACAAATGGTTGCACATCACCTCGTGTCCCGACAATAAGAATGACTATTTGCATAGGAGGTCGATACTGTAGATCAGTCAAATCTACTGGCTCTTCATCAACTGCTTCACCATATGTATTCTCAGATCTCAAATTTATTGATGTGGTTTCAAAATTGCTTGGAACATCTACCACAACAGTCCCATCATCCTTCACTGTAGCTATTCGATTTAACATCTTCATCTGCATCATATAAAATTAAAAGAAAAACCATAAAAATAGATAACAAAAAAGCCCAATATAACTGAAAAGATTCCCTTACAAAGACAAAACATGATGCAAGCTTTCCTTGATGACAAAAACATAACATTGCAATGTCATACAGTGTAAGGACAAAACTAGTAAAGGAACTGAACTTATTCAGCTTAAGCCAAGTAGCTGGGACCACCCAGCTTTTAGTTAGAAGGAACAATTCAGAGCAAAAATAAAATTCTCATTGCCCACTACCCATTTGAGCAAAATGTACCATTTGGCATGCAAAAATGAAGTTCTCAGAATTCAACGAGCAACAAGCATAAATTGATTTATATTTTTCTTCTATCTCTTCTTTTTTCTTTTCTTTCACTCTCTCATTTCAGATGGATGTGTACCAAGTCAGTCCAGTTCAGTGTCTAAAATCAATTAGTTATAAGCTTTGGTTATGGGCTTTGAGGCTTCTTCAGTTTAGAACCTGGGTTTATCTTGCCACAATACTCCATGAAAACTCAAGTGTTCCTACTGTAGCATAGTCATCAAAGAAGTGGAGAAGTGGATATGAAAGGGGAGGAATAAATGAAACTTGCCACATCAGAGTTTCGTCAAATTGGTATCTCGCTAGTGCTTCACTTCTCTCCTACGTGATTCAGTGGTCTCATTCCAGTTTGACCACCAAAGAAGAGGAGAAACAATACATGATAGAAGAAACAAATTAAGCGTTAACTATTTATTCTACCCTTTGGTTTTAATGCCTAGTAAATTATATTTTTCCCTTGTTCGGGCAGCACAACACATGATTCAGTGAGGCATAGTATGACATGCCAATATGAACTGATCCAGGGGCCAGCCAGCACTCCCATGACAGAGGAAATTAATCCTTGATTTGGGGTGCATCTAAAGTCCAGTTCATGATCTATCTTCATGGATGATCTTACTGTCAGTTCTCTTATCATTAAATATGCTCAACCACACAATGAATAATAGGTTAGTTCTCCATCATGTCTATAAATTTTAAAACCAATCCATTTCCAATATATTTTTCTCAGTTGGTCATCAATCTTTATTTGTTTAAAGCCTTGAACCAATAATGTTCTCTGTAATACCAACATCTAGCTATGATGGCTTTGATTTCTCATTGTTGGCTGCTATAACCTACATAGCTGCAAAAAATGCCATACTTTCATGCTACAATGGCTTTTGTTTTCCCATTGTTGGTTTGATCCTTTCTGTCATTGTGCATATTTGGCTTCATTTAGAGACATGCCCTAAGCCTATGTTGGCCACCATCCGCCAATCCTTCAAAAGTACTTGGCTTCCATCATCGCATAAGGAGACACAATTCAATCTCTAGATTGTTCTCTACCAAAAGGGTCCATCATCTCGGGAAATTTGGAAGTTACAACTTATAACAACATCATACATTATGGAAATTTTTGTTCCAATTTTGAATATGCAAGTTTCATAAATCAAGTGGCAATTATAAGTCAATTTGTACTGGAAACTTTCACCTTTTCCTTAAAGAAGCTCATGTCCAGATTGACAATGGTTATATTGTGGCCTAAAGCAGTGATCAGCATTCCATCATGCTGGAACATATTTCTCGGCCCTTCTCAAGCTCCCATTAGCACACTCTGAAGTCTTCTTATTGCAAACTTATTATCAGCATCACAGAACAGAACAAGAATCCAGTGTTTCGCAAGCAAAAGCTGCATAACAAGGACAGAGAACTTACTAACATAAGCCCCTGCAATATGTTCAATGTGACTAGACATAACACACCAGAAAGGAGGTGTTCAAATAATTAAGTCAAGGTGTCGTAAATTTTGAGTAAGACCAGAGAAATTATTAAAAATTTAAGGAAATGACATCTTACTATTCAAAGAGAAATTACTCTTGACAGAGCTAAATGGCAGGAAAAGACCCACATAACCAAAATTCAAATAGAAATTTTTGAATTAAAGCCTTGTTGTGGTGGATAATCATGCATAGGGGCTTTCGACTGTTCACTATGTTACATGTGGCTTCTAAGTTTTGAAGTCACTATCCAAAATTAATAACCATGATGAACAGTCTCTTAAGAGAACAAATACATTGAATATCTGGGAAGATGATATGGCTCACTGACCAGCTAAAAATGGACAGCAGTCATCCAATCCTTCCTCCTGTCTTCTTTTCTGCTGTCCTTTAAAATCTATACTCTACTTCAAATCATAAATCAAAGTAAATATTCTGTGGCTTATAATTACAGGACAGAATTCAGCAATATAAATTAAAATTCATCACTCTTGTTGACACATTTAAGAACTAAAATTATAATAACCAACCATCAATCTAATTCGTCTACAGGCAGCAGATCTAAAATTCACATTTAAGCATAACACCAACATAGTCTCTCACCAATTGCTAAAGCGCTGCATCGTCTTCCATTCTAACTGAGAAGATGGACCTAGGGTACCCCTCAAAATTTCTGCTTCATTTATTTTTTTAAAGCAGCAAACATGCCAAACAAGGTCGTGGTTAACTAGAGTAATAAAACTTAAAACTGTTCATGAAAAGAGAGATGCACAATAAGAATAATCTCTCAGCAATCAAAAGCTATACTAAAAGAATATCCTATAATATAAATATTAATACATCCCAGGAAATAAGGAAGGCCAAGAGGGTCAAACCTTTTGTCTGTCAGGAATCTTGTCGTCAAATAATTGGGCTGTTGGGTCATCATGTGAACTATTTTGCCCATGTTTCTCAGTTTTGGACCTTTCTAGATTTGGTTCTTCTGAGGATGTCTCTGCTTTTTCAGCATATTTTGTCCCTTTAGGCATTGTGCTTGCCCTAGGAAGATTTCTCTCGACTGAAACAACAGAAAGAGAATTTAGATGCTACATCACAGTATTAAAAAAATATATTTTTCACTTCTCAGGCTGTACAAAAGGAGCTACTATGCATTACCAAATGTGGTGGTCTACATACTGCAGTATCATTTATTGGTAGCTCAGCATTTTTTTAACAAATCAAAAGAGGAATAATCAAGATGTTGCAATTTGGCACCAAGAAGTAAGAAATTTACAAAGTGGTATTTCCATTTTCTTCATCAGAAAACGAGTCCCCCTTGAACGCAGAACCACTTTTCCTTGATATCGAACATAGTGCATGAAAGGAAACTTGCTATTGGACATTTATTTTCAACTTGGCATGGCAGTATTCAAAAAAACTTTCGACATACTTCACTTTAATTATAATTATGAAAATCAATCCTACCTCTTCTAGTCCTGTGGTTTCCACACTTGAAGACTGAATACATCAAAAAAATTTGTAAATGAAATGAATTAAAATAGAAAAAAAAAGATTTCTTTTTATATTTTCCATATGGGTTGCCCTAGAACCACTAATGTAAAAAAACACAAGTTTAGTCTCTGAACAGAGAGCACATCCCAATAAGTAACTTTATCTATAGAAGTCAGAAAATATAGAACAATCATAAAATAATTTTGTTCAAACAGGTACCCTACCCTACCGATGCTCCACATTAAAAGGACATAATTGAAGTTAGCCAAGATGGAGAGCACCACTACCACTAACTATGACACATTCGACCAAGGTTAACCATAATCGTGATGGTACCAGCTGGAAGATGTTATTCTAAGTGTACTAATATAAAAAAAATCATCTCTGATCTGGACAAAGACCATGATTAAAAAAGGGAAATAACCAAAGAACTAATCAACGATCACCGCTTGATAAGTTCTGCTCTCTAGAATGTTTTTTAGGTCAACAACATTTTCTTGGCAATTAAAAATCGCACTCCATCTAAAGAAAAATTTTCAGCGACTCTTGTCAATCTAGCACCAGCAGAAATCCAGCGCTACGACTAAAGCCAGTGTTCGGTGACTAGATATTTCTACATGTTTAGAAAAGAATGTTTCCCAGATCTTGTTATTCCCTACAATAGGGTCGTTCTCGGACAATTCCCAGTTAGTTACGCGCCCTCTAATCGATGCGGGAGACAGCACCGCCGTAAATTACCTATCTATCCGGAATCGCTAGATTTCATTCCTCTTCCTAAATCGCTCATGACGCCTCAAAACCCATCAGAGTAACTGATACCAAACTCCGAAATCAGACCCTCGAACTAATTAGAACCTCCCGTTTTCACATCGGTTACATCAGAAACACCTGAGTATCAAAGAACGCAGCGACATAAACACGCCGGTGGAACTCCACGAAATCAATCATTCAAACACCCCATCGGCATAGACAACAGTACGAAATCACGGGGCACCACAACCCGCGAATACGAACCCAACCAAGAAGAAGAAAGGGTCGCGAAAATTACCCGCGGGAGAGGAGGCGGATCCATCTTTGTCGCTCTCCCCCATGCTGTTGCTGTTCTCCGCCATTATTAAACGCCTCAAAATTGAGAAGCACCGGTGAGAGGAACGAAGAGGAGTGGGGAATCGGGAATACGGTGCTCGCCAAGAAGCAGTAGAGAGCGAGTGGGAATCGGCACTATGTAATGATGTCTTTAGCCTCCGAGTATAGCAATCACCTACCTCCACTTACGAATATGAAATATGGATTATCTAAATGGGAAGCATCTCTTCAAGATTGGTGCAGGTCGAACGAACCCATTTCAAAAACGGACTTGGGTTTCTTAAACCGACGTGTCTATTTGCTGGGCCGTTCCATATCCTTCCATCGTTTCTTTTGATGTCAATCATCCGTCTGATGAAACAATGGACGGTTCTGATGGGCCTCTGAGAACTCGTGCTATCCGAGGCACCCTTACTTGGAATTTGAGTTCGTCATTTAAAAAATAAAAAATAAAAAAAACACTTCAATTAAAAGAAAAAAACTTATTCAAATACTACAAAATTAAAGGACGGTATTCCTGAATCGAAAATTCCCTCAAACATATGATCCTTTTATGAGTTCTTCCCTAAGCTTATGTGAATTCCTATTAGAGGCCTGGATTGATACTATTCTCTTGAGTTATTAGCCTGCCTTCTTGGTGATAAACATAAGAAGGTATCTATCAACATGCACATGATATACACATGAAAGATAAATGCATTATCAATAAAAAGGCAGACAAATGCAACATCAACAAAAAGGAAGAGAAATGCATTATCAATAAAAAGGAAGACAAATGCACTATTGTGCTTTATAGCAGAAGGTCAAAAAAAAAAATTTATTACTTTTCCCCATTTGTTAGAGGGAAGTAAGTAAGGATTTTATCATAAGTAAATGATTTGACAAGAGTCATCATTTGCTTAGGTTGGGGACATTGACTCCAATCAATGATTGTTTTAAATATTATCGTATTATTTGATAAAAAAACAAGTTGATATGTCATTATGATTGGAGATTTGTTGACTATCAGTATCAATAATGTAATGTTTAAAATTTTTGTATCTCCTATTCTCTCTTATATCTATAGTAACTCTGGCCTTGTTTCAAGTACTAGATTTAGCATAATCAATCCTTTATTATATATATTTTTTTTCTAATACTCAAAATAAATGTTTAAACTTTTATTTTAATTTTGCATAATTGTTTGTTATGTCTCTCACGGAATTGTTGATTGTTGATATTCAATAATTTAGAATCATATTGATCATCAATAGAAAAAAAAATAAAAAAAATAAAAAAACTAGCTCTCGCGTGGAATCGTCTAAGCTTAACCAAGTAGTTCCTCGGGATCATCGAGCACCCTCAAATAGTCATAAGTGGGTGCAACTATCCTCCTGAATGATTGACTCAACGTTGGCCTAGCGATCGTAAAAATAGCAATTATTACGATTTATCCAAAGTAATCATGAAGTGTTTGCAACTATTCCAAATGAACTCCTGGCTTTTTACTAGTAAGCCAACATCCATTATACCATTTATCAAACTCATACATCAAATTGAAAATTTTCAGCAATCATTTTCCATGCTAAACTGGCATATATGCACTGAAATAAAAGATGGCGAGCAAATTCATCGCAATAAAAGATTGCCTTTGAAGAAGCAACTCGAGGTCGGGTTTCGAAGAAGTAAGATCTATGAGACGACCTTTCTTAAATCATTGGATTCATCATCTCTTCTGAATGCACTCTTTCTCTCACTTCTAATCTCAGAATAAGGTACAAACTTTGTATATTCTTTTCGTTCTAATTGTAGGTTCTTCTCTCCATCGGAACAATAGGGCCGATTGCTTGTCTGGGCTCTGCTTGTTGGTATCGTAATCCTACTTGATGATCCCTTTCTACATGAATTCCTTTTGTGCACGACATTGTTTTTGCATCTAAATCACCCTCGAATTGGATTGCTTGTTTCTAAAGTAAAATCCTAATAAACTTTGCAGGGAAAGATGAAAGTGATGGGTACTGTTCCGTGAACCTATTGCCGTGGCCGCATGGTTGGTACATCTCGGTCCGACTAGCGACGTCCAAGATCGTATTGGGGACGAAGGCCTCGTCTGATCGGGTCGAGGTCGGATTGGGTGTGGACGCACTTCTTTTCGCGAACCCATCCGCCTTTGTTGCTTCTGAATTCCTGCACACAGGCATGAGTCGATATGGGGGGTGATCCCAACTTCGGCATCTCCAAAACTCCAGTTAGTAGAGAGACGATATTTTTTCCGAGGCCCCTTGTTAGATGCTGGCGAGGGATTTTTATCGTAGCCCCCAGGGGGTCGACCGTACACGACCTTTGCCGATGCTGACCCCTCGGGCGACAAACATACATTCGGACGTCCGTCGCCCAAGATACGTGGGATGATCATGCGATGTCGCCCTGGGCTTCTTGAAACAGTCCTCGTTGCGATCGAACTGGTTGGTGCGACGCCGGACGGTGTGGGGAGAGGACAGCAGATATCTTAGATTTCTAACAAAGCTTCGAACGTGGCACTATGTCTTTCTACCGAGGCCCTGCACTCAGGTTGACGTAATTCATAATATGTCCTATCAAATAGGTTTTCAGAGAAAACGCCAAAGATCTCGAAGCTGTATACACTGAAACTTCAAATTTACGTGGACGATTTTGATTTTGAATTTGATGATCAAACAAGAAATCGCACATATTATTGATGACAATTGATCACTGATTAAAATAGTACACGAGTTGTGGTATCGCAGTACTAACATTGACCCGCGCCTAACTCGTGAGACTCGTAGTCCAATCTATAATCCTAGTGACGGAATCACAGTAATAACATACAGATTTGGTTCCAAAGAATCTACAGCGAAGTATTTTAGACTTTGACTGTTCAGTTATAAAGGGATAATGTAATTTAAAGCATCGTAAATGTCCTGTTTGTCTGTCGGAAGTATGCTATGTCTTTGAATCCCATCGTAAGAAACTCCTGTGAAATGCTTTGAAGAACCAATGCATTTTAATTTACTAGAAAAATTATAGATCTAAAGTCGTCATATTTCTAAGTTGAAATGGGCATCAATGACATTTTATGTAGCGTCCATCCGGATGAGGTGTCTCGTGTGTACTACGCTGACTGCCGCATTCATATAAGAAAGAATGGGATTGGCTTGTGCTTGGACGAGGGTCGCCGCCAACGGGCAACCGACATGGACCATCTCCACCGCTTGCCTCCGCCTCTCGCCGGCGGCGGCGAAGCTTTCGCCGCCTCATGGTCTTTGCCTTGGCAACCTCAGGTATCTTCCCTCTTCTTCTCCTCCTCCGACCTCTCGAAACTAGAGCTTGTAGCCATGATAGGTTGGAATGCATGGCAGGAAGCGGGAGGAGTCGCGATGGCGGAGGAGCTGAAGCAAGCGCTCCTCCGGACGACCCTGGAGCTCGAGTCCACTCGCGCCACGGCCAAGGAGGAGCTCCGGAGGATGGAGTCCCGGGGCCTCCACCTCTCCCGCATGCTCGAAGCCGCCACCCGAGAGCGCGACGAGGCCCGCCACGCCCTCCTCCTCCTCCTCCTTCACCACACCGACCGCGGTCAGCCACTCCATGAACCCAAGCCCAGCCTCGGCCCCAACTTGGCTTTGGACGAGGGGACTGACGTCGCGGAGGCCGCGGCGGTTGCTATTGTTGCCGCGGAGGACGTGGTTGAGAGAAGCAACCGGGCGTCTTCGGCGGTGGCGGAGGTGGAGTTGGCGGCAGTGAGGAGGGCCCTGCCGGAAAAGGGGCGACTGGTGGAGGCGGTGATGGGTGCGGGGCCGCTGCTGCAGACTCTGCTGTTGGCGGGGCCGTTGCCGCAGTGGCGCCACCCGCCGCCGGACCTGCGCAGCTCCGAGATCCCGCCTGTGGCTATCAGTCTGAACTCGATACCGAAGAGGGAGAAGGTCGGGGACGGGTCTCCGTCTCCGTCGCCGTCGCCGTCCTCCTTCTGGAATTCCTCTCCATCCCCTTCCCCAGAAAGTGGCAGTCACCGTAGTGTCGGCGGGGAAGTCCAAAACGTCACGTTCTCTTAGAAAAAATGTGACGTCTCTCTCTCTCTCTCTCTCTCGCTCTGTCTCTCTCCAGATGAGTGTCACGTTCTTCTCTTTCCCAATTTGCATGTACGTAGCAAATGGGAAAAGAGACATAGAAAACACTGCCAAAGTTTGTTTTCTATGAACAAATAAAACAAAAACAATAGGAATCCTCTCAATTCTCAATGCAGCAGTTTTGGTTTGCTTCGTGCTTTTGTTTTCGTTTCATGTTTTTCGCCTTTTGTTTCTTGTTTTCCTGCAGATCAAATGTGATGAAAGCAATTCTACCGTAAGAAGGATTCTGCAAGAATTAAATCTCTCCAGGATTAATTCTTGTAGCGGCAGCACTTGCCGAAATATAATGTTCTCAAGATTAATCCAGCTCACCGGTTAACAGCTGTTGTTAGAGTTGTAAATATTTGTGTGTATGATACAAAGAAAGATGAACTTAGAAGACGGTTTCATATGGAAAGAGTCATATTATATATATTAGATTTGATCCTCGCAAATGATTGAAAGAATCGAATTATCTATATTGAGTTCGATTCATAGTTTAAGATTGAATATAATCTAATCAAATATAAGCTAACTGACAAATTTGACTCAAAAATTCATTATTATTTCATGTGGACAAAATACGATCTTTTAAATAAAAAATTAAAGAAAGGATTAAATTTTGGATACAATTAATATCTGACATGATATATGTTAATCTTCATTAATTTGATTCGATGTTGGATTATGCCCAACAGTTAGTTTTGAACCTACCAGCGTTAATTGTGGACATGGGTCAATTTGTTGGCAGAATCCAATGATGAGTGTGGGTTAGAGCATGACAAAATCTGCGACGAAAAGGGCGAAGAAGAGAGTGTGTCACGGGAATCATTGCATAATTTAAATCACTTTTAGCTTTTCTTCGTCTTGAAATGGGAAACAATGAAACGAATGTGAGGAATCGCCATACTGTTAGGGATAAGATTATAATCAGGATATTTGATATAATACTTATATAGAGGGTTGATTGTAGGTTTGATAGTCTCATTTTGTTTAATCTATGATGGATCATTTTAGATCCTTCATCATGTACTCATCTTATAATCAGGATATTTGATATAATACTTATATGGAGGGTTGATAGTCTCATTTTGTTTAATCTACGGTGAATCATTTTAGATCCTTCGTCATGTAATCATCTAGAGCTTACGAAGTTCATGTTTATAATTTACATTAACTATGCTTGCTTAAATGATTACTTATGAATTTTGAGTAAAATATTTTCTCTAATTTGTTTACAAAAGATCTAGAGTTTACGAAATTCATGTTTATAATTTACATTAACTATGCTTGCTTAAATAATTACTTATGAATTTTGAGTAAAATATTTTTTCTAATTTGTTTTCTCTTTTGTAAGTCCTTAACGGATTATAAAATTTTTTTGAAGAGATTGAATTTTAAAGTTACAGTTCATAACACGATAATCTTTTTTTTTTTTTAATATTTTTTTATCATGAGAAAGCAATTGACTTAGAGATCTTGGAGTTCTACTCAGGTGGATTACGAAATTCATGTTTATAATTTACATTAACTATGCTTGCTTAAATAATTACTTATGAATTTTGAGTAAAATATTTTTTCTAATTTGTTTTCTCTTTTGTAAGTCCTTAACGGATTATAAAATTTTTTTGAAGAGATTGAATTTTAAAGTTACGAGATTTGGTCTCATGTGAATGCTGAATAGGATGCAGACCAGAATGCAGTCTGATCTCAAGTTGTGATCTTTGTTAAGGACTGTGAGGCAAGTGAGGATAGTCTCCCCAATCTTGTCTTGGAGTCGAAAGTCGTAGCTCTCATGCTGACCTACCCATGCATAATTGTCAAGCTAACCCTAATCTTTTCATCAATCTTCCAACATTACAAGAAGAAAGCCAATATGCTGGTTGGTGGCACACAGCTGCAATCATTCTGCTAGGTTCTATTAGTTCCCTTCTTTTCTCTCTGTGCATGAACAAGATAATACTGAAAAGTTTTGTACTCTCACGATCTGATCTTTGAGTGTTGAAATAGTTTCATGCACATGTCGAGTATAAAAAAACAACAAAAGCAGTGTTAGGTGGGGGAACACCATGAGGTTTCTGACACAAGAATTTTCACAAGATTCCAAGACTTGTTGGCCATAATTGACTTGGATATGAATCAGTAGGATCCAGCATTTACATCTTGTTCCTGCAAAGAAGGGAGCTCTGAGGTCCTTCTTGCTTGCTTCAAGTCTGAACATGACCCAGCCCTAAATCTTCCTACAGCCATTGGGCTTGACCTCCTTGCGGACCTTGAACCATTTGGAACAAGTCTCATCTGCCACTCTTCTGCGACTGATGCAAGAAAGCTAACCTACATGTCCTCCATCTACATCTACCTGTCATCAGAACAAACAAGACATAAGAGAAAAGTAAAGGGAACAGCCTTTGGATTGCTCTGAAAAACCTTCTCAAGATGAATCAAGCTAAATGCTTGGTCCAAATGATGCCAAAATGTATTGGCATGCTCTAAATTATGCTACGACTCATCTTGGTGATTTTCACGTTCTCAGCAGAATCATGCAACATCCATAAAACAGAGAAGAATACGTACAGATCTCCAAGTGGCTCATGCAGATTCTTGCCAATGTGGATATTTGTCGACAGGATTGTTCTCACGGAAGACCCATAACATTTGTCGAACAGTTGTCAGGTACTTTGAGCATGAAAGATACCTGTGTGGGAATTGGCTGTCATGTTGATGCCAAACTACGAAAGGTGATGTCTATTCAACCTGCACATGATGATGAACAAAAGTTGAAGGAGACAGCCAATAATAGAATAGATTGGATAGGTCGTCTGATGATGAGCATATTTCTCACTGCATTTTAGATTATCAAATCTGAACTGATGTATGAATGCTGGAGAGAACTAATAGAACCATGTAAACCTGGAGTGCAAAATAAATGGACACAGAGTAATGTTTTATGCAAAGATTTGTATAGATAGATAAATTGCTAGATGATATTGCATTTATTTGTTTACATGACTATCTTGGTCAACAATTAACACCCTGATACTTAACTTTGTACAGCAAACCATCAATTTATATTTGGTGTACCTCATATTGCTTTCTCCTCTTGTCTCTTCTATATGCAGAGTGGCCATAACTCCTTTGCATACCATGAGTTCAGGGGGACAAGAACAGTAACAGTGCATGTGAATCCGTTTAATTAAATTACCTTGCCATATATCTTTGGGTATTTTAAGTCACTGTGAAAGATAGATCATTGTCTTCTTTAATGGCAAGAGAAACATTAAAAAAAGATTTTTTTTTCTTTTTTTTTTCAATAGATCACCCCTTTTTTCCTTTTATTGTGTTTTTTTCAATAGATCTTGACTTCCGAATGTGTCTTTTGGACTGATACCACAGAGTTTAACCTGGATTTCCATAGAACATTAGTTGCTCCAGTTGACACTGAAAACTAATTACATTCAGTAAGCCAAAAACAATAAAGAAAGAAAACAAATATTATGTGGTACATGCCTAAGTATATGATCATGGACTGATCCCTTGGCCTGTTTGGACCTTCTCGGATCTCAACGGATTTGACCTATTCAAATATATGGCCCGTTTAAGGTCCACCATAATCCCAATTTTATGATCGACAAAAAGAAAAAGACAAACCAATAACTACAAGATGCCGTAAAAATAGATTCCTGCCTTCACCACTTCACCACTATATGCACACATACACATGCAAAACGGACGAACTGTAACAATGCAATGTGAATGAATTGCAAAACAAGAGTTGGATTAAAGGAAACCTTACCAAAAAATCAGGACACCTGTTCCAAGCGTTCACCATCAACTGAGCACCTTGAACTGGGGGCGAAGTCTCAAACTGCACTAAGCAAATCAAGGACTACTCATAAAGACATGCTCTGGTTCGTAGTGACTTCATGATCTGCACCAAGAAACAAACAAGTCCTCTTGGAGGTTTAGCATATTTTATACAGTATAGGAATTTACTGGGACAAGTTGATGTTTAATAGTGATTTAGCATGGTTACCTGATGTGAGAGAACAGAAGAAACAGAGTGTCCTGCCCCTTAGAATGGACAGATACGAAGGGAAAACCCAATCTTCACTGTTAATTCCAAGAATAGACCATTGCATTTCAAGGAAATGAAGAATCATCCTTTTGCTACTTATAAATTCATATTATATTTGATAAAACATGCAGAGTATCCTGGAAAGTCACCTTAATCTCTTAAGGTATTTCACTGAAGACAATTTTAAGTAAATCCCATGTGGCTGTAGATTCAAGTCAGCTATTGAAATAAGAGAGAGTAAGCTATGATACTATTTCCCACTAATCTTGTGAAATGTTTGTGCAACTGCACAATGGCATGTGGCTTTCAGGACGCTCATAGTCTATGGAGTAAAAGTTTGCTCGATCAGAAGAAAAAGTAATGGAACAAAAGGAAGATCATAGACATCATCCACGACTTTTGGCTGTCTAATTTTCCACAAACAGTTTGGATCTTTAACAAGAACAAGCTACGAGAAAATAGAACTTATCGAAGTCACAAACTACGAGTCTGATACAAACAAACAGATATTGGAAATACCTAGAAATAGTACAAAATGTATCAGGACTTAAACAGTACAAGAAACAGATATGAAACGAAACAGAAGGAGAATTTTATAACATGTATCAGGACCTAAACAGTACAAAATGCCAAAATTCACAGAAATAGGCTAAGAGAATCAAGCTTGCCTAATTGCTTGATAACATTCCATTGCAACGTAAACATCGTGACTATGTTAAATCAATATTGGAAATACCAAGAAAATGGGGAAAAAGGTTCTTCTTAAAGTTCCATGTACATAACAGCACCACCAGTGCATGTCACATTCTATTCTCCTGAGCATGAATATCAATCAAGGAGAAGAAGGAATAGTGTGTTTGACATCTAATAGCCATTAAATACATTGCCATAATTTAGAAGATGGATTTAAAGGCAATACAAATTAGAACATGCACTAGGATATCACTGTTATTAGAAATAAATGAAAAGGATTCATGTAGCTCACCCCAAATAGTTGGGATTATAACTCTTTACTTGTTAATGATGCTTTTGTATGGCCTAATTGCTTATATACCATGAAAGATCCACTGACATCATCTCCATTTCATGCACTCTACAAAAAAATAGACTCCAAGGTGTAGCAACATAACAGAAGTATGGCTCAAATATGAATAGATAGACATAAGCAACATAAAAGCAAAGATCTCACAGATCGGTTCCACAGGTGCAACAATACTAAATCTTACCTGCAGTCTTGACTATGGACTTCCAATCACCATAAGTGTTTCTACTCAGTAAAGTGAGATACTAGTCAGAGAAATTGGGGGCAAGTTCTTTAGCAGCTAACAAGAGGAGGTCCAATGAAAAACGACAAAGAATAGGACAGACATAATTTCTACTGCATAAGTCATATTAACTTTAATCAAATGCTTGCTTAATGCAATTCTTACCATATAGCCCAAAGCTAAAGCAATATCACTTATAAAGCATGAATGCTGAATTTGCACCAGTACAGGAAGATCCATCAATAGGAGCATTAAGTAGCACAAGAATGGAAACAAATAAGTTATCATTATAACCTATCCAGCATACAAAACTGAAAGTTCATGCCACTTTATTTTCCTCATCATATCTGAATCACCAAAATAGATAAGAATATCGAGGTTAACCATAAATGAACACACAAAAGGATAACCACAAAATCATCACCTTGGATTATTTGTTTGCTCTCCATGAGGACAATTAAGATGAAGATAACATCATCACTAAATCAATGATCCACTCACAATCAGGTAGGAGATTACAGCAATAAGCAGGATCTATAGAGACAATCCTATCTGAATCACAAAAAAATGCTTCTATTCTGAACAACACAGTAGAATTGAGTAGAAATCTAGTACAACACAACAGTTCTGTGGACATGGAGGACGAACAAGTTCTTAAGGACATAAAGGAAAAAAAAGGCTTAGTATACTGCCTGATGTCAAAGCAAGCATTGCATAAACTCCTCAACATGCTGGCATACTAAGTATCTCTATCGTAGGATCAAGAAGAGGTAGGACAGGTATGAACACCATCCTTGCAATCATTCGTGAGATCGTTGAAGGTCTCGAATTGTTTCTTACCCCTCAAGAACACTTCTGTGTCCACCTCAACCCTCATATACCCATCAAATTCCACTGGTACCCCATTGTTAAGCTCCTTAGTCTCCAAGTACCATTCACTGTTCTCACCCCATAGATCCTTAAAATCGTCAAGGAAGTATGTAGTGTATGCTTCTTTCAAAGGTTCAAAGAATGAAGTATCAGGCTCATTAGTTGCAATATATAGGTGCCTCCCCTCCTCAATCTTATCTTTGAGAGTCACAAGAAGTGACTCTGGCGAAGTATCGACAGCAAGGTGTGGCCAGAGCTCAGCATTCTTCGCCTTCTCACCTCTCACAATGTGAACCGAGTCGAAGTCCCAATTCATCCTGGAGGCTATCGCGGAGACAATCTCCATCAACCGTCGTGACTTCCATAAGAGGTGCCATGGCCGCTGGATCACAGACTCGGTTTCACCCTCGCAGACCCTGTACCAGTAATTATCCGGCTTGACGTCGTCAAACTTCCTCATGATTAATGCGTCCTTGACATCGGCGAGCTTCATGGGAGTGACCTTGAAGTCATCAACATAGTAGAGGCTCAGTCCGTCCTTCTCGTGCCATTTCCCCCAGTCGGTCCAGAACTGGCCTTGGTCGATCACCGGAGCAGAGTGCTTCAAATGCTCGAAATCGAAGTATAACCTGAAGTCCTTGTCCTCCTCGTTCTGGCCCGTCAGCGAGTACATCGAGGACAGGCAAATCTTCATATCCATGACGAGCGTCCGGTTCAAGTACTGAGCTTCGCCTAGCGCGCAAAGAAAGCTCCACAAGTAGTGATTCATGCTCTTGCAGCGGTCACCGCCGCCCATGTAGATGAGGTAACGTCCGGAGGCGAACGCGGATTCTGAATCGATCACTGGCAGGGTGTCGTTGACCGGCTCGCCAACGACCGGCACCGTCGCTGTCGTCTCATCGGCCTTCTTGGCCCCGAAGGCGGAGTCTTCGCCGGCATGATCGGGCTTGGAGCCGCGGCGCTTGCGTGCGTTGACACCGGAGTGGAAGTCATCGACCTTGGAGACAGAGAGGACGCAATTGGCGGACCGCGACAGGTGGAACCGGCGGTAGTCTCTGTAAAACATGGGCCGAGTGGCGTCCTTGGGGCGGAAACGCCAGGCCATATCGCAGGAACCCGGCCCACCGGGGACGGCGACTGGCTTGCCGAAGCGGTAGAAGTGGATGTCCGGTAAGGCCTCGATGGCAGCGCGCATCAGCAGGTGGAAGAGTTCCGGATCGGCGCAGTCCACGGGCGCGGCGGGGTCGCACACAGGGACAACGACGGCAGAGGCCGCGGTGGAGTTGATGTCGGAGAGCTCGATGAAGGGGGCGGCCTCAGTTCCCGCGGCGGCGGAGGTGGAATTGGAGGAGGAGTTGAGAAAGTCCTCGCCAGTGCGAAGGACGGAGGGATCGGAAAGAAAGGTAGCGTTCGAGGTGGAAGTGAGGAAGGAGGCAAGCCTAGAGGCGGCGGCAGAGGAGTGGAGGAGGGGGTCATCGGGCTGGTAGGTAGCGGCGATGATAGTAAAGACGAGGACGGCGACGACGAAGAGAGCGAAGCAGAGGTTGCCACCGCCGCTGCCAACTCCCCCGACGCGGAGTGCGCCCGAGCTCAGGTGGCTCAGTGTCCGCCCGCCCGCCATTCTTTCTTGGATCCCTTCCTTCGATGCCGCTTGCTTGATCTAAGAGAGAGAGAGAGAGAGAGAGAAGTTGGAGTGTTGGATCTGGACCGGCGAGTTGAAAGAAGAAGAAGAAGAAGAAGAAGAAGGTTCTGGAGATGCACTTGACGCTGAGATCCCACTTGGTTTTGTCTAAAGAAAACGGCCGGCCGTGGAAGATTATAGTTTGATTAGAAACCAAAAGAGAAGCAGCAGCAGAAAGGAAGAAATTGCATGCTTGTCCGTATCAGTTGAAGAACATGATATCAAATGGATGGATTCATCATGATCATGGCATTGACTTATACCTTGCAACTTTCTCTCATTGTTTATGCCTTTCTCTTGTTTTTTATAAATATTTTATCTTTAAAATATTTCAGTATTACACTTCTATCAAATGACTTCCCCTTAAATTATTTATATCCAGGGTGTCCTTTTATCGATTTAATGATAATGCTCCTTGCCTCCATCAGCAATCATCGATCATCATCGTTATCACCGCTATCCCTCCATCAACAACCCTCGAATCATCATCGTTGCCACCATCATCACCTTCGTCACTCCACTTTTCCCACCTTCTCGAATCATCATCGTTGCCTCCATCTCCTCTCTTTCTTTTCCCATCTTTTTCTTCTCCTCCTCCTCGCCCCCTCCTTCCTCATCGCCTTCATTGCTAGCACCCCTCGTCACTCGCCTCCCATCTCGTTTGTGATGCAGGGGGAGTGACAAAGGGCAGCATAGGTAGTGAATCCTCATCTTTAATTGTGAGAAAGGGGATGTTGCAATCGTAATAGTTATAGTCTTATTGAGGGAGGTGGGCGATGATCGTCAAAGCCAAGTAATGAGGGCACCAATAATAGAGGTAGCATGGGTAACGGGCGAGGAAGGGAAAAGGAGGAGAGGATGGCACCACTTGTGGTGAGAGAAGGGGGTAGCAGAGACAATGACGATTAGGGGCTACAAAAGTGGAGACAACGATGATCAAAATCGGCAATGGAAAAAGTAACGATCGAGGGTGGCGATGGAGTTGATATTCAGAGTAGAGCAATACCACTATTCCAAAATTGGCTTAAATACTGTGTCATAATACCATTTCATATTCAACACAAATGAATACTGTGTCATAATACCATTCCATATTCAACACAAATGATATTTACTAGGTTAAACCGGATGATACGCGCAAACTGAAGTCATACCATATTTACTAGGTTAAACCGGATGGTACGCGCATACTGAAGTCATATGCCATACCATCTCGTAGCAAGTAACTTTTTCATTATTTATATTTTATTCTATTTTTTTTCAAAACTCAATATGCATCCATGCATTGAGTATCAGTACAATATGAACCGATATAATACGAATCCAAACCCCGATCAGCACAATGCCGATGAACAAATTTCAAACCTTGGTTTCGATCATTTCACCTACATTAATGATGCACAGTTTTATGTCACATTCCATGAAATATGAATCTATCAGGCAACGCATCCACGGTGGAAATCTGCAACATATATGACAGTCCAAACACCACTAAAACCAGAGAGTAACAGAAACAGGGTATATGCAGATGTAGAGAACAAAAACTTGCCAAAGTTCAAGTTCTTGATTTCAGAACCACTTACACTGAAAAATTCTATAAACGGATCATCCCAGCTATTAATTGCTACAAAGTACAAGTAACATCTACACAAATGTTCATACTTTGTGAAGCATTCAAAGAGAAGAGACACCAAAAAAGCTGCCCAAAATCGAAGATGATACATCCAAAGTTGATACCTCAAAAGAGACAGACTGTATCTACCGTAACATTCAAATACCGAATAGAGACTAAAACAAATCAACAACAGCTCAAGAAAATATATGAATAAAACACCACTAGGAAAATTATTTCATATGGCATGACATACAACGGTGACAGGTATGCGATTCCAAGTCCTTTAGATCTCGGAATAATCTGGTTAAACAAAGTCCAATAGCCATAGATAACTTGATGATTTGGTATGCTTATTTACAGTGGCACATAAAACAAAGAATTTAATCTTCTTTCTAGTAGCTGAAACAAAGATGTACAGGAAACAGAGAAACCCCATTAAGGATCAGGTTTTCCCACCACTTGTTCATCGCTGGAATCATATTCATCTTCACTCAGCTCTTCGTCACTCAACTTATCTTCTGGAGAAGCGCCAATATCTTCAGGCTTTGCATATTTCTGACAGTATTCTGGATAATGAGGGTAAACGGAGCAATAAGAAATTAAATACAAAAAATATACAAAAATTAAAAATAAATGTCAAATCAACAAAATAAATTAGTTTACGTAGAAAGACAAAATGGGTCCAACACAAGATTCACACAACAGGAAAAACCTCTTATCATCCTTCAGAAGTTAGCAGTAGGGAAATGGCATCCACTTGTCAACACAAACCAACTAGATTATTGTTTTAATTTCACTAACCTCTAAAATCTCCAAATGCTTGGGTGCAACATTTAGTCAATACACTTTGTCAGAAAATTTCATGTCAACTGTGCTATAAGCACAGAATTATTCATGACAAGAACTAAATTTGTTGAACAAGCACAAACAGCTGTAATGGTATGCCAATTCTGGTAAGAAATTCACTTGTAATTTTATATGATGCAAATTTTAAGAACTTCAAACTAAGGTATCTCAGTGCCAATGAGGGACTCTGCATTATCAAACAACCAAAGAGTCTAACATAATAGCTCAAAATTTGTCACTTCTTAACAAGGCTCTCGAGTAGGAAACAGAGAACTATATGGATGATTTCATGTGATCGGTCCAGTTTATTGCAAATAACTGTTATAGAAGTTATATGTATAACTGTTATATTTCAATCAAACCAGAATCGTTTGCCGCAAATTTGCTAATGTTTCACATTACTCCAAATAAGTTGGACAGAGTAGGTTATTCAACTATGTTTATGTTTATTAGAAGATCAATAGATAAATATGCCATAGAAACTCATAATTCTTTGAGTCATTGGCATGGTAAATTACTCAAATCTGTTTTCAGTAAGAATCTGAACAAACTTCATGAAGAATATGGACACGAATGATATAGACACACCCAATCATTCTTTGTGTGTCCAAATGTTAGGATGTAATAACCTAATGATTTTTAGATGGACTACTGAAGGTGATAAAATGCATTAAGGAAACTTGCTCAAAATTTATGGAATAATATAAGATTGGTCTTGGATAGTTAGATTAGGATAGGACATTAGCTAACCATGTTGTGTAGCCTTAAAATAAACCATGAAACCAACCCCAAAAAGTTAAAATATAAATGTGTAAAACTGTATTTTTTTTCTAGAAAATATCAGAGAGGAGCTAATTCATACCAAAGATTTAAGGAGACAAAAACTAAAGAACTCAAAGCTAACCAATTCTGACCAATGTCTAACTATAAAATTAATATGGATTGAGCATATCATATCATAATTGATTAAAATCAAACTATGATTAAGAATGAGATTAACATCTGAACAGCAATGATTAAGGAATAAAACAGCATTCACAAACAATGCCAAATGACAAAAAATTTAGATGTCAATCTTGATCTTCTTTAGTAATTGCCATGGGATGAATAGAGATAGCAAGAATAGGCAAACACAATTTGCAACTAGAGGAAGTGCAAACTTAATCTCGCTTAAGATGATCTGTTGATTTACTGAGTAGCTTCGTGGGGAAAACAAAATGGCACTATATATATATATATAGTTCAACCCTCACTCTCCACACTCCTCCTTGATAGAGGCCTGCCATGATCAACAAGTAAGCTTTGAACTTATCACCAGGAAGTCCATCAAAAGCTAACGTCACGATCAGATACTGACTGATCAAAGATTTTCATAATAAATCAAGACAAGCAAACCATTAGCAGTAGGATAAAAGGATGAATAGCCAAACTAATCAATTTCAATAGATAGTCCAATAATCACCAAGCATGCACCTCAGTGCTATAACTTCACAAAACCTATCTAGTCACAAAGAAGTTATTTTGACCGTGTAGCTGAGTTGAAACAAACAAAAGAAACAACTAAATCAATATTTCTAACATCTCAAATCTAACTTTCTTAACTTTATATTAAAGAAAACAAAAGTAAATAGCTTTAAGTTCCTCTTTTGCATTAACTATTTCTTTATTCCGACACCTCGAATACACGAATCTTTGGGTTAAAAAGACAGAAAAAAGATTAAAGAAGAAACGGAAACACGAGCGCCGATAGATTGAAGTCCCTCTTTTACACCAACCACCACCTTTTCCCGTCAAATCAGATTAGCAAGAATACCCGAAGCGGGAAACGAAATCCAAGAAACCCCGGATCTTGGACGAAACGAAACAAGCATTAAAGATTCATGAGTAGTAAATGATGTACTCTCGTTGGGGCCGTGGAAATCCACAAAGAATTCTTGCATCCCGTCGTTCATCATTTCCACCTTATAGTCACTCATCATCCTGCGCGCCACAACAAGAAACGAAGGCACGAATCAACGAAAAGCAAAAAAGCAAAAAAGAGAGAAACAATAACACCGCATCAAAGTCGGAGTTTTTCCGGCGATCTACAGTTTCATGAGGTCCATCTCGCGGCGCTTGCTCGGAGACGACATCCCGCCCCTGCTTCCTTGACCGGCTCCGGAGGTATCGAGGAGGAACGGCGATGATGTTGGGGCTGGAGGCCTAAAGATTCTTCCTTTCTCTGCTTTCTCGGCCTTTGAAGAGAGAGAGAGAGAGAGAGAGGAGGGGGCGGGGGGAGACGGGATGGAGAAAGGATTGGAAAAGGACAAATGAAACGAGACGGCAAGGGAAGTGTTTATGGAGGACGCTTCCAGTCTTTAACGCAGTATTTGTAGAGTTGTGGGGTCCTTTTTAGGTTTTATTCCACTCCTTACGGCATATATCTGCAAAAATATTGAAACAAATATTGCGTATATATACCTTCGAATATTTATATTTTTCTGTATATATTATCATCTCTATTGATTTATTCACTCAATTACATGTATCCAATTCCATTCATATAGATCGAAGATTATAACCATATGATAATTAATCGATGGAGATGGACTATAATTACATATTTATAAATTTAGGTTTTGTAGGATTGTATATGCAAATGTATTTTATCTTCTTATATGCCCGTTTTAGAAGTAGCTTATTGTTTGTCCTAAGTTTCAAGTCACATAACTAATTTTGGTTGGAGTCCGAGCATATCCAACTCTCCTATTATGGTTGGGATGGGAGTCTTTCTAAATTTGATGGTGGGAGATAATTAAATTTAATAAGGGATTATTGGAGTATGTCCTATAAATATTTATTTAAAAAAATTATTATATCAAATGATGCACATGACATTCTTGAGTCTAAGGCTTATTATTTATGTAATAATATATTAATCAATTCAAATATCTTAACAAATATTTATTTAATTTTTAAGTCAGAATAAAAATAAAAATAATATTAATGGAGTCGATGAATTCAAAGAATTAAATAAATAGCATATTTGAAAGTTTTTGCAACCGCTGAAATTAAGTTGATATTTTACTGGAGTTACTCGAATATGAAAGATGTTTGGATGCTTACGTATTCAGATTATTTTATCAATTGTATGTTATATTCAAAAACTTAAATTTGCACATGATTTCTGAAACAATCGTACTTGTAATGTAATCATCTTTTAAGTTAATAATAAATAAGGTACAATTAATTTTATGGACTATGAAAATATCATTTGTAGGATTAAATACATATTATTTTTTGTAGCTAGCTACATTTAATATTTCGATCCTTATATTTTAAAAAAATTATATTGATATCCTCATAATACAAAATTAAAATATCTAGATCAATTTACAGTAACATCGTCGGTTTTAATGATGGAAATACAAAAATAAAAGGTAAAAATATAATTTTAATATTTCAGTTGATGGAGGTGGATATAGAACAACGTTGGAGTGCTCTACAACTCCCATCACATAGCAACATTTGCGGCATGGAGTCATTAGTGTTGATCTTTTGGAATCATCAAGACTCTGTAATTAGCTCCCCTGCTTGTTCTCCATAACTTTTAACAGTGCCTCTGCCTTGCTCTTCCCCCTGATACTCGTCCTCTATCGTTGTCAACCAAAACTCTCATGGTTGCATCCACCCCGTCCATATCCCTGACATCTTCCACTATATTATCTCTACTGCTCTTTACCAGGTTTAGTAATACAATTGTAGCATTTTCCCTCACCCTCCTGCTCTCTCCAACCACCAAATCCATAAGGACATTGATGTCGTCCACCATTTGGAATGCCTCGGTACTCTCGTTGCATCCTACCACCCGGGCGATCGTCATCATCACATCCTCCACCACCCCCCTCCGCTTGTCCTTCACCACCAGTGAGAAGAGGGATGACACAATGCCTAGTTCAATTAGGGCAGTGCAGAATCTTTTGTAGCATAACTAAAACAATCACCTTGCAAAGGCAAGACCTTTTGATTTGTTAGTGAATCAGTGACATACACTCCTTAAAAGGATTTTCCAAAAATATGCAACTGAAAAATAATAGTCCACTCCAATTTTGATTTTAACAGGTTGAAAAATAAGTGAAACTTGCTCTGTTTTCTTTATTGGCGATAACAAATTGTACTCAATCAACTTTAGGCAGTCCAAGTAATGCTAACCAAGGTTAAATTTATAACCAGACTATTCAGTATTTATAATACCAAAAGAGAAGACATAAGCAAACAATTTCAGGAATTACAACCATATGATGATCACTTAATTTTGATTGATGTCAAAACTTAATATATTTCCCTCTCATATTTCCAATCTAAGTAACTTCTTTTGAGAATGTGTTCCACAGAGTGCCCAAGCCCTCCAACTGATACAAAAGCAAAAGACAACAAGAGAACAACCTGGTAGAAGTTGTTCAAGAAAAGATTCAAGTACTATCAAAAGTACAAAATATAGCAATATGACTAGAAAGTGAACCTTCTTCAAAGATTAGATCCATTAACCCAGAAGCTTCATCCACAGTCACTACATAAACTAGAAGTCCTTAAAGTATGTCTGCCAGAGAAAACTAATGCCTCAATTGCCCTGCACTATCTTTTCCAATTGTCAAAGGAAAAGCAACAACCAATGACCCTTTTTATCTGTATCTTGCCCTATCTTAACATCCAACAAAATGAGCTTAAACTGCAAATCTCTGTGTCACTCGGCTTCCCACTATTCCATGCAAGTTTCAGGTGTACCATCATCATAATCAGGTTTTAGCCAAGATAGAAGCTCAGCACAAGAAACAAATACTTGATGCAAGGATCTCAGATGAGAATGCACATACAAAGGAGAAGTATAATATGCTAATATAACTAGTTCTTGTGGATCTTGACCCTTTCTCTTCATTTATCCTTTTAACCGCATGCACCACCTGATTTTTTTGGGCATTACAACTTGCTCATTGTAAGCACAAATGTAAACTTAGCTTATATGACAAATATACTCCATTAAAAAAAACACCTATTTGAAACTCATGCTAGAGGATTTATCTCCATATCAGCATTTTAAGTCCCTAATTCATTTGCAGATATCATTTAAACAGGACTTTGGTGGTAAGCCAATACAGACCAATATCATTGTACCAGTAATTTGGTTAATCCAAGAAACTGCATAAATGTCAGATAGAATAAGCATGGGATGTCTTAAATCTAAAAAAATGCATTACCTTTAACCTTTTCTTCATAAGCAGGCCGATCGCGCATCATCAATGCTGCAGCTTCCCCATTCAATGGATCTGAAGGGTTTGGGTACAGAAGAAGTTGCGGGAGGAAAACTTCAAATACATTGACAAGATCTGACAGGAAATTTGCACATCACTTCCAATTAATTAAATCATCAAATTATTAGGTGTAGCACATCACTTTATATGCCAATCAAGGAATTACTGAGGACAATGATAAGGGCAGTTTCTATTACCAAACATAGGACTCCAAGTTTGGTTGATAACATCCAAACAAACTGAACCAGACCTGAAATGTTGGAATGCCAAACAATGAGCAAAATGCAGAAATTCTAATCTTCGGAATTTGTTTATATCATTGTGGATTATTGAAAAAAGGCTACAGGAAGAGGAAAAGTATTGTCCCAAAATAATGAACTAACAGAAGGAGGGCACCCAGAGACTCACATTTCATCTACATTAGGATGATACATCTTGTTAACAAATCCAATTGAAGGAGATTTGTAAGGATAAGCATCTGGTAGTTCAACCCTCACTCTCCACACTCCTCCTTGATAGAGGCCTGCCATGATCAACAAGTAAGCTTTGAACTTATCACCAGGAAGTCCATCAAAAGCTAACGTCACGATCAGATACTGACTGATCAAAGATTTTCATAATAAATCAAGACAAGCAAACCATTAGCAGTAGGATAAAAGGATGAATAGCCAAACTAATCAATTTCAATAGATAGTCCAATAATCACCAAGCATGCACCTCAGTGCTATAACTTCACAAAACCTATCTAGTCACAAAGAAGTTATTTTGACCGTGTAGCTGAGTTGAAACAAACAAAAGAAACAACTAAATCAATATTTCTAACATCTCAAATCTAACTTTCTTAACTTTATATTAAAGAAAACAAAAGTAAATAGCTTTAAGTTCCTCTTTTGCATTAACTATTTCTTTATTCCGACACCTCGAATACACGAATCTTTGGGTTAAAAAGACAGAAAAAAGATTAAAGAAGAAACGGAAACACGAGCGCCGATAGATTGAAGTCCCTCTTTTACACCAACCACCACCTTTTCCCGTCAAATCAGATTAGCAAGAATACCCGAAGCGGGAAACGAAATCCAAGAAACCCCGGATCTTGGACGAAACGAAACAAGCATTAAAGATTCATGAGTAGTAAATGATGTACTCTCGTTGGGGCCGTGGAAATCCACAAAGAATTCTTGCATCCCGTCGTTCATCATTTCCACCTTATAGTCACTCATCATCCTGCGCGCCACAACAAGAAACGAAGGCACGAATCAACGAAAAGCAAAAAAGCAAAAAAGAGAGAAACAATAACACCGCATCAAAGTCGGAGTTTTTCCGGCGATCTACAGTTTCATGAGGTCCATCTCGCGGCGCTTGCTCGGAGACGACATCCCGCCCCTGCTTCCTTGACCGGCTCCGGAGGTATCGAGGAGGAACGGCGATGATGTTGGGGCTGGAGGCCTAAAGATTCTTCCTTTCTCTGCTTTCTCGGCCTTTGAAGAGAGAGAGAGAGAGAGAGAGGAGGGGGCGGGGGGAGACGGGATGGAGAAAGGATTGGAAAAGGACAAATGAAACGAGACGGCAAGGGAAGTGTTTATGGAGGACGCTTCCAGTCTTTAACGCAGTATTTGTAGAGTTGTGGGGTCCTTTTTAGGTTTTATTCCACTCCTTACGGCATATATCTGCAAAAATATTGAAACAAATATTGCGTATATATACCTTCGAATATTTATATTTTTCTGTATATATTATCATCTCTATTGATTTATTCACTCAATTACATGTATCCAATTCCATTCATATAGATCGAAGATTATAACCATATGATAATTAATCGATGGAGATGGACTATAATTACATATTTATAAATTTAGGTTTTGTAGGATTGTATATGCAAATGTATTTTATCTTCTTATATGCCCGTTTTAGAAGTAGCTTATTGTTTGTCCTAAGTTTCAAGTCACATAACTAATTTTGGTTGGAGTCCGAGCATATCCAACTCTCCTATTATGGTTGGGATGGGAGTCTTTCTAAATTTGATGGTGGGAGATAATTAAATTTAATAAGGGATTATTGGAGTATGTCCTATAAATATTTATTTAAAAAAATTATTATATCAAATGATGCACATGACATTCTTGAGTCTAAGGCTTATTATTTATGTAATAATATATTAATCAATTCAAATATCTTAACAAATATTTATTTAATTTTTAAGTCAGAATAAAAATAAAAATAATATTAATGGAGTCGATGAATTCAAAGAATTAAATAAATAGCATATTTGAAAGTTTTTGCAACCGCTGAAATTAAGTTGATATTTTACTGGAGTTACTCGAATATGAAAGATGTTTGGATGCTTACGTATTCAGATTATTTTATCAATTGTATGTTATATTCAAAAACTTAAATTTGCACATGATTTCTGAAACAATCGTACTTGTAATGTAATCATCTTTTAAGTTAATAATAAATAAGGTACAATTAATTTTATGGACTATGAAAATATCATTTGTAGGATTAAATACATATTATTTTTTGTAGCTAGCTACATTTAATATTTCGATCCTTATATTTTAAAAAAATTATATTGATATCCTCATAATACAAAATTAAAATATCTAGATCAATTTACAGTAACATCGTCGGTTTTAATGATGGAAATACAAAAATAAAAGGTAAAAATATAATTTTAATATTTCAGTTGATGGAGGTGGATATAGAACAACGTTGGAGTGCTCTACAACTCCCATCACATAGCAACATTTGCGGCATGGAGTCATTAGTGTTGATCTTTTGGAATCATCAAGACTCTGTAATTAGCTCCCCTGCTTGTTCTCCATAACTTTTAACAGTGCCTCTGCCTTGCTCTTCCCCCTGATACTCGTCCTCTATCGTTGTCAACCAAAACTCTCATGGTTGCATCCACCCCGTCCATATCCCTGACATCTTCCACTATATTATCTCTACTGCTCTTTACCAGGTTTAGTAATACAATTGTAGCATTTTCCCTCACCCTCCTGCTCTCTCCAACCACCAAATCCATAAGGACATTGATGTCGTCCACCATTTGGAATGCCTCGGTACTCTCGTTGCATCCTACCACCCGGGCGATCGTCATCATCACATCCTCCACCACCCCCCTCCGCTTGTCCTTCACCACCAGTGAGAAGAGGGATGACACAATGCCTAGTTCAATTAGGGCAGTGCAGTTAAGCATGTAGAGGGCTAAGACAAAGAGAGCCCTGAGCATGTTCTTATGGACCTAATCAACACATCGAGGGCATCGAGAAGGTCCATGATGGAGATGATGAGGAGCTTCTTTGACTCGATGATGGAGCAAGATGTTTCAACAGGGAGGAGGATGTAAAGGGTTGTGGCAACCAAAGAGAGGAGACAGAGGGCGACGGTGAGGATGCCCAGGGTGCACATGAGCTCATCACGAACGGAGATGGAGAGTTTTAGGAGGGTAGTGGTGGCATTCACTTGGGCCTCGATCGCGGTCGAGTGGTGGTTGTGGTTGAGGAGGCAGGCGACATGGAGGGGCATGATATTAGCATCACTGATGGGGGTGTGCATCTCTCGGTCTTGCTTTGATAGGTGATTAATTTTTGCGATGGCTTCAACAGCAAACTTTGATTCTGTGACAACGAAGTGCTGACGCACATACAAAGCAGTGAAAGGGTCACTCGATAATTATATCGACATCGATGTCAATGGCATCGGCATCCACTACCATCGTCGTCGTCTATCATTATCAACTGAAACATTAAAATTATATTTTTTATTTTTATTTTTTATTTTTTATTAATAAAAATGATTTTAATATAATAAATGAATATAGATGTTTTACTTTCATAGTTATAAGAATACTTATGTAATTTTTTAAAGTATTAAGATCGAGATACTAAATATAACTAATTACGAATGATAATTTATAATTAGCTCTCATTTTTATGTATATCTTATTTTCATGCACCACCTGATTTTTTTGGGCATTACAACTTGCTCATTGTAAGCACAAATGTAAACTTAGCTTATATGACAAATATACTCCATTAAAAAAAACACCTATTTGAAACTCATGCTAGAGGATTTATCTCCATATCAGCATTTAAGTCCCTAATTCATTTGCAGATATCATTTAAACAGGACTTTGGTGGTAAGCCAATACAGACCAATATCATTGTACCAGTAATTTGGTTAATCCAAGAAACTGCATAAATGTCAGATAGAATAAGCATGGGATGTCTTAAATCTAAAAAAATGCATTACCTTTAACCTTTTCTTCATAAGCAGGCCGATCGCGCATCATCAATGCTGCAGCTTCCCCATTCAATGGATCTGAAGGGTTTGGGTACAGAAGAAGTTGCGGGAGGAAAACTTCAAATACATTGACAAGATCTGACAGGAAATTTGCACATCACTTCCAATTAATTAAATCATCAAATTATTAGGTGTAGCACATCACTTTATATGCCAATCAAGGAATTACTGAGGACAATGATAAGGGCAGTTTCTATTACCAAACATAGGACTCCAAGTTTGGTTGATAACATCCAAACAAACTGAACCAGACCTGAAATGTTGGAATGCCAAACAATGAGCAAAATGCAGAAATTCTAATCTTCGGAATTTGTTTATATCATTGTGGATTATTGAAAAAAGGCTACAGGAAGAGGAAAAGTATTGTCCCAAAATAATGAACTAACAGAAGGAGGGCACCCAGAGACTCACATTTCATCTACATTAGGATGATACATCTTGTTAACAAATCCAATTGAAGGAGATTTGTAAGGATAAGCATCTGGTAGTTCAACCCTCACTCTCCACACTCCTCCTTGATAGAGGCCTGCCATGATCAACAAGTAAGCTTTGAACTTATCACCAGGAAGTCCATCAAAAGCTAACGTCACGATCAGATACTGACTGATCAAAGATTTTCATAATAAATCAAGACAAGCAAACCATTAGCAGTAGGATAAAAGGATGAATAGCCAAACTAATCAATTTCAATAGATAGTCCAATAATCACCAAGCATGCACCTCAGTGCTATAACTTCACAAAACCTATCTAGTCACAAAGAAGTTATTTTGACCGTGTAGCTGAGTTGAAACAAACAAAAGAAACAACTAAATCAATATTTCTAACATCTCAAATCTAACTTTCTTAACTTTATATTAAAGAAAACAAAAGTAAATAGCTTTAAGTTCCTCTTTTGCATTAACTATTTCTTTATTCCGACACCTCGAATACACGAATCTTTGGGTTAAAAAGACAGAAAAAAGATTAAAGAAGAAACGGAAACACGAGCGCCGATAGATTGAAGTCCCTCTTTTACACCAACCACCACCTTTTCCCGTCAAATCAGATTAGCAAGAATACCCGAAGCGGGAAACGAAATCCAAGAAACCCCGGATCTTGGACGAAACGAAACAAGCATTAAAGATTCATGAGTAGTAAATGATGTACTCTCGTTGGGGCCGTGGAAATCCACAAAGAATTCTTGCATCCCGTCGTTCATCATTTCCACCTTATAGTCACTCATCATCCTGCGCGCCACAACAAGAAACGAAGGCACGAATCAACGAAAAGCAAAAAAGCAAAAAAGAGAGAAACAATAACACCGCATCAAAGTCGGAGTTTTTCCGGCGATCTACAGTTTCATGAGGTCCATCTCGCGGCGCTTGCTCGGAGACGACATCCCGCCCCTGCTTCCTTGACCGGCTCCGGAGGTATCGAGGAGGAACGGCGATGATGTTGGGGCTGGAGGCCTAAAGATTCTTCCTTTCTCTGCTTTCTCGGCCTTTGAAGAGAGAGAGAGAGAGAGAGAGGAGGGGGCGGGGGGAGACGGGATGGAGAAAGGATTGGAAAAGGACAAATGAAACGAGACGGCAAGGGAAGTGTTTATGGAGGACGCTTCCAGTCTTTAACGCAGTATTTGTAGAGTTGTGGGGTCCTTTTTAGGTTTTATTCCACTCCTTACGGCATATATCTGCAAAAATATTGAAACAAATATTGCGTATATATACCTTCGAATATTTATATTTTTCTGTATATATTATCATCTCTATTGATTTATTCACTCAATTACATGTATCCAATTCCATTCATATAGATCGAAGATTATAACCATATGATAATTAATCGATGGAGATGGACTATAATTACATATTTATAAATTTAGGTTTTGTAGGATTGTATATGCAAATGTATTTTATCTTCTTATATGCCCGTTTTAGAAGTAGCTTATTGTTTGTCCTAAGTTTCAAGTCACATAACTAATTTTGGTTGGAGTCCGAGCATATCCAACTCTCCTATTATGGTTGGGATGGGAGTCTTTCTAAATTTGATGGTGGGAGATAATTAAATTTAATAAGGGATTATTGGAGTATGTCCTATAAATATTTATTTAAAAAAATTATTATATCAAATGATGCACATGACATTCTTGAGTCTAAGGCTTATTATTTATGTAATAATATATTAATCAATTCAAATATCTTAACAAATATTTATTTAATTTTTAAGTTAGAATAAAAATAAAAATAATATTAATGGAGTCGATGAATTCAAAGAATTAAATAAATAGCATATTTGAAAGTTTCTTGCAACCGCTGAAATTAAGTTGATATTTTACTGGAGTTACTCGAATATGAAAGATGTTTGGATGCTTACGTATTCAGATTATTTTATCAATTGTATGTTATATTCAAAAACTTAAATTTGCACATGATTTCTGAAACAATCGTACTTGTAATGTAATCATCTTTTAAGTTAATAATAAAAAAGGTACAATTAATTTTATGGACTATGAAAATATCATTTGTAGGGTTAAATACATATTTTTTTTTGTAGTTAGCTACATTTAATATTTCGATCCTTATACTTTAAAAAATTATATCGGTATCCTTACAAGTACGAAAGTAAATTTCAGTTAGTGGAGGTTGATGTAGAGCAACGATGGAGTACTCTACGACTCCCATCACAAAATAATATTTGTGGTGTTTGCGGCATGGAGTCATTGGTGTCGGTCTTTTGGAATCATCAAGACTCTGCAACTAGCTCCCTTGCCTGCTCTTCATAACTCTCAACAGTGCCTCTACCTTTCTCTTCCCTCTCATGCTCGTCCTACTATCGTTGTTAACCAAAGTCCTCATGGTTGTGTCCACCCAATCCATCTCCTTAACATCTCTCGCTACATCATCTCTATTGTTCCTTACTAGGTTCAGTAGTACAGTTGTAGCATTTGCACTCACCCTCTTACTCTCCCCAACCATCGGATCTACCAGGACATTGATGTCGTCCACCCTTTGGAATGCTTCCGTATTCTTATTGCATTCTACCACCTGGGCGATTGTCATCATTGCATCCTCCACCACCCGTCCTTCACCACTAGTGAGAAGATAGGTGCATAATGCCTAGTTCGATTAAGCATGTAGAGGGCTAAGACAAAGAGAGCCTTTGAGCATGTCCTTGATGGACTTAGTCAATGCATCGCGAAGGTCCGTGATGAAGATGATGAGGAGCTTCTTTGACCCGATGATGGAGCGAGATATTTCAATGAAGAGGAGGTTGTAAAAGGTTGTGGCAACAGGAGAGAGGAGGCAGAGGGCGACGGTGAGGATGTCCAGGGTGCACATGAGCTTATCACGAGCGAAGATGGAGAGTTTTAGGAGGTTAGTGGTGGCATTCACCTGGGCCTCGATCGCGGACGAATGGTGATTGTGGTTGAGGAGGCAGGCGACATGGAGGGGCATGATATTAGCATCACCGATGGGGATGTGCATCTCTGGGTCTTGCTTTGATAGGCGATAGATTTTCACGATGGTTTCGACAGTGAACTTTTATTCTATGACGACGAAGTACTGACGCACATACAAAGCAATGAAAGGGTTACTCGATAATTATATCGACATCGATGCCAATGGCTAAAGTATTAAGATCGAGATACTAAATATAACTAATTACGAATGATAATTTATAATTAGCTCTCAGTTTTATGTATATCTTATTTTAAAGGGCCTATATGTGAATGTAAGAATATACACTTAATATACTTTTTCGAGAGTATTTATGTAAAACTCACACATTTCGTGTGTACCCGTTAACGATAAGAGTCATATGCGACTAGTTTTTGCTGCCGGTTTCTTCCGGATGGTTGCGTGACAGCGAGGCGTTCTTTTTAAGATTGGAATGATGCCCGCCTTCTTAGACTCCACCGATGACACGTGACAGTTCAACCAACGTACTGATTTCATAGAGATCGACGCATATCCTCATGAGATCAAAGATTCGTGTTCTTGGCATATTTTAAGTAGCATGATTAGATAACTTAGACTAAGGAATGAACTCTCTGGTTTTGGTTCGAAGAGTTTGAAAAGCCGTGACTTCCTCTGACGTGCAAGGGAGGTGCATCTGAATCCGCACGCTCCATCACGTCTCTCCCCTGCAATGGCACGTGTTTTGAGTTAGTGTACGGTGACTGCAGAGGATAAGGTGGTGGCAAGTCCACGACACCCTCCACGCTCCAGCTGTCACGTGTCTGATATAAAAAGGGGTCTCTTGATTAGCGAGAATCTCTGATCCGTACGTGACAGGCCAAAAGTGAGGCACGTGAACTGTACCTATTACGAATGATCAGACTTGGATCGAACGGACGATCGGATCTTAGTAGGATGAATTGAAAAATTAAAATAAAATAGATTTGATTGATTTTTTGAGTAAGCCATATGAACCGATCAGATTACAGATTTTATGATTACGACATGAAAAAAAAATTAAAACTGATAATTATCACCAATATAACATCCAAACAAACTGAACCAGACCTGAAATGTTGGAATGCCAAACAATGAGCAAAATGCAGAAATTCTAATCTTCGGAATTTGTTTATATCATTGTGGATTATTGAAAAAAGGCTACAGGAAGAGGAAAAGTATTGTCCCAAAATAATGAACTAACAGAAGGAGGGCACCCAGAGACTCACATTTCATCTACATTAGGATGATACATCTTGTTAACAAATCCAATTGAAGGAGATTTGTAAGGATAAGCATCTGGTAGTTCAACCCTCACTCTCCACACTCCTCCTTGATAGAGGCCTGCCATGATCAACAAGTAAGCTTTGAACTTATCACCAGGAAGTCCATCAAAAGCTAACGTCACGATCAGATACTGACTGATCAAAGATTTTCATAATAAATCAAGACAAGCAAACCATTAGCAGTAGGATAAAAGGATGAATAGCCAAACTAATCAATTTCAATAGATAGTCCAATAATCACCAAGCATGCACCTCAGTGCTATAACTTCACAAAACCTATCTAGTCACAAAGAAGTTATTTTGACCGTGTAGCTGAGTTGAAACAAACAAAAGAAACAACTAAATCAATATTTCTAACATCTCAAATCTAACTTTCTTAACTTTATATTAAAGAAAACAAAAGTAAATAGCTTTAAGTTCCTCTTTTGCATTAACTATTTCTTTATTCCGACACCTCGAATACACGAATCTTTGGGTTAAAAAGACAGAAAAAAGATTAAAGAAGAAACGGAAACACGAGCGCCGATAGATTGAAGTCCCTCTTTTACACCAACCACCACCTTTTCCCGTCAAATCAGATTAGCAAGAATACCCGAAGCGGGAAACGAAATCCAAGAAACCCCGGATCTTGGACGAAACGAAACAAGCATTAAAGATTCATGAGTAGTAAATGATGTACTCTCGTTGGGGCCGTGGAAATCCACAAAGAATTCTTGCATCCCGTCGTTCATCATTTCCACCTTATAGTCACTCATCATCCTGCGCGCCACAACAAGAAACGAAGGCACGAATCAACGAAAAGCAAAAAAGCAAAAAAGAGAGAAACAATAACACCGCATCAAAGTCGGAGTTTTTCCGGCGATCTACAGTTTCATGAGGTCCATCTCGCGGCGCTTGCTCGGAGACGACATCCCGCCCCTGCTTCCTTGACCGGCTCCGGAGGTATCGAGGAGGAACGGCGATGATGTTGGGGCTGGAGGCCTAAAGATTCTTCCTTTCTCTGCTTTCTCGGCCTTTGAAGAGAGAGAGAGAGAGAGAGAGGAGGGGGCGGGGGGAGACGGGATGGAGAAAGGATTGGAAAAGGACAAATGAAACGAGACGGCAAGGGAAGTGTTTATGGAGGACGCTTCCAGTCTTTAACGCAGTATTTGTAGAGTTGTGGGGTCCTTTTTAGGTTTTATTCCACTCCTTACGGCATATATCTGCAAAAATATTGAAACAAATATTGCGTATATATACCTTCGAATATTTATATTTTTCTGTATATATTATCATCTCTATTGATTTATTCACTCAATTACATGTATCCAATTCCATTCATATAGATCGAAGATTATAACCATATGATAATTAATCGATGGAGATGGACTATAATTACATATTTATAAATTTAGGTTTTGTAGGATTGTATATGCAAATGTATTTTATCTTCTTATATGCCCGTTTTAGAAGTAGCTTATTGTTTGTCCTAAGTTTCAAGTCACATAACTAATTTTGGTTGGAGTCCGAGCATATCCAACTCTCCTATTATGGTTGGGATGGGAGTCTTTCTAAATTTGATGGTGGGAGATAATTAAATTTAATAAGGGATTATTGGAGTATGTCCTATAAATATTTATTTAAAAAAATTATTATATCAAATGATGCACATGACATTCTTGAGTCTAAGGCTTATTATTTATGTAATAATATATTAATCAATTCAAATATCTTAACAAATATTTATTTAATTTTTAAGTCAGAATAAAAATAAAAATAATATTAATGGAGTCGATGAATTCAAAGAATTAAATAAATAGCATATTTGAAAGTTTTTGCAACCGCTGAAATTAAGTTGATATTTTACTGGAGTTACTCGAATATGAAAGATGTTTGGATGCTTACGTATTCAGATTATTTTATCAATTGTATGTTATATTCAAAAACTTAAATTTGCACATGATTTCTGAAACAATCGTACTTGTAATGTAATCATCTTTTAAGTTAATAATAAATAAGGTACAATTAATTTTATGGACTATGAAAATATCATTTGTAGGGTTAAATACATATTTTTTTTTGTAGTTAGCTACATTTAATATTTCGATCCTTATACTTTAAAAAATTATATCGGTATCCTTACAAGTACGAAAGTAAATTTCAGTTAGTGGAGGTTGATGTAGAGCAACGATGGAGTACTCTACGACTCCCATCACAAAATAATATTTGTGGTGTTTGCGGCATGGAGTCATTGGTGTCGGTCTTTTGGAATCATCAAGACTCTGCAACTAGCTCCCTTGCCTGCTCTTCATAACTCTCAACAGTGCCTCTACCTTTCTCTTCCCTCTCATGCTCGTCCTACTATCGTTGTTAACCAAAGTCCTCATGGTTGTGTCCACCCAATCCATCTCCTTAACATCTCTCGCTACATCATCTCTATTGTTCCTTACTAGGTTCAGTAGTACAGTTGTAGCATTTGCACTCACCCTCTTACTCTCCCCAACCATCGGATCTACCAGGACATTGATGTCGTCCACCCTTTGGAATGCTTCCGTATTCTTATTGCATTCTACCACCTGGGCGATTGTCATCATTGCATCCTCCACCACCCGTCCTTCACCACTAGTGAGAAGATAGGTGCATAATGCCTAGTTCGATTAAGCATGTAGAGGGCTAAGACAAAGAGAGCCTTTGAGCATGTCCTTGATGGACTTAGTCAATGCATCGCGAAGGTCCGTGATGAAGATGATGAGGAGCTTCTTTGACCCGATGATGGAGCGAGATATTTCAATGAAGAGGAGGTTGTAAAAGGTTGTGGCAACAGGAGAGAGGAGGCAGAGGGCGACGGTGAGGATGTCCAGGGTGCACATGAGCTTATCACGAGCGAAGATGGAGAGTTTTAGGAGGTTAGTGGTGGCATTCACCTGGGCCTCGATCGCGGACGAATGGTGATTGTGGTTGAGGAGGCAGGCGACATGGAGGGGCATGATATTAGCATCACCGATGGGGATGTGCATCTCTGGGTCTTGCTTTGATAGGCGATAGATTTTCACGATGGTTTCGACAGTGAACTTTTATTCTATGACGACGAAGTACTGACGCACATACAAAGCAATGAAAGGGTTACTCGATAATTATATCGACATCGATGCCAATGGCTAAAGTATTAAGATCGAGATACTAAATATAACTAATTACGAATGATAATTTATAATTAGCTCTCA
>LVTN01000100.1:180461-201308 GCA_001649415.1 Musa itinerans | reverse complement strand
TGTACCCGTTAACGATAAGAGTCATATGCGACTAGTTTTTGCTGCCGGTTTCTTCCGGATGGTTGCGTGACAGCGAGGCGTTCTTTTTAAGATTGGAATGATGCCCGCCTTCTTAGACTCCACCGATGACACGTGACAGTTCAACCAACGTACTGATTTCATAGAGATCGACGCATATCCTCATGAGATCAAAGATTCGTGTTCTTGGCATATTTTAAGTAGCATGATTAGATAACTTAGACTAAGGAATGAACTCTCTGGTTTTGGTTCGAAGAGTTTGAAAAGCCGTGACTTCCTCTGACGTGCAAGGGAGGTGCATCTGAATCCGCACGCTCCATCACGTCTCTCCCCTGCAATGGCACGTGTTTTGAGTTAGTGTACGGTGACTGCAGAGGATAAGGTGGTGGCAAGTCCACGACACCCTCCACGCTCCAGCTGTCACGTGTCTGATATAAAAAGGGGTCTCTTGATTAGCGAGAATCTCTGATCCGTACGTGACAGGCCAAAAGTGAGGCACGTGAACTGTACCTATTACGAATGATCAGACTTGGATCGAACGGACGATCGGATCTTAGTAGGATGAATTGAAAAATTAAAATAAAATAGATTTGATTGATTTTTTGAGTAAGCCATATGAACCGATCAGATTACAGATTTTATGATTACGACATGAAAAAAAAATTAAAACTGATAATTATCACCAATATTAATGTTTATAATAATAATAATAATTGTTGATATTATCATTTTTAATATAACTTTTCTTTTAAAATTATTTTTCGATAACTATAATCCACATGATGGAATGTGATCTAATGATGACCATTCGTGACGTCATTTCTAATTAATATAAGACACGGATCCGAGTCAGCAGTTATTCGGTGCAATAATGTTGTGTGCTTTGGACGCTGTTGCAATTGGCTATTGACGTTATAATATGCCACTTGATTCGATATGATAGCTACCCTGCAATGATTGTTGCCGAAGTTAACCGACATGGTCTAAATTAAGATCGGGGAGAAATTTTTAAATTTGATCAATCTGAAGGACTTCTTAATTGTATAGTTCGGTCATCTTCTTTTTTATCTCAATATTTGGTATAGTGAGTCGAAAGACACTGTAAACTCTGCAATAATGTTGTGTGCTTTGGACGCTGTTGCAATTGGCTGTTGATGTTATAATATGCCACTTGATTCGATATGATAGCTACCCTGCAATGATTGTTGCCGAAGTTAACCGACATGGTCTAAATTAAGATCGGGGAGAAATTTTTAAATTCGATCTATCCGAAGCTTAAGTTTCTCGATTTCTTGATCGTAGAGTTCTATCATCTTCTTTTTATATCTCAATACTTGGTATGTATGTTTTGATTCTAACTTCGCTTATCGGTTCTCAATCCGATGTATCTAGAAGATTATCTTGGATTAGTATGATAGTTTCAGTGTCGAATGCTAGATTGAATGACGATTTTTTCAAGTCAGTCTTGCATGTCATTTGGAAGGTCTATATGATGCTTAATAACTCATCCACCCATGTACCATTTGCTCCAACAATCCTCTTTTTCAATCCATTAAGAATGACTCGATTGATAATCTTAGCACGATCATTAGTTTGGGAATGAGCCATCAAGTTGAATCTCAGCTGAATTTCATGAGGTCCATCTCGCGGCGCTTGCTCGGAGACGACATCCCGCCCCTGCTTCCTTGACCGGCTCCGGAGGTATCGAGGAGGAACGGCGATGATGTTGGGGCTGGAGGCCTAAAGATTCTTCCTTTCTCTGCTTTCTCGGCCTTTGAAGAGAGAGAGAGAGAGAGAGGAGGGGGCGGGGGGAGACGGGATGGAGAAAGGATTGGAAAAGGACAAATGAAACGAGACGGCAAGGGAAGTGTTTATGGAGGACGCTTCCAGTCTTTAACGCAGTATTTGTAGAGTTGTGGGGTCCTTTTTAGGTTTTATTCCACTCCTTACGGCATATATCTGCAAAAATATTGAAACAAATATTGCGTATATATACCTTCGAATATTTATATTTTTCTGTATATATTATCATCTCTATTGATTTATTCACTCAATTACATGTATCCAATTCCATTCATATAGATCGAAGATTATAACCATATGATAATTAATCGATGGAGATGGACTATAATTACATATTTATAAATTTAGGTTTTGTAGGATTGTATATGCAAATGTATTTTATCTTCTTATATGCCCGTTTTAGAAGTAGCTTATTGTTTGTCCTAAGTTTCAAGTCACATAACTAATTTTGGTTGGAGTCCGAGCATATCCAACTCTCCTATTATGGTTGGGATGGGAGTCTTTCTAAATTTGATGGTGGGAGATAATTAAATTTAATAAGGGATTATTGGAGTATGTCCTATAAATATTTATTTAAAAAAATTATTATATCAAATGATGCACATGACATTCTTGAGTCTAAGGCTTATTATTTATGTAATAATATATTAATCAATTCAAATATCTTAACAAATATTTATTTAATTTTTAAGTCAGAATAAAAATAAAAATAATATTAATGGAGTCGATGAATTCAAAGAATTAAATAAATAGCATATTTGAAAGTTTTTGCAACCGCTGAAATTAAGTTGATATTTTACTGGAGTTACTCGAATATGAAAGATGTTTGGATGCTTACGTATTCAGATTATTTTATCAATTGTATGTTATATTCAAAAACTTAAATTTGCACATGATTTCTGAAACAATCGTACTTGTAATGTAATCATCTTTTAAGTTAATAATAAATAAGGTACAATTAATTTTATGGACTATGAAAATATCATTTGTAGGATTAAATACATATTATTTTTTGTAGCTAGCTACATTTAATATTTCGATCCTTATATTTTAAAAAAATTATATTGATATCCTCATAATACAAAATTAAAATATCTAGATCAATTTACAGTAACATCGTCGGTTTTAATGATGGAAATACAAAAATAAAAGGTAAAAATATAATTTTAATATTTCAGTTGATGGAGGTGGATATAGAACAACGTTGGAGTGCTCTACAACTCCCATCACATAGCAACATTTGCGGCATGGAGTCATTAGTGTTGATCTTTTGGAATCATCAAGACTCTGTAATTAGCTCCCCTGCTTGTTCTCCATAACTTTTAACAGTGCCTCTGCCTTGCTCTTCCCCCTGATACTCGTCCTCTATCGTTGTCAACCAAAACTCTCATGGTTGCATCCACCCCGTCCATATCCCTGACATCTTCCACTATATTATCTCTACTGCTCTTTACCAGGTTTAGTAATACAATTGTAGCATTTTCCCTCACCCTCCTGCTCTCTCCAACCACCAAATCCATAAGGACATTGATGTCGTCCACCATTTGGAATGCCTCGGTACTCTCGTTGCATCCTACCACCCGGGCGATCGTCATCATCACATCCTCCACCACCCCCCTCCGCTTGTCCTTCACCACCAGTGAGAAGAGGGATGACACAATGCCTAGTTCAATTAGGGCAGTGCAGTTAAGCATGTAGAGGGCTAAGACAAAGAGAGCCCTGAGCATGTTCTTATGGACCTAATCAACACATCGAGGGCATCGAGAAGGTCCATGATGGAGATGATGAGGAGCTTCTTTGACTCGATGATGGAGCAAGATGTTTCAACAGGGAGGAGGATGTAAAGGGTTGTGGCAACCAAAGAGAGGAGACAGAGGGCGACGGTGAGGATGCCCAGGGTGCACATGAGCTCATCACGAACGGAGATGGAGAGTTTTAGGAGGGTAGTGGTGGCATTCACTTGGGCCTCGATCGCGGTCGAGTGGTGGTTGTGGTTGAGGAGGCAGGCGACATGGAGGGGCATGATATTAGCATCACTGATGGGGGTGTGCATCTCTCGGTCTTGCTTTGATAGGTGATTAATTTTTGCGATGGCTTCAACAGCAAACTTTGATTCTGTGACAACGAAGTGCTGACGCACATACAAAGCAGTGAAAGGGTCACTCGATAATTATATCGACATCGATGTCAATGGCATCGGCATCCACTACCATCGTCGTCGTCTATCATTATCAACTGAAACATTAGAATTATATTTTTTATTTTTATTTTTTATTTTTTATTAATAAAAATGATGTTAATAGAATAAATGAATATAGATGTTTTACTTTCATAGTTATAAGAATACTTATGTAATTTTTTAAAGTATTAAGATCGAGATACTAAATATAACTAATTACGAATGATAATTTATAATTAGCTCTCATTTTTATGTATATCTTATTTTAATGGGCCTATATGTGAATGTAAGAATATACACTTAATATACTTTTTCGAGAGTATTTATGTAAAACTCACACATTTCGTGTGTACCCGTTAACGATAAGAGTCATATGCGACTAGTTTTTGCTGCCGGTTTCTTCCGGATGGTTGCGTGACAGCGAGGCGTTCTTTTTAAGATTGGAATGATGCCCGCCTTCTTAGACTCCACCGATGACACGTGACAGTTCAACCAACGTACTGATTTCATAGAGATCGACGCATATCCTCATGAGATCAAAGATTCGTGTTCTTGGCATATTTTAAGTAGCATGATTAGATAACTTAGACTAAGGAATGAACTCTCTGGTTTTGGTTCGAAGAGTTTGAAAAGCCGTGACTTCCTCTGACGTGCAAGGGAGGTGCATCTGAATCCGCACGCTCCATCACGTCTCTCCCCTGCAATGGCACGTGTTTTGAGTTAGTGTACGGTGACTGCAGAGGATAAGGTGGTGGCAAGTCCACGACACCCTCCACGCTCCAGCTGTCACGTGTCTGATATAAAAAGGGGTCTCTTGATTAGCGAGAATCTCTGATCCGTACGTGACAGGCCAAAAGTGAGGCACGTGAACTGTACCTATTACGAATGATCAGACTTGGATCGAACGGACGATCGGATCTTAGTAGGATGAATTGAAAAATTAAAATAAAATAGACTTGATTGATTTTTTGAGTAAGCCATATGAACCGATCAGATTACAGATTTTATGATTACGACATGAAAAATAAATTAAAACTGATAATTATCACCAATATTAATGTTTATAATAATAATAATAATAATTGTTGATATTATCATTTTTAATATAACTTTTCTTTTAAAATTATTTTTCGATAACTATAATCCACATGATGGAATGTGATCTAATGATGACCATTCGTGACGTCATTTCTAATTAATATAAGAACGGATCCGAGTCAGCAGTTATTCGGTGCAATAATGTTGTGTGCTTTGGACGCTGTTGCAATTGGCTGTTGATGTTATAATATGCCACTTGATTCGATATGATAGCTACCCTGCAATGATTGTTGCCGAAGTTAACCGACATGGTCTAAATTAAGATCGGGGAGAAATTTTTAAATTCGATCTATCCGAAGCTTAAGTTTCTCGATTTCTTGATCGTAGAGTTCTATCATCTTCTTTTTATATCTCAATACTTGGTATGTATGTTTTGATTCTAACTTCGCTTATCGGTTCTCAATCCGATGTATCTAGAAGATTATCTTGGATTAGTATGATAGTTTCAGTGTCGAATGCTAGATTGAATGACGATTTTTTCAAGTCAGTCTTGCATGTCATTTGGAAGGTCTATATGATGCTTAATAACTCATCCACCCATGTACCATTTGCTCCAACAATCCTCTTTTTCAATCCATTAAGAATGACTCGATTGATAATCTTAGCACGATCATTAGTTTGGGAATGAGCCATCAAGTTGAATCTCAGCTGAATTATGTAAGATTGATAGAATTCCGTAAACTTTATATTATTGAATTGGGTTTCATTGTCGGTGACGAGGGCCATCGGGATTTTGAACCGGATGATGATGTTTCTCCACATAAACCCCAACTTGTTTCTCGGTGATCGATGCTAGAGACTTGGCCTCAACCTACTTCGTGAAAATAGTCCAATAGCATGATGAGAAACCTTTGTTGTCCTGAAGTTTGGGGAAAGGATCTTAGGAGGTCCATGCCCCACTAGGTGAAGGGTCATACGTAGTAGATCGAGCTTAGAGGGCTCGATGGTTAGTGTTGTATCTGAGTAAATCCTAACACTTATGACACCTATAGGCATAGGTCATTGTATCCTTTCACAACATTGACTAAAAGAACCCTTGCCAAAGCACTTTGAATGCAAGAGTTTACCCCCATTTGTGCTTCTTGTAAATGCCTTCATGGATCTCGACGAGCATCTTCTCGACCTCTTGGTGCATAAGACATCAGAGGAATAGTTAGCTGAAGGACCTCCGATATAAATGGTTATTGATTGTGTAATATCATGCTTAGTGATGCTTAACTCTCCAGGCCGTGGCAAAGTTAGTCAGGAGCGTTAACACATGATCTCGTCCATCCAACTTAGTTCCTCCTCGATCGTGGACATGTCATGCTCTTTAATGATTTAGGTCGATAATATATTGACTACAATCAGCCTTCCTTTAGAGCTGGGGTGGAGGCTAACCTGACGAGTGCATCAACCTTGATATTTTCTACAGAAGGGACCCGTAACATAGCGAGTCTAAAGACACTGTAAACTAACTTATGCACCTCGACGATATAGGTCATCTCAGCCTCATAACTTCCCGCTCACAACCAGCTGGGAGTCACAAAGACCCACCAACCTCCTTCAATGGACCAAATTTGCAATCAAAACACAGTTTATTCTGGCATGGGGCCCATTGCGTGACTGTGTTTTTTTTTTCCTTTTATTTTTTCCCCCTTATTTTCTGGACCCCAAAAGGCAATTGTGGGCCGAGATGGGCCTCCGTTTCGAACGTGAACGGCCCGAAAAGATTGATCTGCTTCGCGCGCTTAAATTGGGTCGGCTCCTTTAGCCACCGAAGAAGCGGAGCGGCGGTGACGAGTGCGGAGAGCGGGGGAGGGGATGATGGAGGGGACCGCGGCGGAGTACCACTCCAAGGACTTCGAATGGGAGGAGCTCCGGGACGAGGTGGAGAACGACGCCTCTTTACGCTACCATCTCGTGCCTTTCGTTGCTTCCTCTTCCTCTGATCCTCCTCCCGACGACGCGGACGCCTGGCGGAGCTTTCATCGCCGCCATTCCGCCGGAAAGTTCTTCAAGGTTCTTGCCTACATCTTCGATACCGCTCTTTCTTATCTTCATTTCTATCGTTGCTTAGTTACATCGGCTCCCAACTTTGTCCTTTTGATTATCGCTTCTGGCCGTCTTATTAATGTAGGGTTTGATTGGATTTTCTTGCTGCTTCGACTTTTTTGGCCGAAGCACAGACAAAGAAATCTTGATAGGTTGAGAAACAAGGAAATATAGTTCTGTCGATCCTTGTTGGAATAATCTTTGGAGTTATAGTAGCATCTTGGTAGGTTGAGAAACAAGGAAACCTAGTTCTGTAGATCCTAATTTGGTAAAAGGCTTTATGTCATACTAGTTTGATACTGTCATCTTTCATATAACTTAGATTCATAGGGTGGGCCTTGGTGTCATGGTAATATCTAGGTGATCAGATTCAAGTTGCTGAAACAACCTCTTTGCTTGCAGGGTTAAGAATGCATGCATTAGTCTTCCCTAGATTCTTCATTCGCAGGAGCCTTATGCACTAGACTTCTTTTTTTACATAATAGACTCAAAAGTTGGAGGGATTCACTGCTAGCTTAAAAGTCCGATTTTTGATTGAAACTATGCATTCATTGGGTACAGCCACATTTTTTTTTTGTATTTGTTTGTGTCTGTTCTCTATGCAGTACCAAATCATAGAATTTTTTGCTGTATGACATTTTCACCATTGAAATTACAATTTTTTTTGTGTGTGGACACATAGTTGAGTTTCTTTAAATGGGAAGGCATTTATATCTATTGGATTGATTAAGTAAAAATTATATATCTTTGGTATAACTTAATTGTAAACAACGAAAAATGTCAAATAAAAATGACTGAAGACTTCATTATCTGTTAAGTGTTAAATTACTTTGAAAGACAAATATAACATTGATAGAATAATTATGAGAGACATGTATGGTTTTTAGCGTTCACATTTATTTTGTTTTATTGTAGGAAAGAAGGTACTTGTTGAAGGAATTTTCAGAGCTCCTTTGCTCTGGTAATTCCATCCAGGTTCTCGAGTTGGGATGTGGAAATGGGAGCACAATCCTTCCTATTTTACGGTGATTTCTTTGTTGTCATATTTTGAACTTCATCAGTCTTGGTTTTCCTTTGTTGAAGTTTAGCTAATATACATAGACAACACAACCAAAAAGATGTGTAAGGCTTTTCCCCTAAGCAAAATCATATTTGTGCCAATTCCACCTTGAGCTGAGAATAGGTAAATCAACTTGGAATACCACATGACATATATTCATTTTTTTTCTCTTTATTAATAGTAATATTCTTGTTTAGTGCAAAGGAGAGTATTGTTGTCTATGCTTGTGACTGTAGTGAAGAGGTCCTTCAAAGGGCAAAGGAGATTGTAGCCACTACCAGTGATGTATCTTTAGATCATCGGTTGCACACTTTCTTACTCGATTTCACTGTACATAAATTTCCTGATTGGTTGTTCTGCTCTTCTTGTCAAAGAGCTTCATTTTCAAAGCCTGTCAACTTATCATCAGGTTAGTCTTAACTTTTCTAGTTGTATTATGAGTGCTTAATCTCATCTTCGCATTCGTCATATTCTTTGCTTTTTCATGTAGATTCTAGAGAACAAAAATTGAGAAAATTGAATGCACCATCCTTCCTAAGAGAAGAGCAGTGTTGTATTGGTGGAGTTGATTTTGTTACTTTGGTAAGTGTGCCTTGGGTTATAATCAATGACTTCTGTACTTCTATCATTATTTTGAGACTCTAAGTGAGTGTGCCCTTTCCAATTATAACCAATGACTCCCCATCCTTAACTGGAAAACAAATTAAGATGCTCAAATTTAGGTTTAAAGTTCCTTTCGACACTGCATAATTCTGGTGCAAACAATATTATAAACTGGACCATCATTTTCAAGATTTAAAAAAATTCTGATGTGATGACCCTAGATGATTCTCAATTATGATTGCATAGGACTATGGGATGTAGGCTTTTTCTATGGATGGTGCAATACATGCAGATGATGTTTTAACTTCATCATTGTATTATCATAATTAATAGGTTTTAATTGGTTGGAAAATTTTCCACCTTTTAACATAAGATATTGGCATAATATGCTTCTTAAGACATCATTTTATCTCTCGATCATTTTAAATTTTTGCAATAATTGATAATGATGCTTGATAGTCATTTAGCTGAAGTCCAAGATAATAATAAGTAAATACTTTGTAGTTGATAGTAAATTGCATATTTATGCAAAATAAGAAAGTGGTCTCACTGCTGCCAAGACTAAATGGAGGTGGCTGCCACCATGTCTAGTTGGTTTATTGGCACCCAAGATGCTTATGATGGTGTCACTTATATTCTTCATGATGTGCTGCTTTTTCTTATCCTATAAGTAGAATATTAATCTCTCTCTTTTCCTTTTCTCCCATGGAACCATGGTCTCATTCTGGAAACTTGATTAACTGACAAAAGGAAATGTTGCTACATTTGATTCTTTAGCAGTCATATCTTCTTTCTGGATCTGTGAGCTGCTCTACTACAAAAGAGAAAGTTGTCCAACATCAATTTCTCTTATTTGTACAAATGTTCCTTAAATGTGTTTATTATCAAAAGTTCAAATTGAGCCATTTCCTTTTTCTCACAGAACTGGGTACTGTATGGTGGTGTTATTTTGCAGATATTTACACTGTCAGCAATACCTTTTCAAAGAATGTCTTCTGTTATTGAGAAATGTTTCTCTGTCTTGAAACCTGGGTGCTTGCTTTTATTCAGAGACTATGGTAACCTCTTCTGATTAATTATTTATTCTCTTCAACTTTGGTTTAACTTTGTGATATTCGCTAGAGATATTTTTTATGGAATGCAGGTCTTTATGACATGACTATGCTTAGGTTTCTGCCAGAGCAAAGGATGGGGTTCCGTGAATACATGCGATCAGATGGTACTTTTTCTTATTTCTTCTCACTGGATATTGTAAGAGATCTCTTTCTTGGTGCTGGCTTTACTGAGGTAACATTTTGGACAATGTTAATGCCAAATTTTGATTCAAATAACAACCACATGTAATCGTACATTAATTTTAGCTCTAGTATATTTGCAGAAGTGTATCACAGTTGAATATGGTAAAAAATGTTTTCTAGGTCCATGTATATTAACAATGATGATTCAATTTGATGGAAATATCATTTGTCATCTTAATTTTGCATCTCTTTTACAGTTCATGGTGTTGCTTCTTTTTTGTTCTCTTTAAAAACCTTTGTTCAAATAGACATTTTCAACAAAGACACACAAAATGAGCTATCATTGACCAAGGAAAGAACATTGAAAAGAAAATATGCAATGACACTAAAAAAGGAGTTGTATCTCTAGAGGAAGACCGTTGGATTACACATAGTTTGTATGGAAAATTACCACCAATGTTGAGGGTCTCACTTTGCCTCACGTGTGCACAATATACTTCCTCGCCATATTAATAGAAGGCTTTCTATGGCCAGATTTCATGTGCTCTGATGTTTGCTGTGACCATCATGATACGTCATGCACCAACATGTAGACATGACGTGCAGTTATGCCATCATTTCTTTATCATGGTAGAAACCACCATACCTTAAGTTGTTAATTTGAGTGAAAAAGTTGTAGTAACATTTATACCTTTTCTTAATAAATGTAGAAGATATCAGATTAATACTTGCAAAACAAGCATGGGCCAAAATCAGTTCCTTGGGTGGATTATTAAATTAGTAATGCCTTGAAAATCGGTTGGCATATCATGGGCTCTTATATGCTCAAGTTCTTCCTGAACCACACATATTTTCATATTCTTTTAATAAATCTTTTATATGCTTATTTTTTTAAAGCACGTGATAAAAGAAACCATCTTTTTTTTTTTTGGTTACACAGAGCTTATGATATAAGAAGGCATAGTTAATGACAATGGACATCAGATGTTACTGTGTCACTGGAAACTTACGGTTCATGATTTTCATTCTGCTTTGCATTAGATAATTTCATCATTTCTTTTGAAAACTGGTTAATGTATGGTATATTCCTGTATGAGTTTAGGTAGAAAATTTTTGCTACCTAGCATGCACAAAGTACCGCTGAATAGTATTAATTTATTGTCTAGTGGTAAGTGACGAGAAGTTGTTACTATACATGCAGTTGGAGCTTGAATATTGTTGTATAACATCAGTAAATCGTCAAAAGGGAAAGAAGATGCAAAGGGTTTGGATTCATGGAAAGTTCCAAAAGCCCATTTGATGCTTCATTTGTTCATTTCTGTTAAGGTAGTTTCCTAGAAAATTTAGCATAATTGTGCCTTTTTTTGTAAATTTGATCTTTTTTGCAGATTGGTTAAACCACTAAATGTGGACAGGACAATTGATTTCAATCATCAATGTATCTGACTGCCTTTGGTAAATAATTTATTTTTAGTTACTTGGAAGAGGAAAATAAACTTCTTGCCTTTTATCAGAAACTAGTGAAGTTTTAGTGGACCACCGGATAGGATTTGAACCCATATAAAATAGTAGGCTGATATTTCTATTGGAAAAATAGGAGGAAGTGAGAAATTTAGTCATTCAATATCCAATGGTGGCTAGTTGATGGTAGAAAGGTCAGTCGCATTGATTGTAGTCTCAACTGGTGCACCAACATTCCAAAGATTTACCTTTGAGTTGAGAAGAAACTTGTAGACAGCAATAATGAAAAGCATTTCTTATAAACTAGAGATGATAATCTAAGCTATTGAAGATTGTAATTCTCTGTCTTCGGTTAAACAGAATCAACTGTTTGCACTTATTGATAGCATTCTTTTCATCTGACGTCTGCTTAATTTTAGTAGTGCATTCCAAACTCATAAGGCTTAAATACTAGGCTGCTTGCTGCGTCCATCTGTAACCAGTGTTTCTAATGATTAATCAGGATCCTTATATTCTCTTAAGATTAGCTAGTCAAGTTACCTAATGTGAAGAGTCACTTGTGCACCTCAGTGTTCTTTGGTTTTCTCATTGTGCATGTCATTGGTCTTGCTCCCCAAAACCTTCCTCTTTTGGTTCCATATGTCTCTAGGAGTTCGCTCTGATTCAGGGGAATCCTCCACAAAGCAAATATGCATGATTGTTAGTTACAGGCTGAACATCAGCAATACCAAGGCCAAGATTCATCAGACAGCAGGACCAGTGGTGGGTTAGGAAAGTTTAGAGGACTTCTTGTCACTGTGTTTGTGTCATCATTGCAGCCTGATGTCATAAGGTTGGCTCCAAGTTGGAAAATAGTCAGTTTACATATTTAGTCAACTTAATGCCATCATGTTGAGAGTGAGGTGCGACTTTATGGTGCATCCTAAATCCCTCTACACTTATGGTAGTTTGTTTTCAAGTTGGACAAGAGTTAATTTGTTTACTTGGTGAAATTTAGTGATTTGAAGTTAAAAGTTGGACAAGAGTTAAAATCTCCCTATTCCTTCTAGATATCTGCATATAGTTGATTTGAAGTTGGAAATATCCAGGTCAGACTAATAGATGCCAGTCTTGGACATCCAGAAACCATGTGTATGCAATCTGCACTCGGTACACTTTCTTTTTTGGTTGCACTTGGACAATGTAATATCACAGCATTTACAAACAATCTTAAGCTATAAAGCTTTCTGAACTTTACTGGCTAACCTAGTTGGACATGGTTTTCTGCAGAAACTGTTCGTGGGAACTAATTTGGTTCATACATGGCAATTGTTACAGATGGTGAATCACAGACAGTAGCTTCGCCATATCAGGTGGTGAGAAAGAGAGCAGTCATTGTCACCAGCATCACTCTTAATCCTCCATGACCAACAAGCTGCATTCCCAAGTCTTAAGTTCCGAAGCTGCCAAAATACTTTAAAGAGAAAATATCCTTCGTTGATAAGAAGACTCTGGCCATAGTATCTTGAATCTTCTTTTTCTTCGTTCTCTTTTCTTTTTGAACTTTGTGGCAGTGAAAAGGAAGATGGTGGCGTGCTGGTAAGAAATGAGTTCATTTATCAGACTGTACAGAGCATGCATTCAAGCTATTTACGCAACACACAAGGCTCTCATGTTCATCGATTGCAATGTCCGCAATCTTAGGAGGATTTTACTTGATATCTCGGCCATGTTATTATATTTGTCATCTTTTGATAGAATTTAAGCTCATTTCCTGCATTGTAAGCATGTTTTACGCTATTGCACTGTCCTCTTCTGACAAGTCTGCTTCCAACCTTCGGCGTTGTTTAACTTGTTTGAATGTACCACTAAAGATTGTTAGGTAAGTTTGGTGTCAATCCAATGGGAACTTTCATGCTTTCGGGGTGTAAGTCATCAATCTATTGACTTGTTTTACACTTATGTCTGAAGTTGCCCCATCTTTTACTGTTTGTGATTCAGGCAAAGTACAAGCATCACCGGCAGGTGGTGGTAAATGGACCCCCAACGTCAAAACAACTCCTACTTTGGGCCGTCTAAAAGTGCGGCGTTCGGCGGACGACAGGGGGCAACGATGCCATTCGACATATGTATATATATTGCTCATCATCATATAACCCACCTTCTTCCTCCTTCGCAAAATATTCTCAGGAGGCCACCCTACTCCGACACACCATTACTACTTGTCTCCTCTGAACCCGGCAACCTTCCTTTCCCATGTCTCCTCCCTGTACCCAACTCCTCTTTCTCCGTCTCCTATAAGTAAACCTCGTCCGTCACCACCGGAACGTCGTGCCAAGTCACGGCGGCGGCTGCCGGGATGGCTTCCGGCGGCGGCTCACCGTGCGGGGCGTGCAAGTTCCTGCGGCGGAAGTGCTCGAGGGACTGCGTCTTCGCGCCCTACTTCAGCTCCGAGCAAGGGGCGGCGCGGTTCGCCGCCATCCACAAGGTGTTCGGCGCCAGCAACGCGTCGAAGCTGCTGCTGCACGTGCCGCAGGCCGCCCGGTGCGACGCGGTCGTCACCATCGCTTACGAGGCTCAGGCCAGGCTGAGAGATCCTGTCTACGGTTGCGTAGGCCGCATACTCGCGCTGCAACATCAGGTAGCCCCCTCCCTCGCCTTCTGTTGCACGCAAGCATGCTCGAGCACTCCACAATACCATATATACACATACATGTCTTTGGAGGATTCAACAGACGTTGAGGTCCTCTGAGACACCGTTTCTTCTCTCTTGGGAAGGGAACAAAGAACAAACACTGTTGAAGAATTCAGATGTCGTTAGTATGAATGATTGCTTTACGGTGATAAACTTGCTACCGTGGTGGGCTGTTCCCTTTTACACTGTTCCATTCCATTGCGACCCTTTTTGAATTCTGATGACTACTTTCCATGTCTATCTACCTACTCCCATGCGACTTGTTGAGATGATGACGACCGCTACGGGATTTATCAACCTGATGAGACATTTTTCGTATATGTTGCAGCTGATCATGTGATATGTATGTGTAGGTTTCTAGCTTGCAGCTGCAGTTGCTGCAGATAAAGGCTCAGCTAGCTCAGTGCATGCTTTCTCCACAATCCTCAGGGAACCAATGGCAAGGGAATGATGGGAGCTCTTTGTTCCAACCATGTTCTCCTGCCTGGGAATCCATGTCTTCTCGGGGCTCCTTCAACTTCACCGACCAAGACCGCAATTGTCTCTTGCCACTGCAAGATGTTTTCTCCAAAGAGAGCGGCAAGAGCCGGGCAACACAAGCTGAAGCGGGGGAGCTTCAAGACTTGGCCTTTAGGACGTCAGGCGAGTTGTGACCGATTCGGTGTTTGCTCGATAGAAGAAGATAGAAACCTGTGACCACGTTTTGGATATTTTGTATAAAGATCGCTGAAACTTGTGCTGTTAAGCTTGATAGGTTCCTCCGAATTGTATGATAGAAGAAAAACACCGAAAAGAATTCTAAAAATAAATAAACAAATAAGTACATCTAAAGATGTTTCAATCAATATGGTTCAAAGATGGATTAAGGAACTGAATCTACAAGCTCAAATGGTTGCGGCGTTGACCTTCAAAGTCTTGCAGCGTTTGCTAGTCTCATCAATATCCATCCACAGTCAATAAATTATTCATTCTCCCATCGTACTCTCATCATCCAAGTACGTGTTTAGAACTATGATTCTGACTCATCTAAGATAACCTAATCGTACGCGCTAATGGACGTAGCGTCTCCCTAGTCGATTACACAGTTCAACATCGAAGAAGTAGGTTGCATGCAACCCCAATTTCTTCTCATCTTAGACCTTGACAAGCTACTAATGATGGCATCAAACTAAAGACCAAGTAGAGTCGAAAGAGAAGCTTCACCATTTTGTCTGTTTGGGCCAACATCTGCTAAAACCTTCTCTTCGTATATAGGATGACCGGATAACATCTGCTCCACACGAGTTGGATAGCAACAAAACCCCACACCCCCTATTTTGTACTTTAATCAATGGTCAATCACATCAACAGGGAAACGCCTCGTGGACAACCGAGAGAAGAAGCAGGCTGCAATGAAGTGAAAGGTCGTGTCGATCGATCGAGGGCCTCGATATGAGTCACTCATGAAGTAGAGAAAGCACAGGTCTATGTTGCCAATACAGCTTCCACATCACCCCTTGACGAGGATCTTCTTCTTTTCAAGATCCTAACAGTGTCCCTCCTTTTTCGTCCTTGTGGTCTGGCTGAATCAAGTTAAAAATGGATCCAACGAATTGACTCGAAACAAACCAATATATAAAATAATAATAATATAAATATATAAATTAAAACTCCATTAAAAATTCGGAGAATATTCTGGAAGACATAAAAATATATAATCCAGGTCTCTATATTCTAATAATATTTTAAGTATATATGAATATTGAGAATGAATTTAAAATTTGCTAAAAAATATAGTAAATAATATTATTTGAAATTACAGATATTTGAAGTGTATGTTTATATATGTTCTAAAATTTGAATTTTGTTTAATAAGTTTAAATTTTATATTTTTAAATTTATTGAATTAGTAAAACTTGAACCGATTTGAAATTCACTAAATCAAATACATGGGTCAAATCAAGAAAAGACAAGCGGAGGAAAAAGATGAGGAGAGTAGAAATGATAAATTGCATGAGAAAGAGAAAATTGTAAACTTCATTTAGAACATCGACCAAAGTAAAATTCTTCTCTTATCAGTCGATACGTACTTGCTTTCGGCTAAAGGAGCATTCGCGACAAGCATCAATTAGCTGAAGGAATGTGCAGTGAGTGCAGTGGGGTTCACGATATTGTGGCGTGAAATCGAATGCTATCCCATGCTAGGCAAGTGTTTTCTCAATCAATGAAGTACGACGTGGAGATAACCCTATCAAGGATCAGAGCTCGATTTGTCTACGACTCGTATGTGGGGTCCAATTGTCATGTCATCCCGTCCGTGCATTTTGTCCTCGTTGTTCAATGCCTTTTTTGTGGGTCCCATCATGTCTCTTGGTCTTATTCGATTTTTTTAAAAAATATATTTTAATAAAAATAAGTGACAAAGATAAGGTTAATCTTAAAATTTTTAGGAGGATTTCTCTAAAAATTCTTTTTTTTATTTAATCAGTTGGTGCGCTTGTTTTTATTTTTCTTAGATAATATTAATATTTTTATAATTTCATATATATTCTTACCTTCATATATATTAAAGAAAAAAATCTTTCTTTAATATTTTTATTTAATCAGAGTCTTCGCCTTCACTCAATCACTCGCTCTCTCTTTTTGTCTTTCTTTTTCTTCCTCCTCACAAGTGACAGATCTTTGTGGTAAGAGCAGAGGGCAAAGGTGATAGGCAAGTGATGTCGCACAGAGATGATAAGGCATTGTGGTGGGAGCACCGGGTGATATGAAGGCTGATTAAGAGGGTAGGTGTCGTATCATGGTGGGATGGAGGCAATGGGGAGAAAGGTAAGAACATTTATTAAATTATAAAAAAATATGAGTACTATATGTGAAAAACGAAAACATGGGATATCATACGAGAAAAAAAAAAATCAAGAACATCATCCAAAAATTTACTATTGATAGTCAAAATCTTTGTTGACTAGTTAAACTTACATTTATCAAATTATATGGAATAGGACTTCAAACTATTTCAAACTTTCAACATTTGTTAAGTTGATCTCGCACGACCAAATACTCTATCTTTTGTATAAAATTTATCTATAAGAGATTTAACTTCTTAATTTCTAGTAAATAAATTGATATACCATTCCGTATGTCTAATATATTATCAGAGCTACACTTAGTTGTTATGAATCTTAATCTCTCTCCTTGTTTGTACTAAGTAAATAACTCATCCTCTAAGATAAAATTTAATTTAATATTTTAACAAATAAGAGATTGGATCCAACAATCATGAGTTAATAATATCTTTATTCTCATCACGAATGCACGAGATGAAATCATGGGATAGTTTGAAACATATTACACAATAGATTGTAATTGTCCAATACTTTAGGATTGAGAGCCAATCCAAGTTTAATATTGAAATTCGTCGTTAAATTGCATTGTCGAAATACTCTATCTTTTGTATAAAATTTATCTATAAGAGATTTAACTTCTTAATTTCTAGTAAATAAATTGATATACCATTCCGTATGTCTAATATATTATCAGAGCTACACTTAGTTGTTATGAATCTTAATCTCTCTCCTTGTTTGTACTAAGTAAATAACTCATCCTCTAAGATAAAATTTAATTTAATATTTTAACAAATAAGAGATTGGATCCAACAATCATGAGTTAATAATATCTTTATTCTCATCACGAATGCACGAGATGAAATCATGGGATAGTTTGAAACATATTACACAATAGATTGTAATTGTCCAATACTTTAGGATTGAGAGCCAATCCAAGTTTAATATTGAAATTCGTCGTTAAATTGCATTGTCGAACAAAAATTCATTCCATGTTTAAATTAGTAAAGGATTCGTATATATATATATAATTTTTTAAAAAATATAACGAGCACACCTAATGACTTTTTAAAGATTGTTTGTATAATCATTAAAATTAAGTAAAGAATTAATTTATATATAAAATCATCGATCATTATTATTGAATCATAGAGACATCGACCGAAAGAGAATTAGTTTATGCGACATGAGACACATGAGTCGGAAAGAATGATTTAACTATCCAATGTGGCAACAAGTCGATGCTGATATTATATGCATAACATTTTTGGTGGACAAGTAAAACTGATGACTGATGCGATGTGACATGATATCCTATTATACATCCACAGATTCCTTCTGGAATGCTATGATGTCATCGGCAGGACCACATCCAACAAGAGTCAGTCCGAGACGTGTCGGTACCGACAATCGTCCGGCCAGTAATCATCTGTCGACATCTGTTCTGGTTTCAGTTGGCCATCAATGTCACAAGCAATAATAATAATAAAAGGATGGAGAACGTGGCAACTCATAAGCCAAGAAAAATAAGAGAGAAAGAAGAAGACAAGTCGATCTCTTACAAAACGAAGAACACGACAGCTCATAACACTGGCCAACTGACTGATGTGGTGAAGGGCGGCCGGCGACGATAAAGGCACCCTCCACTCCCCAAGACCGCATCCTCATCAATCGATATGGCATCCCTTCGAATTCTCGAGAGGTCTCGAGTCTCTCCCCCGATCGGAGCAGTTGCTGAGACCACTTTGCCCCTCACCGCCTTCGACTTAATATGGTTAGAGGGTGGATCTGTCGAGCGAGTCTACTTCTACCGTCTCCCCCACTCCACCGCCTATTTCTGCGCCTCCGTCCTGCCCCACCTCAAGTCCTCCCTCTCCCTCGCTCTCCAGCAGTTCTACCCCCTCGCTGGCAAGATCCGGCGGTCCCCACAGTATCCGAGTCCATTTTGCCCCTCACCTTCTTCGACATACTATGGTTGCGAGGTGGAGCCGTGGAGCGAGTCTTCTTCTACCGTGTCCCCTACTCCACCTCCTATTTCTGCGCCTCCGTCCTCCCCGACCTCAAGTCCTCCCTCTCTCTCGCTCTGCAGCAGTACTACCCCATTGCCGGCAAGATCCGAAGGTCCCCCGGGCTCGATGACGACAAGTACGAGATCCGTTACGTCGACGGCGACTCCGTGTCGTTCACTGTGGCCGAGTACGACGCTGACTTCGATGAGGTCTCCGGTGACCACGCACGTGATGTCGGCTCGCTGCTGCCGTTGCTTCCCCGGCTATCGAGGTCCGAAGACGACGGCGTGCCGGTGCTGGCCTTGCAGGTGACCGTGTTCCCGAACCAGGGCGTGGCCGTCGGAGTGGCGGTGCACCACGCCGGATGCGATGGCTCGAGCTCCATGCGGTTCATGTTCTCGTGGGCTTCCACATGCGCGGGGCCGAGAAGCTCGGCGGCGGTGGTCGCGACGCCGCCAGTCTTCGACAGGAGTTTGGTTTCTGTCCCTCGTGATTTGTACTCCATTTTCGACAGGCACTTTGGCCAGCGTGCTGACTGGATCATCCACGAGGATCCACCGGTGGACATGGTCATCGCTTCGTTCGCCCTTAAAGGAGATCACATCCGAAGGCTGAAGGAACTGGTTTCCGCCAAAGCCGGAGCCATGGAGGGAGGCGGCGCATCCCTCCGCTGCTCCACCATCATGGCGACCTACGCTTACGTTTGGGTGTGCCTAATCAAAGCACGAGCATACGGAAGCGACAGGACTGCCCACTTCATATTTGTTGCCGACTGCAGAGGAAGGCTGAGGCCCCCTCTGCCGGCGGCGTACTTCGGGAACTGCATCGGCGCCTGCTTCGTCGAAGCGAAGGCAGGCGAACTCCTACGAGAAAATGGGGTCGTCTCGGCGGCGAAAGCTATTGGCAAAGCCATAGAAAGATTCGGAGACGATCCTTTACGAGGTGCAGAGACATGGCCGGATATACTCAAGACTATCGTGCCTCAACAACCATTAAGCGTGGCGGGATCACCCAGGTTTCGGGTGTACGATCTGGATTTTGGATGGGGAAGGCTGAAGAAGACGGTGATAACCTCCATCGTGAGGTCAGGAGCCATGTCTCTGGCGGAGAGCAGAGACGAAGATGGTGGGGTGGAGATCGGGATGGGTCTCCTAAAGCATGAGATGGATGAGTTCGCGACCCACTTCATCGATGGCCTCGATCGATTGCAATAATCATTTCTTGGAAGGTTTTCAGCATCAATTATTTCTCTCCTAAAACATATATGAAGCTTTAATTGTCTCTATCTATCAAGTCAGTCAGCATTTCAGAATATATGTGTATACATATACATACGTATATGTATATATATACATATATACATATATATATACATATGTATATATGTATATGTATATATATATATACATATATGTATATATATACATATACATACATATATACATATGTATATATATATGTATATATGTATATATATACATATACGTATGTATATGTATACACATATATTCTGAAATGCTGACTGACTTGATAGATAGAGACAATTAAAGCTTCATATATGTTTTAGGAGAGAAATAATTGATGCTGAAAACCTTCCAAGAAATGATTATTGCAATCGATCGAGGCCATCGATGAAGTGGGTCGCGAACTCATCCATCTCATGCTTTAGGAGACCCATCCCGATCTCCACCCCACCATCTTCGTCTCTGCTCTCCGCCAGAGACATGGCTCCTGACCTCACGATGGAGGTTACCTCCACCTTCTTCGGCCTTCCCCATCCAAAGTCCATATCGTACACCCGAAACCTGGGTGATCCCGCCACGCTTAATGGTTGTTGAGGCACGATAG
>LVTN01000100.1:118916-171340 GCA_001649415.1 Musa itinerans | reverse complement strand
CTCACTTAACCTAACCCTAATTTATATTAGGGGGGTGTGGTGGCTACGTTTAAAAAGTAGAAAATTGGCAAAAAAATGCAACAACGAGAGAGAAGGCTGCAGCCACATGATTCCAAAGAAATGGAGGAGAACAAGACAGAAAAACAAGAGAAAGAAAGGGAAGAAGACAAAGACAATACAGAGAGACCGTTCTCAATCATCTAGCAGTGTTCTCATCTTATGTTAGATCAAATTTATAGTAGATTCTTACTGTGATTACTTGGGGAGAATTATGGAGGATTTAGATATTGTGCATAGTATCGTGATCATTGTATCCTAATTATTTTCTTGTGATTGTTGCTAGGGTTTTGGACAATAGATTGAGATTTGTATATTCATTATTCTCATAGTGGATTATCTCTAGTTTGCCCCGTGGTTTTTACCTTTCACATTGAAGGGGTTTTCCACGTATATCTTAGTATTCTATTTAATTGTGGTTTCATTTAATTCTACTGCATATTATGGCCTGCTAGTATTTGTTCATATACAAAAGTTATTTCTCTTTATATCTCATCAATGAGAAGTCTTTTCTTTAGTTATAACGATTATAATTTGTAAATATTTGAATGTTTAAAGTATATGGTTTAGTTTTAATCATCGAAACAAATGAAAGGCATAAAGGTAGTTGATTTTTATTTATTGAAAATAAGATATTGATAACGAAAGCCATTATCCTTAAGGAAGAAAGAAGGAGTGAGAGAGTAGATATTATTAGATTATATGATCCTATTTAATTAGACCAGATATATATTTTAAATTAAATTATATTGACATTATTAGATCGGATACGATGATAGGGTGCTTATAAATCAAATAAAATTTTTTTGAATAATATTTAAAAGGTATAATATTATGATCTTAATATATCATTATTTGATTTTAATTTTGGTATTAATTTATTTTTATTTATTTGGATGGTTATCCGCTTTCTTATCTATTTGCATCCTTATTTTAATAGTTTTTAAGAAAGTTTTAAACTATACTTATACTAATTCACCACCTCTTTAGTGATCCTAAGAATATCTAGCTTCAAAACAATGAGAGCCACCAGAGGTTGCTGAGATAGATATATGGTTCACTTGCACATTGGTTGGTGTTTCTATCTTAGAATGCTCTTTTGTCCTTCACTATTGTATTGCATGTGAATCCTTCATTCTAACACCAATTTGTTGCCTTTAAACTTGATCACTGTGTGATGTGTTCAAAATGACTTGACCATGTCCGAGCTTGACGTGAAAGCAGGTTGACCCAACCCATGATGCTGAGGAGCTGAACTAAGGGAAAACTGCTAAGGTGGAGTTCTTGACCTCCTAAAATGATGTCAAGGTGCTCTCGAAAGAGAAGATTAATGTTGATCGACCTCGACTCGATGCATCTAATACCTAAGCCAGTGTAGAGTCCAGAGAATATAAACATTATCATCGTAATGCTATAATAATTAAGGTAAAGCCATCGAGATATAAGAAACAAAACCAAACTAAATAGAAATTTAAGTTTATCAAGACTCAAGAAATTAATAAAAAATAATAATAGTCTATTAATACCAACTTTTGATAATAAGATAGCTAAGATTTAAGGTAATTAAAAATAAAAGAACAGTTGTATGGTGGGTGCAATAATTAGCAATAGCAAATGGGTAAAATTTATATTTTTATGCATAAATTAATATCATCACACTTATTTCCAAAATAATATTAAAAACATGCTAAATTTGAATAAAAATATTTTTAAAATTTGAAATTCACACAAAAATTAGAAAAATTATGGATGCATTACTTGAATGTTATCACCATGTCGTAGTGAAAATCTAAGGTAAAATACATGATATTTATATTATTGCACTCATAATTTTACTTTTAGAATAATCCTAAAAATATGATAAATCTGAATATAAATATTTCTAAACTCACACAAAAGTAATACAAAAATAAGGATTCACTATTTGAATGTTATTGCCCCTAACGACATAAATATCCTATGATGAAAGTCTAAGGTAAATGGATAATATTCAGGTCATTGCTCATAAATGAATTTTATTACGTGCTTGTATGATCATATTGAAAAATATGGCAAATTTGAATGTAAATATCTCTAAATTCACACAAATATCCTATAGATCCACTATTTCGATGGTGTTGTTAGTTGTTACTATATAGTAAAATTCTAAGGTAAAATGAGTAAATTTGTCCTTACACTAATATATAAATGTTGTTATACTCATTAAGAATCATATTGAAAATATGACAAATTTGAATATAAATATTCCTAAATTCATTGAAAAAATTTATGAATTTAAGGATGTTGTTAGCCCTGTTTGAAGAAAGCTTTAAGGAAAATTGACAATATTTGTATCATTTCACAAACAAATGAGTGTCATTTCGATAATTCAACATTTTGATTTTAGATACCCCGTGATTCAAACTATGAAAGTGAGGTAAAATGGATAATTTTTATGTTCTTAGACTTAAAAATGAATACCATTACATCTATTTTCAGAATGGTTTTGTAAATATATAAAATTTTAATTTTAATGTCCTTAAATTGACACAAAAAAAAAATATGGATTCATTATTTCAATGTTGTTTCCCTCTATGATGAAAGCACGAGGTAAATAGACTATGCTACATTTGTCCTAATATATCAATAAATTATAAATAATTTTTTTATTTAAATTAGGAATATAGTTATTTATTAGAAATATAAATATATTCTAATTCTAAATACAACTTGTATACAAGATTACAACTTCCATATTCTACTAAACACAACTCAAAGAACATTCGGAGATTCTCGAAAAGGATGGAAAACTGAGGCTATATATCTCCCCAAATTTTGGTCTTAGGATCATATTTCATGTTTCTTCGTGGATGAAAAACTTCGAAAGAATGGAAGCAAACATAGCGGTGACGGCAAAGAAGAACAAAAAAGAAGAAGAAGAAGAAGAAGAAGGGGAGAGAGTTGATTGGTTGAATCTTCGTGTTGATATGCAGGAACTCATTGTTGATCGACTCACCATTGACATTATCGACTATATCCGCTTTCGTTGTGTATGTAAGGCATGGTGCTCTACCGACTACTGTAGTCGCACATACCCTCCCCAACTCCCATGGCTCCTTCTGAGATACGACGATGACATCAATCGTCTCTTCTTCTACTCCTTATCAAGTGCAAAAGTCCACTCAATTCAACTTCAAGTAACGGATGGTGATAAAATCAGTGGCTCATTTGACGGATGGCTAGTCCTCGAGAACAAACTTTCTTGCACCATATCTATCTTAAATCCTCTCACGGGTGTTCGTATCCATCTTCCGATGCTCCCAAGATATCTTTGGAACAATAAAAATTACCCATCGCTTTGGAGGATGGCAATATCTTCGAACTCATCGACGTCCTACAAAGGTTGCACCATCGTTGTTATCCCCACCCAGTTCAATTTTCTCCTAGCTATCCGTTTCAGCGAGGACCATAAATGGACGAAGTTGGACAACATGAGCGACTATACGGACGTCATCTACTTCAAAGAAAGCTTTTATGTTGTAGATAGATTTGCACGAGTTTCCATTTTTGACTCTTGCCTCAGGAAAGTGACTGTCATTAGTACTGCTCAAGGGAATTTGAGATACGGGGCTTGTCAATTGGCAAAGTTATCTGAAGAGCTTATAGTCTTTAAAACCAAATATGTTAAGAACTCTGCTAATGAGTTGCAGTATGTTTTGAAAAGGATCTATATCTTGAAGATGAACCATCGACTTCTATCATTTGAGGAGGTGAAGAGCTTAGGTGAGCACATGCTTTTCGTAGGCAATACTTGTCGCTCGATCTCATGCTCAACTACTCAATACCCTCTTGGAAAACATGACACTATCTATATGTATGCTCAGCCTACTTGGAGGTATATTGAAAATAAACCTATTTATATTAAGTCGGGTGCATATAGCTTAGAGGATGGCTCTTTGAAGCCCCTACCATTCGACATCAGTGATAAAAGGTGTAATGGCTATTTACCTTTGTGGTACGTACCACATCTATCTTAATATGTTTCTTTTGACTATTTTTTATGTAAACATTGTTTACTCGTAATGAAGTGATTTAATAAAGGTAATCATCTGTGTTTTTATATTAAAATATTGCATGTGTTGAAAATAGCTTCATGAGATTGAAACCCTTCGGACTCGGAATCTAATTTCTCCGTTGTTGGCATCCCGAGCATCGCCTTGCAAACCCCAAAAGCTGCTGCAGTTGCAGTAACACCGCATGTTGTAAGCTAAAGCCCGAAGAGCTATCGTACTACAATTGCATTAACACTGCATCTTGTCACAGACTGCTGTGGAGGGACATGGTTGTTATAAGCACTAAAAGAAACTTTATGGGCTCGAGTCGTAGAAGGATGCTCGAACTCATGATCCCACCAATCAATTTGGTTGGCTTTCTTAAAGAACAAGAATCGGATGATACCTTCGAACTAAAAAATACCAAAACCCTTTATCTCCGTGACCTATCTTGAGAATCATTTTTATTCGAGCTAATTATATATTATCTCGTGTAGTTATACCTTTTTAGCATCTGATTTTTTAGATTTAAAAAATATATATTAGAATCTCTATACTTATAAAATTGAAACACCTAACTTCATTTATCATTGGTTTTATTGATGGAAGTACGAAAATGATAAGCAAAAATATAATTTTAACGTCTCAGTAACATTTTTGGTGGTAGCGGATGACAGTGTTGCTGGGGGCTATGACAATTTCATCTATGTCGATACAAAATATAGAGCGACGAAAGGGAGATGGTTTATTGTGAGTTAGACATGACATTCCTTTATTCGTCTTGTGACATGTTTGTTTACGATGTCAACTTCCTTATGACTTGCCATGTCCACCAGGTCACTTGTGTTGCTTGCCACTCCCTCGAAGTTGGCTATCGTATCTCTGGCACAAATCCGTGATGGGTCCACCCTCTCTGCGCTTCCTATAATCCCGATCCTATTGCCACCCCTTCGCATTTTTTAGCCTTCTTGTCATCTCGCTCTTGCCTCTCCACCTTTGAATCCATGACGATGTCTTGGGTGAAGAAGCCTAAAGATCCTTGGTGGACGACCACAAAGCGACGATGCATAGTGGTTGTGGAGAGGGTAGAGGCTAACATGCTAGGATAGAGTCGAATGATGGGGTTGCAGAGTGAACGGTGGTGCGTGGAAGCGATGGCCTACGTGGTTGGCCCGTATAAAAAACGACAACGGCCCTACCACTACGGGTGCCCCTTGTGGCCGTATTGTGGTTCAACATCAAGTTCTAAGAGCAAGATATGACAACAAAAAGAGATAGTTGGGAGGCGCTCCGACGATTGGAGGCGTGCTCCGAAGTGTCTATGAGGCTAATCACCATCACCATGTTGTGGGTCACCGAGCACAAAGCCCGAGTCACCAACATAGTTGTCGAGTGACACTGACATAGATACAAAGCGTCGACATTTACGTCATCCTCTTCTTACCTCAACTCTCATCGTCACTCTCTCTTCTCATTTACAGTAGTCACTCGTGGCCCCCCAGTAATATTGTCATTCGTCATCACTAAAAACATAACTAAGACATTAAAATTATATTTTTACCTATCGTTTTCATGTTTCTGTTAATAAAACCGACAACGTTAGCAAAAATAGAACTAGATGTTTCACTTTTATAATTATAGGGATTCCAATATAAAATTTTTAAATCTAAAGATCCTAAAGATGTCTAACTACATGAGAATAATATATAATTAGCCCTTTCTATTCTTATAGACACAAAACCATATTATTATACTTAAAGACAAATTCTACATATAAGAAACCAACCAAACTAAATAGACAATATAATTAGCCCTTTCTATTCTAATGGATGTCGATATACTCATTTACAATCATACTTGAAATATGATAAATTTGAATGTAAATAATTCTAGATTCATACAAAAATAAAAAAAAATAAATTAAAGATATTATTATCCTGTATGTGGAAAGCTTTAAGGAAAACGGACAGTATTTGCATCATTTTACAAACAATCGTACGCTCATTTTCGAGGTCATGCCGATAATTTATAAATTTAAATTTAGATAAACCCTAGATTCACACTAAATAAAATAAAAATTATGGATTCACTATTTAAATAAAATTATTTGAAATGTGTGTTTGTGCAGTTTAGATTTTAATGTACTTAAATTGACACAAAAATAAAATAACTATTGATTCACCATATGGATAGTTTTTTCACTATAGTAAGCGGCAACATAGATGAAATTTTGTTATATATGTTTTTAGAATCATGATAAAAGTATATCAAATTTGAATTTAAGTATCTCAAAATTTATATTAAAATGAAAATATTATGGATTCACTATTTTGATGTATCCTTTTAACGTGAAAGTATCAGTAAATGAATAATATTTATGTTGTTACATTCGTTTTCAGATAAATAACTGAATTAGAGAATTTCTATCATATTTGTTGTTCGTTTGCAAAGGCTTTTTTTCTTTTTCTTTTTTCTTTATGCACACAAGTGTCTGATTGGAAGATACTTCTTGTAGAATGACTAGTTTCCTTCGTTACTTCATCATGAATGAGTATTCTAATTTATAGGAGGTATGTAAATCCAAAAAAAAAACAACTACCAATGTTAGGAATAATGCCACACATGTTCTAATATAATAGTAATACAACTATATTATAGTTATCCTAATATATAGTAAATACTAAATAATTAAATAATTTAAATTTAGAATATAGTTATTTAGAAATATAACTATATAGAAATACAACTATATTCTAATTATGAATACAACTCCCTTATAGGGGTTGCACTCTCAAGTAGAGTCCCAAAACCTAAGGCTCTATATATAATTGGATTTGGGTTTTAGAACCATGTTTTATGTTTTAACATGGGTGGAAAACTTTTCAAGGATGGAAGCAAACAAAGTATTGAAAGCAAAGAAGAAGAAGAAGAAGAAGAAGAAGAAGAAGAAGAAGAAAGGGAGGCAGTTGATTGGTCAAATCTCCAAGTCGACATGCTTGAACTCATCGCTGATCGACTCACCATCGATATCTTTGACTACACCCGCTTTCGTGGCGTCTGCAAGAAATGGAACTCTAGCATCCCTCGTGATCATACGTACCCTCCCCAACTCCCATGGCTCCTTCTCAGACATGACGACGACATCAATCGTCTCTTCTTCTACTCCTTATCAAGTGCAAGAGTCCACTGGATTCAACTTCCAGCGACAAGTGGCGAAAAAATCATTGGCTCATTTGACGGATGGCTAGTCCTCGAGAACAAATTATGTTGGACCATGTCTATCTTAAATCCTCTCACGGGTGTTCATGTCCATCTTCCGATGCTCCCAACATATCTTAGGAACAATAGAGAACACCGATCGCTCTGGAAGATTGCTGCAACATCTTCGAACTCATCGAAGTCATACAATAATTGCATTATTATTGCTATCCCCATCCAGTTCAGCCCTCTCCTATCGATCCGTTTCGGCGAGGAGGATAATTGGACCAAGTTGGACGACACGAGCATCTACACGGATGTCATCTACTTCAAAGAAAGATTTTATGTTACGGACAGATACGCACGAGTCTCCATTTTTGACTCCGACCTTAAGAAAGTGATTGTTATCAGTCCTCAAGGGGATTTGAGACGTGGGGCTAGTCGTTTTGCAGAGTTATCCGGAGAGCTTATAGTCTTTCGAAGCAAATATATAAAGAATTCTATCGATCAGTTTCATCAGTATGATTTAAAAAGGATCGAGATCTTGAAGTTGAATCATCGACTTACGTTGTTAGAGGAGACAAAGAGCTTAGGTGAGCACATACTTTTCATAGGTAGTACTTCTCGCTCCATCTCGTGCCCAATGACCCTATACCCTCGTGGAAAACGTGACACTGTCTATATCCATCCTCAGTATACTTTGAAGTATATTGAACGTGAACTTGGATATATTAGATCGGGGGTATATGATTTAGAGGATGGCTCTTTGAAGCCCCTACCGTTCGACATCACCGATGAGATGTGTAATGGGCATTTACCCATGTGGCATGTACCACATCCATCTTAATCTTTCGATTCTCTTTATGTATATATCTTTTAAGAGTAGTAATAATGAATGGGATATGATTGAGACCAATGTCTGCCATACCGAAGCATACCGCCTAGTACGGACGATACACGCGGACCACCGGCTACCGGACGATATATACCAGTTTCGACTGTAGCACTGTAACAGTATATTATGATAATGTAATAGTGCACTATAGCACTACTACAATACTCGATGTATCCAGGTCAAAACATCGATAAGGTACGATATTGTAAACCTTCATTGAGACAATCATTTTTGCTTTTATATTAAATTTTGAATGTGTCGAAAATAGCTTGAGAAGCATTTACAAAATTGCATTTAACACTGCATGTTGTCAGCATGATCGGTCAATCGATTTGTTTGCAAGTCACAGCATGCTGTGGAGGACATGGTTACTACAAGCACTGAAAGAAACTTTGATCATGGGCTCAAGTGGCACAAGGATGCAGGAACTCATGATCGGTCCACCAATCCATACGTTTGACTTTCTTAAAGAAGCTGATCACCTTCGAACTTATCAAAAAGAAAACCAAAACCGTCGGTCTCCTCCACCAATTTTGAGGAGCATTTCTATTCCCATTGCACTCGGATCGATTGAAGAACATTACTTGTACAAAGTTGGCAATATGTATTATGTAGAAAGTGAAGGTAAATTTTCCGTAAGCAAGAAACAAAAAAGAGAGCCACTTGTGTCTCCGCTATGCAAGGCTATGTTTCTTCTGTGAGTTCATCGTCGCCGCTACTGGAATTGTCATTGCTGCGGCTGAAGACTGGATTGCTTGAAATCAGCAGTGCTCTTGGCTTTCGCTCCCTTGGGTACGGATGAATGGCAGATAACTCCCTAATGCGTCGCATAACATATTGTGGTATGGGGAGTGTCACATGTTTCCTGTGTAGCCCAACCTAGAAAGATACTGTGTTAAGGATATCTCTAATGATATCAAAACCACTACAAAACTGTAGCAAATTGATCACATTCTCGAACCAATTCAGAAAAATGATCTACTTCACCAGAAATTACGTTCATGAAAATTTTCCACCTGATTCAAATGGTTAACAATGACAGTATACATAATAGTGTCAGACTACATATAATTTATTAACACCAAAGCACAAAATGATTATAAACAAATTGATGCCCAGAACATAAAGAATAAATTTAAGAACTCGCAAGAAATTTTGCAATGCTTTGACGAATATAGACGGACAAGTTTCCATCAACAAATATCGGACACCTCCAAAGTGATGAGTCAATGGGGATAAAATGCAACTGGATAGTGTTACACCGACAAATGATTGAACAAAACATGAGCAAACAAGTGTCTGCATCAACACTTTTGGGGTCCGTGTTATAGATCATGAATGCATGCCTTACATATATGCAATCACAAATAATTGTGAATTCAGGATCTATGCAAATAGGACCATCTCAGAAACTTATACACACGATATTGAAGTATAGAAACAGATACAGATACTCAGCTGTAAGCATAATAAAGCTCAGGTTATCAATATAAGCTCAATGTTAAGATACAGGCCTTCTACTCGAACTACCAATAGGTGCTTAGTGCAAGAGTATTATTCCTTCTACCTAAAGCAACTATAAAAGTGAAAATAATGCTTAGACAATAAACTGAAAGAAGCAAGAAAGTTCGAGGAACATGTACAACAATCATCTTCCTCAGAGAGTATAAATGAAAATAACAAACAGAATCTACCCAACTCTTTAGGATTGGCCACATGGGAGCAAGATGCGATTGTAAAAGAACAGCTTTCAATATGCATACGCTGTTATGATTTTACAATTGCAATATACCAGGTTACAATTCTTATAGAGTGCCTCCAGAATTACACTTAACATGTTACAGTTGTTATGATCTAATAATATCTTTGTATGATACATTTAACATTTTTCTACTAAATCTATCATAGGTTTTTTAATGAACTGTTCCAAGTATTCTAACTGTTACTCGTACATAAATAATATCTTTTACATTTTAGTATCATAATTCTCTGTGAAAAGTTTAACATCTTAACATGAAAGTAAAAGTATCTTTTAGCATATAATACTGTAGGAATTTTCTTAAATTCTGTTCTTTTTTATTTTTCCAAGTGTTTTACTTCTATGATAATTTATATCTTAAAATTTTCAAATTATTTTTTCATTGACCTGATACTGTCAATCTCAATCCCAACCATATTAATCCCTAGGTGATCTTTTATCCCAATCTTGCAGACTATGAACTTGCATCAATGTACATAATCTAACTGCAAAACATGCTTTCAGTAAGCCATGCTATCATCCTCTCTCCAAGAACACAAGTACAATTAACTAATAGATGTCCATAATTACCCTTTTAGTACTTAATTCAGTTTACTAACTGCTTATTTATTTCCAACCAGATAGTTCACAGGGACCAAACAACTTTGATCCCTCGTCCACGTAAATCATAAGTCTCTATAGGTACAGAAGACACGCAAAGAGAGAAGTTAAGCACCTCTTATAAGCAAGGAACATTTATGTCATAAAGCATAGTTTTAGATCTCTTCTCAGATATCGGAATAAAAAACACAACTCTTACCTGCTTTCTGTCATGTAACTGAGCAGCACTAGCTCTCAAAAGGTTTCTCCATTTATCCTGTAAAGTGAAGCAATTCTAAAATCAACAAAGATTTTCTTTTAATCAACAAAGACCTTTCATTAAGAAGTATTGATCATATGATTCATAAGGACCTTGAGATCCACGGATGTGCGGAAAGCAGATGTTGCGAATAAGAGCCTCTTGATATCAGTCCATCTGCCAACTCCATAATGGGAGACACCTTCAATGAGCTTCATCACTTCTGGAAGTGTCCAAAGTCTATGATGTTTCCTTCTAATCCCACTTTTCTCATTTCTAACTGTTCTGGTCCAGTCTTCTGATGCATTATTTCGTAACTCAGACTTTGGAAACCTTAAAGCATATGTTGCTCTAGATTCATCGGCAGTTAAGAATTCATCCTTGCTTATTATAGTCTCATTTCCCTGGATGGAAGGTTCTGATTAGTGGCCATACAATAAAAAGCTAGAAATAACAAAGGTACTTGACAAACAAATGTTTTGATTTCTGAGACCCCAAATATATGACATTGCTTATCTTCCAGTGCATATATATGCAATTCAAAAAAGGTTAGGGTCTTGGGATCTTCAAATGCTACATGGTAATATATATTGGATATAATGATTAGTAAATTTTGTGCTTAACTAAAAGCTTCAAAAATAACTGCAATGAAATGAAGCATACTGCAAACCATGAGAGTTCAAGAGAATCACTAGTAATGCAGGAAGACTCAGCAGAGAATTTGCCACTTCATGGAAAGGATATCTCACCATAACTGCAGCATTTTTCCGACGCTGAACTCTGGAGGCATGCAGACCTCTTTGTTTCTGAATAACTAAACCTGCATCGGACTCTTGGTCAAACCATTGTCCTACCAGTTTCTACCAATAAATGATCAACTGTTCTAGCACAAGAAATTTTACCTCTAGTTTCTCTGCAGCATCTGGATTTCAAATCTGATGTTTCTTCAATATATCTTCGAGTAGGTTTGCGTAATCTCTTATTTGTTGTAACTGCACTGTCTTCATCTCCCAAATGAGTCTTGTGTGCCTCAGAAAAATTTCCCACTCGAACATCCCTACCACACTGCACTGGCTTCTCAGCACCTATTCCAACCACCAGTTTGGCGGTATCAAATATACTTCCGAATGGACTAGACACTTCTTCTAAAAGATTTTTTGGTATCCATATTGTTTCATCATCAATCTCATTTGGCATAGAGCTGCATTGCGAGGGACTGGAAAATTTGTTAATTTCAGTCAGGTTCTGAAATTCAAATAGTATATGATGCTCCAGAGACTGCTTGCCCTCCACTGATGTATCCCATCCCAAAGTGCTTCTGAACACATCAGGAAGTTGATCGGTGCTTACATCATCGAACAAAAATGCATCTTGATCAGGTGTAGCAGCATCATATGGAGAATTAAGAGCATTTGACAAGTCTGAGAATTCCCCAGCATCACTATGTATTCCAATGCTTTTGGTTTGCAAATCTGATCTGAAATTTCTAATACATGATGTGTTCTGGGAAGCACATTTAACCTGAAGGCTTTCTGCACAGTCATTATCTGAATAAACAAAAAAGATAAGGGGGGAAATTATAAGCAGCAGCCTAATTTAAGAGCTCCAATATAACAAGAAATGTACCAAAAGAGAGGTACCCCAAAAAAGTTCAGGACAGATGCTGCAGAAATTGCTTTGTCCATGAAGATTCCCTTCATTAACTCCCTGGAGCATGCTATCAACAAACTGCAAAAAACACACTACAATGTATCACAAGGTTTAAAATGTACAAGTGCAAAGATTCCTGGAACAATTAAAGTAAAGCAAAACCCAAGATTGCAAACTAATACAAACAAAAGGTATTTGCACTTCATCTCCCACATTTCTCAATCTTTATTCAAGAAAATAGTCTCTAAGTGTAAACATCTTGAGCTAGGATGAACACTGAACACTTCACCTCATGTTTCTGAATCAGTGCAGCATCAGAATAAATTTTTCCTGCAAGGAAATTGCATATAAGTACACTGTACACATACATCAATACACATATAACGAAACTAGAGAAGAGAATAAACAGCAGAAGGGACTTTATTCGAGTGTTTCATCATTAAAGCATTGATAACTAAAACCGTGAAGTTGGAGGAGGCACAGATTCTTGCTGCAAATTGTCACTGTGCAATGAAGAGATTGCCGACATCATGTAAAAAAGAAACAAAATTAAAAGGCAAAGGCAATTTAGAGCAGAATATAAGATGAAAAGTTACTTGCATCTACGCAGCAACTCAAAGCTAAGAAACCACATATAAAAACCACATGAAGTCACATGATTACAGGAAAACATAATAATTTACACACACACACACAAATATAGAACGAACTGAAAAAAAGACTACTATTTAATAAAAATTTTAGCAATCACAAAAAAAAAAACTCCATCAAAACATAAACTAGGAGATAAATAAACTTTTAACACATCTAGCAATAATCATACCAAAATCTGCTTTACAATCTGTGTAATCAACTGCAAATGTAAAATCTTCGATAGCTAGGCACTCTTTAGAATGCTCTGAGCCCATAAGCATGATATTGTTGCTTAAATCTTTTTCAATTTGTGGCTCCAAAAGTAAATGCTCAACCTCCATTGCTTCATCTTCTGAGGCAGGAAAAAGTACACCATGAATTTCATCCTGTAATAGATTCAAGATGGAAAAAATAATTACAACCCGGTTGATTACAAGTTCAGAATTTAAGAAGGACAAAAGATCATACTAAACCTAGTATCAACATATCATTCTTAGCTGTGCTTTCATAAAAATACACAAGAAATTTCTCTAATTTCGAGTAAATGCTAGATATAGATATTGTTGGGATTGGTAAGTACTATGGGATTCGTGGAGCCAGTGTCCCAGTGGGATAAGGAATTCCTGTACAAGAAAGAGTTCTCGTGAAGGAAGGGAACCCTACTAATTAGGGTTTGGTTCTTTATAAATATCTCATGTATCTCTATGTTTTAGTTTAAAGGGGGAGGGGGGAGTAGGATATGAAGAATACTTTTAGTATTCTTAGGTTTTTCTAGGGCATCTAGAGAGGGTACTCTCTAGAGTTTCTAGAGAGGACAAGAGAAAAAATATAAATTCTTCAAGGGTTTATATGAGAGGGTCTGCAAAGAAATAAATGCTTGAGTAGAGAAAGCCTAAGGTCTTGTAATTGATTTCACATGGTGGATGTAAGCGGGAATTGTCGAACCACGTTAAATCTTGCGTTTGCCTTATGGTACTTCTTGATTGTTGATCTATGCAATTTGTTTTGGTTTTCAGAATTCTCCTCTCCCTCCCCAACATGTGGTTTTAGAGTTAAAAAGATCCGGTGGTCAGAGATTCAATAAGGATGAACGACGAAGATTGGAAGGGGCATGGAGCAAAAGTATATTCTCTTCACAAGGCACAAAAGTGAACAAAATACTCACCAAGAGAGAGATGGTTGGGATTGACAAGTATTTTATGATTCCTAAAGCCAGTATCCCAATGAGATAAGGAATTCTAGTACAAAAAGGCATTCCTGTGAAGGAAGAAAACCATTTACTTAGGGTTTTGGTTCTTCTATAAATATCTCATGTATATTTAGGTTTTAGCGGGAGAAGAGCAAGAGGTGAGGAATACTTTTAGTACTCTTAGTCTTAGGTTTATCTAGGATATCTAAAGATAGTACTCTCTGGAGTTTTCAGATAAGAGAAAATGTGCAAATTCTTTGAGGTTTTACGTAAGAGGGTCTACAAGGAAATTTGTGCTTGAGCATGGGTAACTCAAGGTCTTATAATTGATCTCACATGGTGAATAATTTAGTTTTTCTCCATGGATGTAGACGGGAGTTACCAAACCATATTCAATCTTACGTCAACTTTCTGGTATATTCTTGATTGTTGATCTCTGCAATTTCTTTTAGTTTTTGGAATTCTCCTCTCCCTCCCCAACAAATATAAGATTCCAAAATCAATAAGCGCTATCAAGTGTTGGGCTTTTTTGAGAAATAATAAGAGATATCATTCACATGACTACTATTAAATCTCTAGATTTGAAGTTTATTAGCAAAACATATAGCAGCAAAGGCAAGTGTAAGACCAGGTGCAAGGAAGTGGTCATAGAAAGAATCATACACACAAACTCCCAGGATTCCAATTTAGCAATGAGTGTCACCCCGAGTTCTACAGTGGGCAAGCCAACTAGCAATCACAGATACAAGTTCCTATGATCCCAATATAGGAAATGAGATTCAAATCAAGTTCTAAGAGGGGCAAGGCAACTTGCATAAACCAGTCCAGCTACGAAAGGGTTAACAACTATAATTTTATTATTTAGAAATTCTCACAATAATATATAGTGCAGTAATCAAAATATTCCTAGTTGACTCCCAACCAAGATGTCTGCTATTTCTGAAAGCAAGAGAACATTGAAACAAGCAAACAGAATAAATCAAACAAGTAGAAACTTATTGACATAATAATTTTTCTCGGGAGTTCAATTAGGTGTGTATCGGAGATGTCAATTTTCAAGTTGGTCTCAAGTATACGAACTCGATTGGGTAAATTAGAGGTTGCAATTTCAGCCCAGATCCAAAATGCACCAGGTCTTATTTGTTTAACTTTGAGAGGGATGACAGTGAAATCAGAACATAATTTTCAAAAGGTGAGTCTACTCGAGACTGGAACAAAATCATTAAACTCCCCAAACCCAATGTGCCTGATCCTTGCCCTCCCTATCTCACATAAAAAAGCCATCCTAGTAGAATTATATAAACTACTTTTCCTTTTATATTACTATTATAAACAATATATATATACTAAATATATTTCCATTATTTATTCACATTTGGGCAGGCAAAAAATTAATACTATCAATTTTTGTATGGATCGGAGATGATATCATGTTCGTTAACCCAGGTCGGAATCCACAAAGATGGGATGGGATTTACAAGTGGTGAGGCTGGGGCGGTTTTTCACTCAACCTGGTTTGCACCAACCCTCTGAAATGATTTTTAAAAAATCAAGCTCAAACTAAGAACTAAAGCACCTTCCTTAGGACAACCAGTCAGTTTTTCACTCAACCTGGCCTGCACCAGCCCTCTGTAATTATTAAAAATAGCAAGCTCAAACTAAGAACTAAAGCACCTACCTTAGGACAACCAGTCAGTTTTTCACTCAACCTGGCCTGCAACAGCCCTCCATAATGATTAAAAAAAGCAAGCTCAAACTAAGAAGTAAAGCACCTAGCTTAGGGCAACTAGTCATGCAGAACACCATTTATCTCTTAGGAAAATGCAAGATATTATTTGTTCACATTTGACTCCTTGGTTTTTGCTAATTGTTACACAACAAAAATATTATGCATACAATTCACATTTTTGCATTCGCCGTTTCAGTCTAAGACTAGATGAATTTTGGAATTATAGTCAATGCCAAAGGTTCCCACTTTACAGCTTAGTGGCCATTGGTGATTCATACACAATCATAGTCAGCTCTCAATCCAACCAAGTGTCCCAAAGAGATTTAAGTATACAGACCTTTAACAAAAAGGATAATAGATCTCCATCTATGCATTTAAAAATCTTGACAAAATATACGAGAAGAATGTCAGGTGAGACCTAAGATTAAGATTTAAAATCACAGAAACAATAAGACAAGAGGGAGACAATAAGTAGATAGAAGAAATGAAACATGCATCATTGGTTTCAAGGACACTTACAAACCTGAACAGGCTTACAAGTGAAGTTATTTTGGCACATGCTTGGCTTCACCCACCCATCTTCTATGGCACATTTCACCATGCCATCCTTGCAATCATCATGCACAACTTCCACAATTTCCATAAATATGGAAGTGCAATTAGTAGTTCCACCTATCCTAATAAACTGCAAAATTAAAAAGAGAAATCACTCTAACAGCTAAACTTTTCATCATAACTACCACATGTAGAAATAGGTAATTTTGCTTATACAACATTCAGAATAATTGTAATGTTTTTAGGACACATATCCCATAGGCAAACATGTCCACATGTAAACCTCGGGAGCTAGTGGCGGCAATGGGTCTAGATTTGGTCAAGTAAACAGACTAAATCAGTTTGAGAGCTAAAATCACAGCAATAAGCTTAAAAGCCTGGATAGATCAAATGTCTTCACGGGTATAATGAGGAGAACATCCCCGTTTAGTCTATCATGACTCAATTTTGATATTCTCATCTATGTCTTAATTCCAACTGAATGAAGTATAAACACCCCTAGTTTAGTTTCACATCGAAAGTGGGAGAATCGTGAGTTGGTATATAAGTACCGCATGAGTGTACCATCATTAACACAGACAGATTAAGCATTTTGGATCACGTAGTTATAAGACCAAGACAATGTATCAATTATCTCATTCAATCAAATCATGGCAATTGGTATAAGGAAAGCCTAATATTAGATATGGTGGGTATAACAATGAGTTTAAGTAGGAAAGGACCGACTAAAGGCACATCATAGTTTAAGTACGAAAGGACCAACTAAAGACACATCATGGACTGTAATACACAAAGTTCAGTTTCACATTAGAAGCAAGAGAAAAGTTGAATCGGTCTTCAAAGGTTGGATAGATGTACTAAATATTTTCTGAGCCACTGGTTCGTACTTGTCATATTAATGCATCAGTTATCTAGATAAATTAAAAAACTAAAATAACTAAGAGCAATTTTGTCATATTAATGCATCAGTTATATGGATGGATGAATTATAGGAATTACGATAACCAAGAATAAATTTGTCTGTAGTAAAGACATTCCATGATAGCTTCCTGTTGAGCTTGACAGAGCAGTAGCTTATCACACTAAATACTCGAACTGTGTAAATTAATCAAAGATAGACTAGTGGACACACCTACATGAGACGACCATATGCACCAGAATTCAACATATTCCACCTTCTAACCTTCCACCCTCTAAGAGCCTAATCAGTTCTGCACCAGAATTCAACATATTCCACCTTCTAAGCTTCCACCCTCTAAGAGCCTAATCAGTATAAGTTGCACTTATATTCCAATAACATATCTGATGAAGAACATCCCCGTTTCAGGAAAAGAAAAGAGGTAAGCATTAAAGAATCATCACGAAATATTTCATTCTTTCATGTAGAATATCTGAACCACTATTTCCTCCAAAGCAATGATCAAACACATTCGACCACGAAAAAGAACGGGCATTACAAAAGCATGACATCCAACCCCACAACATTCTCCAAGAAAAGAACAAAACATGAGCAGGACAAAAATGGACGAAAGAGGAACCAAGGCCGGCTCACCTCGAGGTACTTGCGATGGAAGCGGAGGACCGACGAGGGAACCGAGCGAAGCGCGGAGGCGAGAGAGAGAGGACGAAGACGCAGAAGGAGAAAGCTCGGCGTTCGCCTTTGCTCTGCTCTGCGCTGCGTTTGCTTTGCTTTGCTTAGCTTCGGCAACGGACTCGAGGCGGGTGGGGGAAAGGCGGATTGGAATTATGGGACTGGGGTCCGAGAGGCACAAGGAAGCATGGTGGCACGTGGACGGCAATTCCTTTTCGAGGGGCCCACGTGGGGTAGACGGTAGTGATACGCTGGCGACGACGGTCGCCCGTTCGATGTCACGTGCGACAGGGGTGAGGCGGCGGTTTTTCTTAAGGGGGGAAATATTTGCTAATTTTTTTAATGTTTATTTGCCTAATTATCATAACTAAACTATCATCCATTCGACTAAGTTTTGATACATCGAGGCATTAGTTGGTTTGATGAATCAATCAATCGAACAAATTATATAAAACACATAAATAAGTGATCTTATAATATAGTATATTATAATATTTTTTTATTTTTCCTTGGCTCTTTATTATATCATGTTCTCTCCTTTTCCTCACCTGCTATCTTCTCTCTTGTTTTTCTTTTTTTTATCCCTTCATTCTTTGCTCTACTTCTGCTCCTCCATGTTTCTCTTCTAACCTGTTCTCTCTTTATCGTAGTTGGATGATGAAGATTTTGAACTTTGGGTCCAAATTTTTAGTTTATATCTATTGTTGATTCTTTGGGGTTTTCGTTTGACATCGATGCCATCTTCCCTTCCCTCACATCGAACTATGTGATTGAGAAAGCGAAAGATTGTAAGGATATTTTAATTTTTAATATTCGTCAAGCATAATTCTTTTACGATTAAACGTGATTTCAAAGGTATGTTAATCAGTCTTTTTAATATCTCGAAAATTTTACCCATTGTTTAACCCCATAAATTCTTACTCTTCATAGAAGATCAGACCTATCTCGGAACCGATTCATAATTTTCTTCTGGCCAATCCGATCCAGTTCTAGTAGTTATGCTTGCTAATACTCCTAGATTTGATCAATTTAATATGATTTAAGCAAACGGGACAGGTATTTGTATAAAAATTCAAATTTATCATCATTTGTAAATGATATGCATCTGTGGCGACCCACCTGCAAGAACAGCTGTGCGAAATCAACCGATTGGCCTCCATTTAAGCAACCTGGGTTTTCAGATACATACCTGAAAGTGACATTCCTAACCAGTTATCTTAGCAAACACCCGAAACAATAGCAACAACCTTGAGACACAGAAGTACATCTTGCATTGAAGAATGCAGGAAAGCTGTAGCTTTCTAATATGTATTTTACGTGTGACTGGACTTTAATATCCAGTCAAAAAGGTTTAGCTTGATATATGAAAGCAATAATTTGGAACAGAGCTGAAAAGATTTACCTTGGACATGGTAACAATAAGTCAACATTGAACAAATCACTGGCGAGCAACCATACCATTGAATTCTTCAGAACCTTCACCATCAAATTCGTTTCTTGAGTCCCGAATGAGATCAAGTAAACATGAAAGATCTCCATAGTGCCACAGTGTGATGTCTGGAATCAATTGTATAAATCGTCATCATCAGCTGCAGTACCTGACGTTGCAAAAGGGTTTGATCCCGTGGCTCGGGCAGCAGCTTCAGGATGATCCGAAAAGCGAAACTCACTGTCGAAACCCCTTGACTGCTGCAAGGTCTGTGCAATGGCCTGGTACTTCCGGATGTCTGCAACACTGACACTCCGACGAGCAAACTTCATTGATTCTTCAAAATGAGCAGCTTTGATCTCTGGTACTTCATCAGCCTCATCTTCCTCCATTGCTTCAGGATTCTCACTTTTCCGTCTCTCTTTCGATGTCCTACATAATAAGATAACAAAGAGGTCAATTTCAGTCTAGTCGAAATGGAAATTTTGTACCATCAGCAATTAATGCTACTATAACCAAAATACCCTTGGGAGGCAGAAGCTCTTGACCTTTTCTCACATGTTTTGCCAAGTGAATGTACACTATCAAGTTGATGTGCAACATATCAGATTACGGTGCATATAACAGAAGAAAGCTACTGCTGCAGCTGTCATTTTTAATTTACAATATCAGAAATATCTATCACACACAAATAATTATATTCCATGGTCAAAACAGAAAGGAAATGACAAATACAAAAAAGAAAAAGCCTACCTTTTCAATGTTTTCTCTAATGGCAAAATTGCATGCATGTTGGCAAATATCTGTAATATCTGCACCACTAAATCCTTGAGTGTACTTGGCAAGAGCCCTCAAGTTAACATCTTTAGACACACAAGACTTCCTCAACCAAGCTTTAAATATTTGGTATCGAGAGGCCTTACCAGGTAAAGGTATATAAATCAATTGGTCAAGACGGCCTGGCTTAAGCAAAACGGGATCTATAATGTCAGGCATTTTAGTTGCCCCAATAATGAACATTGTTTTCTTGGCATTCATGCCATCCATCTGTGTCAGTAGCTGATTAAGAACCCTATCAGCAGCACCTCCTGCATCGCCAACACTGCTGCCTCTTTGCAGTGGCAGTGAAAAAATTATGATCAAGAATAGAAAATACAAGTGAATGACACAAGTTAGACAGAAACAATGGATAGATAACCTGGGTTGCAGTGGGAGTCAAGCTCATCAGAAAAGAGAACACAGGGCACAGATTGACGAAGCCTTGTCAAAGATTTCACACACATTTGCTTCACTCTCACCAAACCACAGTCAATAATTCAGGACCTTTGACACTAATGAAATTTGCTTGGCATTCATTAGCAATGGCCGTAGCTAACAACGTCCTTCCACAACCAGGCGGTCCATAAAACAATACTCCCTTGAAGGGGGACATCCCAAACTTTTCAAACTTCTCAGGATGCTCAACTAGATATTACAGTCTGTAAGAAAAGGGAGAAGAGTTAGACAAGCAACACCATCAAGCATTTTGCAAAGGCAAAAACCATAACTTATTCACCAAACTACCTCTTGCAGTACCCTCTTAACATTGTCCAACCCACCAATATCATCCCAGGTAACATTTGGCACTTCAACAACCTGATAAAGAAACCATCACATTTTAAGTTAAAATATCTCAAGGACAAACAGATATTCCAGCCCTAATTGCATAAGCCTGTCATGACATAGAGCATGTAGGGCTCTTTTTGGGCTTTGGATACCAGGCCAAATCACACATCTTTATGTACCAATTTGAATGTTTGAATGCGTAGAAGTTAATCGAAATTTTCAACTACAATAAGAATTTCTAAATGTCAAGGTTTCTCATCCTCAACCCTTCAAGCAACCAGCAGCTTAAAAGATATCAACCCTAGAATTAACATACTCAAAGAACGAGAAAAAATATAGTCTTAAGACTTAAAACAACTAAAAAGTGGCCTTACAGTTTCACAGAGTGCAGATGGATTACTTGATCCAAGAGCAGTCTTAAAATGTTCGTTTGTAACAGCCATTGAGTTGAGAATCTCAGCATCAATTGATTCGTCCTCTAAATATATTATGCCCATCTTCTCACGTCTACACTGGAGAGCTGCCTCAGTGCATAAAGTGGCAAGGTCAGCTCCAACATACCCACGAGTGTCCTTAGCTATCCTTTCTAAATCAACCTGCACTACATGAAATACTGTCATTAATGAAAAATTAAGATAAAATGTTTTATTATTCAAAATAAATAATAAGAAATGGTCAATTGCATCTTCAGCTAACTTCATGTTCTTAGTATGGATTCGAAGAACCTCCAAGCGACCAACTTCATCTGGAACTCCAATGTCAATTTCTCAAACAAACCTACCAAATATTCTAAGAGCTGGATCAATACTGTTTTAGCCCATCCATCAGCGTCAGCAAATGAGACACTTTACGTCTCTCAACTTATCCATTAGTCTTTTCTCTCTTAGGAGCAATGGAATCGATCTTATCGATAGAAATAATTGATGGTGCATTTTTCTCTGCTTCTTCAAAAGCCTTCTCAAATTGTTCTCATGTTCACCAGCTAGCTTTGACATGATCTCTGGGCCATTAATGCAGAAGAAAAAGGCTCCCATCTCATTTGCAACCACCCTAGCTATCAGCATCTTCCCAGAACCAGGCGGTCCATAAAACAAAATACCTTTTGGTGGTTTGACACCAATTGACTTGAACAATTGAGGGTGTCTAAGAGGTAGCTATACTAGCTCTCTTATTTGAGCCATTTGTTTCCCAACTCCTCCAACATCATCATAACCCACCTCATCAAGTCTGTCCTCATACTCCCTTTTTACAGGTTCCCCCTCACAGAAAATCTGTGTCAGCAGCAACAATACAATACTCTGCAGGATCGGTTTCTATAACTTTAAATTCAATACTCCTCATACCTCCTTGGACAAGGAAAATATCCCCTTTTCTAACAGGGCATATGCCTCCAGAAAATATGCTGCAAATAAACAAGTCAATAAGTTAGCTAAAGCAACCACAAATCATGAAAACAGATTATAACCCATTAATAGGGATCGGACAAACTTCACTCCAAGAAACTTGTTTAAGTTGCCAAAGACACTCAGGTGGTTCCAATGAATTGCAATTCTAAAACAACCTACAAATTTGCAGTGAAAATATTGTAAAAAATTTAATGTTTAACTACAACATAATGTGGCTGTGATGTGTAATTTATCAAATAATAGAAGGAAAAAAAACTCACACTTCAAATATGCATCAAAGAGGTTTCCTGTAACTCCTTAGATTGTGTCATCAATAGGAAGAATACGAACACACTTCACACATTTACATATTGGCACTGATGGACTGAGAAAATATTACCCAGCCTCACTCTGAGATTCAGTCTAACAACCTTATTCATCTTGATCTTTGGTTCATCACATGTATCATCAGCTAGAGCAAGACAAATTGTATCCCTCCTCTTTTTTCCCTATAGAAAAACATTGAAAAGACTGTCTTAGATTAAAAGCCTAAAATTCCAATTGAACACAACCTAAGTCTAAGATCTCCAAAGAATTCTGGAAATCCCCATTTCCCTCAAGAAAATAAATGAATAACAAATGAAAAAAAGAAAAAGAATCCACGAATGAATTTTAGTGATTGCAATTGAAGCTCATATAATTAAGCGCCGGAAATTATAACTAACAAAACAAATTGCCAAAACCAGATGCAACCATAATCAAACATTGCCTATTCGAACCCTAATCTTTTTCAAGGCCGTCAGCCGGGTTGAGTTACAATCATATCCCTTCACAGTAACTCTATCTTAGCAACCGCACAAATCCTATATCTATTGATTAAGACAGTAAGACTACGATACGAAATATCACCACGAAATAGCTGCAACTTCTGCATCGTCTCAAGATTCATCGATACCACCGAATTATCACCATTGATCGCCTCGACTACGATCAAACGAATGGGCGACTTCTTCTTCTCTAGGATCGCCGTGTTATTCTTAACCTTGCTGCATCAATTTCCACCCTAAGAAATCCAATCGAAACCCTCGACAAACGGATGACAGCCTCTCATTCATGCAAAACACCCTCCAGAAATCCAATCGACAACGCCAAGAAATACACGCGGAAAACAAAAAGAAACAATGAAGTTACGCATCGGAAGAAGAAGACCCGCCCGGGTTCGCCATTAAGATCGAGGTCCAAGAACGAACGAGATGATAAATGAGAAAGAAGGCCAGACAACGAGGCGGGGAGAAGGGAGGCCAATTTTATAGACGCCGAAGCGGAAGAGTGACGAACCGCTCAGTGAAGAATGATCTGCTTTCTCAAGCGGTTGAGATCCGCCGTTCAACCATGTATCCTGAGCCGTCCGACGCGGACATGGGCGAGGTTTCGCGAATCTTCAAGCAGAAGAGCAGATCGGGACCTTTGGTTAGACAGGTGCAAAAGGGCCCAAGTCGGGTCGGAGAGCGAAGCGCGGATTCTGGCTAGCTCTGGAAACTTCTAGACCGGGAGATGGGTAATTTGATGATGATGATAATAATAATAATCCATTAATTATGATTAAAACATAATAATAAACCATTTATCAAAATATTGAGACTAGTTTTCCACTGGGTAAGGAAGGAAATGATATTTTGGCTTCGATCTTGATTTGTGATCGAAGTTGATCAAACTCGATTTGATAGAGTCGATATAACATAAGTATGATTTGAAAATTTACGATCCTCAAGTTAGCAAGCAAGTCAAATAAAAGATAGAAATGGAATTGCACACAAGTTTCTTCCTTGTATTCATCGAGCATTTCGTAGCTGCATGCTCTTCTCTTCATGCATCTGACCAAGTAATATTGTAATCCCCTCTCTGCAGCTCCGGTATGCCCAACGCGTCCCACACCGCCGGAGATGCATTGACAACGTTGTTGGGACACGGTGGTGTGTAGTTCTGCTCGGCTTCGCAGCCTTCGACGGAGCTGCACTCGTCGACGACCTTCGCCAGCGAGGACCGCCCGTTGGCGCTGATTCGAATGTTCCTGTTGCACCGGCTGCCGCCGTCGAACCATCCGGTGGACAAGGCGACGGCCATCTCGGTGTCGTTATGGTACTGACCGTCGCACGCCCCGGGGCCTCCGCCGTCGCCGTTGATTGCGAAACTGACGACAATCATCTGGGCAGGTGTAGAGCTGGTCACCGGCGGCGAGCACTGGTACTGGGGGTACATCTCGCCATCTTTGCAGCATTCTGAGTAGTTCTCGGTGTTGCAGCTGTGGGACTTACCACGGAGGTAGCCACTGACGGTGCATGGAGGCTCGGTGAGCGAGTAGCGAAAGCAGCTGCCGGCGCAAACATTCAAGGTTATCGCTAAGGAAGCTAGAGAAATCGCCATGCTCAAGTGTATATAGTTTGGAGCTATATATAGAGAAATACACCTATATGGCTAAGGAACATAGAGCGAGAGAGAGAGAGAGAGAGAGAGAGAGAGATGCTCGCACACAAAGATGAGATGGAGGGAAACCAACTCAACCATCGATGGTGTAACTTTTGGATGCGTTCAATCAATCCAAATTAAAGAGATTATTTCCGTGCGTTGTTAATTTGTGATTGGTTTCCTTTTCCCTAAAAGACATGGCAAAGACATTGACTTTGGTCAATGATTTTGTCATCTATTTGGTCGATGTATTTCATTTGTCATCTATTATATTGAGATCTAGGTTCATTTACACTAACAAATTCAATTTTATCAATGAAAATATGAAAATAAAAAGTAAAAATATAATTTTAGTGTTTGATAGTGTCAACGTCAATAGTTGTTTGATCACCTCTAATGATGATAAGATCCACTATCATCGTGACACCACCCATCTCCCGTGTCATTAACACTGATGTAGTTGCTGAGCAACATCTATGTTAACATTAACATAGATAGAGGTGGTCGTCACGACGACTACAATGAAAATGATGACCATCTCATCATTGACTTATTGGGCGAATCCCAATCTCAACCTAAAGCTATAGTCGTCGAAGCTCCTATTGGTCCCCTCACCGTTGCTTGCATCTGCATCGACTATGATGTAGATGCCACTCAACAGCAAGGACGTAGATGCGGGTTGAATTCATCCCATAAAAATAAATTGAATTAAGTTTGACCGCACAAATCCTATATCTATTGATTAAGACAGTAAGACTACGATACGAAATATCACCACGAAATAGCTGCAACTTCTGCATCGTCTCAAGATTCATCGATACCACCGAATTATCACCATTGATCGCCTCGACTACGATCAAACGAATGGGCGACTTCTTCTTCTCCATGATCGCCGTGTTATTCTTAACCTTGCTGCATCAATTTCCACCCTAAGAAATCCAATCGAAACCCTCGACAAACGGATGACAGCCTCTCATTCATGCAAAACACCCTCCAGAAATCCAATCGACAACGCCAAGAAATACACGCGGAAAACAAAAAGAAACAATGAAGTTACGCATCGGAAGAAGAAGACCCGCCCGGGTTCGCCATTAAGATCGAGGTCCAAGAACGAACGAGATGATAAATGAGAAAGAAGGCCAGACAACGAGGCGGGGAGAAGGGAGGCCAATTTTATAGACGCCGAAGCGGAAGAGTGACGAACCGCTCAGTGAAGAATGATCTGCTTTCTCAAGCGGTTGAGATCCGCCGTTCAACCATGTATCCTGAGCCGTCCGACGCGGACATGGGCGAGGTTTCGCGAATCTTCAAGCAGAAGAGCAGATCGGGACCTTTGGTTAGACAGGTGCAAAAGGGCCCAAGTCGGGTCGGAGAGCGAAGCGCGGATTCTGGCTAGCTCTGGAAACTTCTAGACCGGGAGATGGGTAATTTGATGATGATGATAATAATAATAATCCATTAATTATGATTAAAACATAATAATAAACCATTTATCAAAATATTGAGACTAGTTTTCCACTGGGTAAGGAAGGAAATGATATTTTGGCTTCGATCTTGATTTGTGATCGAAGTTGATCAAACTCGATTTGATAGAGTCGATATAACATAAGTATGATTTGAAAATTTATGATCCTCAAGTTAGCAAGCAAGTCAAATAAAAGATAGAAATGGAATTGCACACAAGTTTCTTCCTTGTATTCATCGAGCATTTCGTAGCTGCATGCTCTTCTCTTCATGCATCTGACCAAGTAATATTGTAATCCCCTCTCTGCAGCTCCGGTATGCCCAACGCGTCCCACACCGCCGGAGATGCATTGACAACGTTGTTGGGACACGGTGGTGTGTAGTTCTGCTCGGCTTCGCAGCCTTCGACGGAGCTGCACTCGTCGACGACCTTCGCCAGCGAGGACCGCCCGTTGGCGCTGATTCGAATGTTCCTGTTGCACCGGCTGCCGCCGTCGAACCATCCGGTGGACAAGGCGACGGCCATCTCGGTGTCGTTATGGTACTGACCGTCGCACGCCCCGGGGCCTCCGCCGTCGCCGTTGATTGCGAAACTGACGACAATCATCTGGGCAGGTGTAGAGCTGGTCACCGGCGGCGAGCACTGGTACTGGGGGTACATCTCGCCATCTTTGCAGCATTCTGAGTAGTTCTCGGTGTTGCAGCTGTGGGACTTACCACGGAGGTAGCCACTGACGGTGCATGGAGGCTCGGTGAGCGAGTAGCGAAAGCAGCTGCCGGCGCAAACATTCAAGGTTATCGCTAAGGAAGCTAGAGAAATCGCCATGCTCAAGTGTATATAGTTTGGAGCTATATATAGAGAAATACACCTATATGGCTAAGGAACATAGAGCGAGAGAGAGAGAGAGAGAGAGAGAGAGAGAGATGCTCGCACACAAAGATGAGATGGAGGGAAACCAACTCAACCATCGATGGTGTAACTTTTGGATGCGTTCAATCAATCCAAATTAAAGAGATTATTTCCGTGCGTTGTTAATTACTTAGGCAAAACCAGCTAAGTCTGTGACAGTGTGGCAATGGTCGTGACGTATTATCGGGGCAAAATATGCCTTATCAACATGTATGTTTTCTTACAGCATTAATATTCCTCCGGCAAAATCTGATTATTTCCGTGTGTTGTTAATTTGTGATTGGTTTCCTTTTAGGGAAAAGACATGGCAAAGACATTGACTTTGGTCAATGATTTTGTCATCTAAGAACGAAGCAAAGAGAGAAGTTGCTCCAACAGGAAAGATATCTAGGAGGGAAAAGTCTCGGATCTTCAGAAGGAGAACCAAGTGCAACGAACCGCACATATTGAGGAGGAGTACCTCAAAACCCAACTTCATAAAGCTCAATGGACCGAGTGAGCGGCGAGGAGTCGTCACAAGATCTCGCTTTAGATAATGCGTCGGGGGGTTGCATTGTGAGAGCAAGTGGGGGAGTGATCCAAGGCACACTTGGAGTCGATATGGAGATCAGACTCAAGGAAGGGCTAACCCGTGGAATGGTGGGCGCGATGACCACCATCAACCCAATGCAAAATGAGGAGCGGAGCAACTTTGGTGTAACTTGGCGAAGTACCCAAGTCGCATGAAGTGAGCCAGCATAGAAGATGGAACATGGAGCGGAGGCACAGAGCTTTCCTTGGACAGAGGTCAAGGACATGAACTCTTACAGAGGTAAGAGTATGATCATGTTGTTCCATGGGTCCTTTATTCTGATAGAACGGACTCATCTTGCATGGTGCCAAAGACGAAGCGAGCTTCTGGGCACATGCATCTTATCTCGGAGAAGCATTTGATGGAGGAACTAAGGAGACTCAACTTGCGGAGGCGAAGTTGGGTTCAGAAGGCCTTGGCACGGGGCAAGAGGACGCGAAGGCATGTACTCTTGAAGAATATGCCATAGTGTTGCCATTCAAGTTGCCATAAAGGAAGCGGTGCACAGCAGAGATTATGCTGGTAGGGGCAGAGGCCCAGGATCCAGACAATAGTGCACCAATTTCAGCGAAGTCGTTGGACTTCGGGAGCTACTAGGCGACGGACTGTCCTAGAGCAGTGCTTCGTCTAAGTGTGACCCGAGAGCGGGTGGACAAAGGTCGATTGCCAAAGGAGGGATCACAATCCGAGTTCATCCCACAAGGATCAAAATGCAAAGAAGATGTCACTAGGAGACGACATGGTGCAGCGGATCGTGGTGGAATAGTTCGTGGCAATGCGATATACACGAATCTCTTCCCGTGAGGGACTATATCATATGGAGGTATGATCGGGAGCTACTGGAAGCTCCACTTCGGTGAACAACACGCTAGCAAGAAGGGCTATGGATTCAAGGAGTGAAGGCCATGGTACCGCAGAAGTGGGTCTTCCGTGCGTGCATCGAATTTTGCATCGGATGAAAGCCTTGGTCATCAGCATATAGAGGCTGTGTTCCACCAAGGGAAAAGTTCAAATGCAAGTACCAGTGAGTCCTATGGGTGGGACTTGATCATGTATAGGTATGATCGAAGCAGCTGGAGAGTTGGACTGCTCCAGAGCCCATATGCGCTTAAGGGAGCTCGGTAAGTCAGAGGATAAGATCGAGTAAGCGAACGTTGCTACCAAGGAAGCTAAGGAAAACAGAATCGGTGCAAACCCTACAACATGATGGCAAAGGCCATGCATTGGAGTTGCAGTCTGTCTTTCCATCGACCAAGGGGAACTGCTTGAGAATACAGAGGTGTTGAAGCAGGGGGTCGAAAGGGGCGAGGAAGCGACGACGAGTCCAGAGGGACTTAGCTACCCAAAACAAAGCATTGGTTAGAATGGAGGTGGACTCGAAGGAGTGCCACAGAAGGAGATTTATCGATCATGAAGAAAAGGGATGCAGATGTGAGGTAATGGATAGTAGGGCCATGGGCATAACAGCGTCATGGTACTATAGAGGTGGGACTTCCAGGCCCTCGTACGACGCTCCGGCCAGGAGTCCCGTCTTGGAGAAGACAGCAGCCCCGTCCTCGATCGCACCCAGCGAAGCCGACCACCTCAGCAGACTCCCGGGTTTCCCCAGGAACATCCTCATTCATTCGGATCCGAACCAAGCCGTGTTAACCTCGAGGCCACGACTTAAAGTTGTTGACACTCACACTGCCTTGCACGGGCCACCACCGAGCCAAAGTGGTGTGTTCGCCGAGTCCCGAACGGAGAATCCAGTACCGGAAGGGTGGTCAATAATACTGAATGAGCCATCAAAAGTTAGACAGTAACACAAACTTACCTGTAGGACTCCTGGGCCATCATCCCCTCTAGTCTCTACATAGCTCTCGGTACCTGGGAGCTGCATGTGGGGTTACGTCGCACAGTTGTTGCAGAGAAAGATGACGAGGGAAGCCTTGTGGACGATGAATCCGGTGGGGAAAGAGTTTTAGCTGGCATCACATGTCGGCTTGTGTCGTACCTACTTCACGGGATGAATCCGGTGGGCAAAGAGCTTTAGCCGGAATCACATGTCGGCCTGTTTCCTTCCTGCTCTGCGTGATGCAGAACGAATCGCTATAACTTGTTCTCATCTGTTTATTTCCTGGCAATCTCATCATTGATCGGTAACACTGTGCTGCATGCAGTGACGCAGAGATTGATCAGCTCATACATTTCCTTTTCTTTGTTGAGGGTTGTAGGGGACATGCAAGGCAAAAATATACTAATTCCGTAATAGAAAAGAGAAGGTAATTAGCCTCTTTAAGTTGAGTTATGTTGAAAGAAACAAGAAAATTTTCTACAGTTCAAAATTGATGCATGCATACTAGTCTGTATATTTCAGCCATTGTTTTGGATTTTTATATTATAGTGGGTATGGAGACCAGCACCAAGTATATGTAGACTAGCTAATGGCTACCCTGTTTGAGAAAAGACTGCAAAAAATGAACTCATTCCATGTGTTGGTGCATGGTATTTACCTGTGTAGAGATTGGATGTGTCTTTTGATTGTAGTCTCTTATGTACTGCTATTTGGTCGATGTATTTCATTTGTCATCTATTTGGTCGATGTATTTGACATTGACTTTGGTCAATGCTTTCTGGAAGCTAAATTATATGTTATCGCTTGTAGTTAATTATATTTAGTATTTTAGTTTTTATAATTTAAAAAGTATATTGACAAACAATTCCCTGCACAAGAACGAAACTCCAGTTATGAAGATGGGTTATGTGAGCCATGTGATACCACCGCAGCTTCTCAAGCAAGAAACCAAGTTGTCCTTCCTCAGGCGATGCCCTGCATCGTCATGCGTGGTGACAATTAAGTACGTCAATGCCGATACGGTTGACTGCACTGCTTGTGGGGTGTTTGATGAATTGTCAACCCTGCAGATGAGACCATGTGGTGAAATGGCTTCGTAGACTGTGCGCAGTTGAAGAAGCTGTGGATGGAATGGAATATTTATGTAAACATTAACGTAGATAGTGGTGGTCGTCACGGTGTCTACAACGAAAATGATGACCATCTCATCATTGACTTGTTGGGCGAATCCCAATCTCAGCCTAAAGCTATAATCGTTGGAGCTCCTGCTAGTCCCCTCACTGTTGCTTGCATCTGCATCGACCATGATGTAGATGTCGCTCAACAGCAAGGACGAATATGCGGGTTGAATTCATCCCATAAATTAAATTGAATTAAGTTTGATCTAAATATATTATGAAATTTATAAAAATAAATTGAATTCGTCCCACAAAAATATTTTACAAAAAAAAAATTTGCTTGGTTGGTACACGTTACTAATTAGTGATATGTGATCAAAATCTTGCTATTAGCAATTTAGGCTTTTAAAATCTAAGCTAACACCTTCTAAATTTGCAGGTTTGGATCATCAATAAACCAATTACTCATATGTAAATATTTAATTTTTTCTTGAATAGAAAAAATTAAATATTTACATATGAGTAATTGGTTTATTGATGATCCAAACCTGCAAATTTAGAAGGTGTTAGCTTAGATTTTAAAAGCCTAAATTGCTAATAGCAAGATTTTGATCACATATCACTAATTAGTAACGTGTACCAACCAAGCAAATTTTTTTTTTGTAAAATATTTTTGTGGGACGAATTCAATTTATTTTTATAAATTTCATAATATATTTAGATCAAACTTAATTCAATTTAATTTATGGGATGAATTCAACCCGCATATTCGTCCTTGCTGTTGAGCGACATCTACATCATGGTCGATGCAGATGCAAGCAACAGTGAGGGGACTAGCAGGAGCTCCAACGATTATAGCTTTAGGCTGAGATTGGGATTCGCCCAACAAGTCAATGATGAGATGGTCATTATTTTCGTTGTAGACGTCGTGACGACCACCACTATCTATGTTAATGTTAACATAGATGTTGCTCAGCAACTACATCAGTGTTAATGACACGGGAGATGGGTGGTGTCACGATGATAGTGGATCTTATCATCATTAGAGGTGATCAAACAATTGTATTGACGTTGACACTATCAAACATTAAAATTATATTTTTATTTTTTATTTTTATATTTTTATTGATAAAATTGAATTTGTTAGTGTAAATGAACCTAGATGTCAATATACTTTTTAAACTATAAAAACTGAAATACTAAATATAATTAACTACAAGCGATAACATATAATTTAGCTTCCAGAAAGCATTGACCAAAGTCAATGTCAAATACATCGACCAAATAGATGACAAATGAAATACATCGACCAAATAGATGACAAAATCATTGACCAAAGTCAATGTCTCCCCTATGACTATCCACTGACTTGATCATCGGAGGGGTCGGGCCGAGCTCTTCCAACCCGACCTGTGTGCAGGTGAGAAGACGAAGGGCCCTCGTACGACGCTCCGGCCAGGAGTCCCGTCTTGGAGAAGACAGCAGCCCCGTCCTCGATCGCACCCAGCGAAGCCGACCACCTCAGCAGACTCCCGGGTTTCCCCAGGAACATCCTCATTCATTCGGATCCGAACCAAGCCGTGTTAACCTCGAGGCCACGACTTAAAGTTGTTGACACTCACACTGCCTTGCACGGGCCACCACCGAGCCAAAGTGGTGTGTTCGCCGAGTCCCGAACGGAGAATCCAGTACCGGAAGGGTGGTCAATAATAATGAATGAGCCATCAAAAGTTAGACGGTAACACAAACTTACCTGTAGGACTCCTGGGCCATCATCCCCTCTAGTCTCTACATAGCTCTCGGTACCTGGGAGCTGCATGTGGGGTTACGTCGCACAGTTGTTGCAGAGAAAGATGACGAGGGAAGCCTTGTGGACGATGAATCCGGTGGGGAAAGAGTTTTAGCTGGCATCACATGTCGGCTTGTGTCGTACCTACTTCACGGGATGAATCCGGTGGGCAAAGAGCTTTAGCCGGAATCACATGTCGGCTTGTTTCCTTCCTGCTCTGCGTGATGCAGAACGAATCGCTATAACTTGTTCTCATCTGTTTATTTCCTGGCAATCTCATCATTGATCGGTAACACTGTGCTGCATGCAGTGACGCAGAGATTGATCAGCTCATACATTTCCTTTTCTTTGTTGAGGGTTGTAGGGGACATGCAAGGCAAAAATATACCAATTCCGTAATAGAAAAGAAACAAGAAAATTTTCTACAGTTCAAAATTGATGCATGCATACTAGTCTGTATATTTCAGCCATTGTTTTGGATTTTTATATTATAGTGGGTATGGAGACCAGCACCAAGTATATGTAGACTAGCTAATGGCTACCCTGTTTGAGAAAAGACTGCAAAAAATGAACTCATTCCATGTGTTGGTGCATGGTATTTACCTGTGTAGAGATTGGATGTGTCTTTTGATTGTAGTCTCTTATGTACTGCTGCTGTGAAATAAAGGCTACTGTGTCTCCTGTAATCCAGAATTATTGAAGAAGAAGGAACCCACTGGGTGTGAAGAGCAGAGGAAAAGAACTGTTGTTCAGACGAAACAATTCCCTGCACAAGAACGAAACTCCAGTTTATTGACATCTAGGTTCATTTACACTAACAAATTCAATTTTATCAATGAAAATATGAAAATAAAAAGTAAAAATATAATTTTAGTGTTTGATAGTGTCAACGTCAATCTTAGAAGAGACAATTAAGTGAAAGAAGAGTCGATGGACAAATTTTATGGAGGAAGGACCCAAAACCTTCAAAAGTTTACGAAGTGATGCTCGTCAAAGCTCCAACCAGCATCCACCCAATTCAAGAAGCATGAGTCATTCGAGAGACTGGCGCAAAGTAAGGATGGTCAGCGTCATTGGTTAGTTGAAGTAGCATGGTGGATCAAAAGTTCGACTACTCAACAATAGCAACGGAGAGCAGTTGAGAGCCAAGAGGCGCATTGCAGCTGATTTTGATCACCTCTAATGATGATAAGATCCACTCTCATCGTGACACCACCCATCTCTCGTGTCATCAACCTCATCGTCACTGTGCATTTATATTAACACTGATGTAGTTGCCGAGCAATATTTATGTAAACATTAACGTAGATAGTGGTGGTCGTCACGGTGTCTACAACGAAAATGATGACCATCTCATCATTGACTTGTTGGGCGAATCCCAATCTCAGCCTAAAGCTATAATCGTTGGAGCTCCTGCTAGTCCCCTCACTGTTGCTTGCATCTGCATCGACCATGATGTAGATGTCGCTCAACAGCAAGGACGAATATGCGGGTTGAATTCATCCCATAAATTAAATTGAATTAAGTTTGATCTAAATATATTATGAAATTTATAAAAATAAATTGAATTCGTCCCACAAAAATATTTTACAAAAAAAAAATTTGCTTGGTTGGTACACGTTACTAATTAGTGATATGTGATCAAAATCTTGCTATTAGCAATTTAGGCTTTTAAAATCTAAGCTAACACCTTCTAAATTTGCAGGTTTGGATCATCAATAAACCAATTACTCATATGTAAATATTTATTTTTTTCTATTCAAGATTGTTTATTTTAATTTTTTTGTATTCGAATTCGTTTCGGATAATAGCGCAAATTATAAAACCAATTAAATTGAATGATACCAATTATTTTGTCATCTCCTTTCCCGCAATAATATTTTACATAGATTATATTTTTTACCTGATTGAAATATAATTAATAACATAAGACCTTACGATTAAGGATCCTAAGTCTTTATAATCTAAACTAGTTTATGCTTTTTAATCTTGTAGGAGAGGGATTTGGATCCTCAATCTAAAAAAAGTGAATCTTGTATATTATTACCAGACTAATCTTTTTTTTGTGTAACAGAATGACAATCTACAGAAAAACTCATTTCAGATTATTATCTAAACTTAAGCTTGTTAGATTATGAGTCAAATCTAACAAGCTTTTTATGTAACCTATACTTAGGTTAAATTTGACGACAATAACAAACAAATAATTTAGGCGTAAATATTTATTTTTTATTCAACCAAAATTCTATTTGAAATATTTTTTTTTCTATTTGAACTCGTTGTTCAGATTATTATCATCACCATATTAGAATGACAATCTACAGAAAAACTCATTTCAGATTATTATCTAAACTTAAGCTTGTTAGATTATGAGTCAAATCCAATAAGTTTTTTATGTAACCTATACTTAAGGTTAAATTTGATGACAACAACAAACAAATAATTTAGGCATAAATATTTATTTTTTATTCAACCAAAATTCTATTTGAAATATTTTTTTTTCTATTTGAACTCGTTGTTCAGATTATTATCATCACCATATTATAATGACAATCTACGGGAAAAACTAATTTCATATTATTATCTAAACTCAAGCTTATTAGATTATGAGTCAAATCTAACAAGCTTTTTGTGTAACATATACTTAGGTTAAATTTGACGACAACAATAAACAAATAATTTAGGCATAAATATTTATTTTTTATTCAACCAAAATTCTATTTGAAATATTTTTTTTTTCTATTTGAACTCGTTGTTCATATTATTATCATCACCAAATTAGAATGACAATCTACAAGAAAAACTCATTTCAGATTATTATCTAAACTTAAGCTTGTTAGATTACAAGTCAAATCCGATATAGACCAATGTTTGATCATTCTCTTTTACTCGTGAATATTTTCATAGTAATCATTAATTTTTTATGCATAATATATAATGCAATGTTATAGTTAAAAAAAAACTATTAGGTGATTTAACACATTATAGATGTTGTTTATGACATTAAATGAAAAGCACAAAATATAAAATAATATCTTCATCTAGAATTTACCAGCTCAATAAACAAGAAATGTGTATTCTATTGGAGCAAAATATAATTGGAAAATTCAGAAAACTTGATGCAATCAAAGTTCCTAAGAACAACATGACTTGTGTTTTTTCTTACAACATTAATATTCCTCTAGCAAAATCCGATGAATTCCAAAAGTCCATTTCCAACATTGACCCGTCATCGCCCGTCATCTATGGCTTGTGATCCAAAAGTCAATCGTTGTGATTGTTGGACCGTGCGTGAGAACATCATCAGGAGAATGGAAAGAACATGGTCGCTCGTTTTGACTTTGACTTCCTTTCGTTTGAATCGTGAAGCAATTCTCCTACTTTTATTTATGTATGTATATATATATATATAATTTTTCCTTTAAACAAGGAAACGATTCTCCCATTAATATTGCTATAATTTGATTCTTCTTTTTTAAGTATATATTCGATCAAACCCGATTCGAATTATGACTACCGCCGTGTTTGAATGGCAACCTCTCGAACCATCTATTGTGGAGGACTTCTTCCAAGTGGACGGGATCAGCGAGTCATACAAATTTGCGTCGAATTAGGAGGAGTTGCCTCATCGCTCTCCTTTCCTCTCTACTGATCCCCTGCTTTGTCTGTCTCCCCATTGCAAAAGATAACGAAAATGGCTAGCTCCGGCAGCGCCACCGGACCCCACGCCCTCTTCGTGACCGCTCCCTACCAAGGTCACTTCGCCCCGGCCGTCGACTTCGCCATCAACCTGGCCACAAGGGGCTTCGTCGTCACCTTCGCCTGCACAGAGGCCTTCCAACACCAGCGTACCGCCTCCGGTGCGTCCTCAGCGGACCACCGCGACGTCTTCGCCGGCGCACGCTCCAGGGGCCTCGACATCCGCTACGAGCTCGTCAGCGACGGCCTGCCGGTGTCCTTCGACCGCCATTCGCACCCCGAGCAGTTCTACTCCGCCCTCCTCCACCTCCTCCCCTCCCACGTCGACGAGCTGATCCGGAAGCTCCTCCTCTCTGAGGCCCCCGTCGACTTCATCCTCACCGACACCTTCTTCTCGTGGGCGTCCACCCTGGCTAAGAACCATGGCCTGCCGTGCGTCTCCTTCTGGACCAAGCCGGCGCTCGTCTTCACCCTCTACTACCACATGGACCTCCTCATCGCCAACGGCCACTTCGCTTCTCCCGGTAAGGAATGATCGCCATGGCGTTTGTTTGTCTCGTTATTGACCGTTACGTTGTTCGTGGTGTGCGTTTAGAGAATCGCAAGGACACCATCACCTACATTCCGGGCATTCCGGCGATCGAGACGACCGACCTCGCGTCGTACCTTCGGGAGACGGACATCACCACGCCCTTACAGCAGATGATCGCCAGGTCATTCGAGGAGGTGAAGAGGTGCGACTTCGTGCTGGCCAACACCGTGCAGGAGCTCGAAGAGGACACCATCGCCGTGCTGCAGCAGAAGCAGCCGTTCTACGCCGTCGGGCCGGTCTTTCCCGACGGCTTCACCGGGGGCACCGTCATGACCTCCCTCTGGCCCGAGTCGGATTGTTCGTCGTGGCTCGACTCCATGCCGCCGAGCTCCGTGCTCTACGTCTCGTTCGGAAGCATCGCCTCTGTCAGCAAGAAAGATTTTGAGGAGATCGCCTACGGGGTCTTGAACAGTAAGGCCAACTTCGTCTGGGTGCTTCGGCCGGGGAGCTCGAGCTCCGGCGCCGCCAACCCACTTCCTCAAGGGTTCTTGGAGGCGAGCCGCGAGCGGGGGATGGTGGTTCCGTGGTGCCGCCAGCGGGAGGTTCTGCAGCACCCTGCGGTCGGCGGCTTCTTGACGCACTGCGGGTGGAACTCGGTGGCGGAGAGCATGTGGTGCGGCGTGCCGATGCTGTGCTTTCCGCTGTTCTCGGACCAGCCGCCCAACCGGAAGCTGGTGGTTGAGAATCTGGGAATAGGGATGGATCTCGGGGAAATCGGTGAGGTTACCAGAGGCAAAGTATCGAGCAAAATCGACGACGTGATGGGAGGGGAAGGCGGTGCAGAACTGAGGAGGAAGATGAAGGAGGTGAAGAAGGCCGTGCAGGGTGCGGTGGCTCCGCATGGCTCGTCGCAAAAGAACTTGGATCAATTCACCGCCGATCTACTCCGACGTCTCTCACAAAAGAAGGCATCAGCTGACACAGAAACGAACAGGGGTTAGGCATACAAAGATAGCCCTTAAGTTTTCATAGCGTAATTTAGAATAACATGTACCCTTTACAGGTACTTTAAAGTACAGCCATTTTCTCCAGTAAATGTGATGTATTAATATTCAGCTCATGAAAAATTGCAACTCAATATAACTTTATGGTCATATTTTAAGATTATGATAAATAAGTGGCATTCTTTGTGTCACAACCTTTGATCTAAATTAATTTATTAATTTCATTTGATCTGAATTATTGATTAAAATATTTATATTAAAATATTTACTATGAGATGGGTTAAGTCGGGAACCCCCCGACGCTGACCGCTTATCTAAAGATCTTGTCGAAGTCAAGGCACAATTCGACTCATCGTCTCCAGAACCTCAGGGAAGCCCATACCCCCGACGCTAACCGTTTATCTAAAGATCTCGTCGAAGTCAATGCACAATTCGACTCATCTCCAGAACCTCAGGGAAGCCCAGATCATCTATGTTCGATGCGAAATCCACCTCGGGCGAACAAGCAATACTTTAGGATTGCATCAACCGAATCTTTTCCACTCCATCCACCTCTCGTGATTGCCAACACCTTAGCCAACATTTAGGTCTTGATCCGTATATGTGTTCAGTGGAGGAGTTCAGCAGCCTTTGTCCTTCCCACAATGCCAACACCTCAGCCATCAGAGGGCTTTCTGCCTGATGAGAATAATAATGGCAATAAGACTCAGGTTAACGTCAGCTGCCCCAGGTGACACCTTGAATCTCGGTTGACCTGACAGCACCTGGCCAAACAGATCGAAACGCCGACCGAGGCACATTAACGTCGTGCTCAAGCTTGGCCCTTCACGCCACGCCAACATCGCTGTCAGACATTACCAGGAGTACGATCCTGCTCCTTGCAAGCGGACACTATTTAGGTCTTGATCCGTATATGTGTTCAGTGAAGGAGTTCAGTAGCCTTTGTCCTTCCCACAATACCAACACCTCAGCCATTAGAGAGCTTTCTGCCTTATGAGTGTAATAATGGCGATAATACTCAGGTTGACGTCAGCTGCCCCAAGTGACACCTTGCATCTCGGCTGACCTGACAGCTGGCCAAACAGATCGAAACGCCGACCGAGGCACATTAACGTCGTGCTCAAGCTTGGCCCTTCACGCCACGCCAACATCGCTGTCAGACATTACCAGGAGTACGATCCTGCTCCTTGCAAGCGGACACTTCAGGCAACGATAACCTTCACTATAAAAACCCTCTCGCTCCGAGAAACAAAGGAGAAGAAAAAAGATAACAAAAAAACCCCTATGACTATCCACTGACTTGATCGTCGGAGGGGTCGGGTCGAGCTCTTCCGACCCGACCTGTGTGCAGGTGAGAAAACGAAGGGCCCTCGTACGACGCTTCGGCCAGGAGTCCCATCTTGGAGAAGACAGCAGCCCCGTCCTCGATCGCACCCAGCGAAGCCGGCCACCTCAGCAGACTCCCGGGTTCCCCCAGGAACATCCCTGCTCATTCGGACCCGAACCAAGCCATGTTAACCCCGAGACCACGACTTAAAGTTGTTGACACTAACACTGCCTTGCCCCCTATGACTATCCACTGACTTGATCATCGGAGGGGTCGGGCCGAGCTCTTCCAACCCGACCTGTGTGCAGGTGAGAAGACGAAGGGCCCTCGTACGACGCTCCGGCCAGGAGTCCCGTCTTGGAGAAGACAGCAGCCCCGTCCTCGATCGCACCCAGCGAAGCCGACCACCTCAGCAGACTCCCGGGTTTCCCCAGGAACATCCTCATTCATTCGGATCCGAACCAAGCCGTGTTAACCTCGAGGCCACGACTTAAAGTTGTTGACACTCACACTGCCTTGCACGGGCCACCACCGAGCCAAAGTGGTGTGTTCGCCGAGTCCCGAACGGAGAATCCAGTACCGGAAGGGTGGTCAATAATAATGAATGAGCCATCAAAAGTTAGACGGTAACACAAACTTACCTGTAGGACTCCTGGGCCATCATCCCCTCTAGTCTCTACATAGCTCTCGGTACCTGGGAGCTGCATGTGGGGTTACGTCGCACAGTTGTTGCAGAGAAAGATGACGAGGGAGGCCTTGTGGACGATGAATCCGGTGGGGAAAGAGTTTTAGCTGGCATCACATGTCGGCTTTGTGTCGTACCTACTTCACGGGATGAATCCGGTGGGCAAAGAGCTTTAGCCGGAATCACATGTCGGCTTGTTTCCTTCCTGCTCTGCGTGATGCAGAACGCATCGCTATAACTTGTTCTCATCTGTTTATTTCCTGGCAATCTCATCATTGATCAGTAACACTGTGTTGCATGCAGTGACGCAGAGATTGATCAGCTCATACATTTCCTTTTCTTTGTTGAGGGTTGTAGGGGACATGCAAGGCAAAAATATACCAATTCCGTAATAGAAAAGAAACAAGAAAATTTTCTACAGTTCAAAATTGATGCATGCATACTAGTCTGTATATTTCAGCCATTGTTTTAGATTTTTATATTATAGTGGGTATGGAGACTAGCTAATGGCTACCCTGTTTGAGAAAAGACTGCAAAAAATTAACCCATTCCATGTGTTGGTGCATGGTATTTACCCGTGTATAGATTGGATGTGTGAGGAATGTGCCATGCTTTTGATTGTAGTATCTGGTGGGGGTAATAATGGTGATGGGATGTGCACTGACGATATCGGCTCCGGGATGACATCTCCCGGGTCTCGCATACCGAGGTGCAGCGGGGTCGCCCACCTCGGTCTGACCTGACAAGCGCCTGGCCGAGGCAGACCAGGACGCCGACCGAGGCACGTCGCCATCCTGCAAGAGTCAAGTCGTTCACGCAACCCCAACAATGGTGTCGGACGCTATCAGAGGTACGGCCCACCCCCTGCAAACAGGCACATCAAGAATAGTAAACTACTCTATAAAAACCCTTGCGCCAGAAAGGAACAAGGGGGAAGAAAACCACTTGAGACTACCTACTAACTTGATCGTCGGAGGGGTCGGGCCGAAGTCTCCCGCCCCCCCCCCCCCCCCCCCCCCCGCCGAACGCAGAGGAGAGGAATCCCTTTCCGGAGAAACCCGGCGAGCCCCGACGTGATCTGACCTGTGCGGCCGGCTACCTCAGCAACCCCAAGGGACATCGAGCCAGATCCCCGCTCCTTCGGACCTGAACCAAGCTGTGTTGGCTCCGATGCAACTGTGAAGTTGACACCAAATCTTATGTACTGCAGCTGTGAAATAAAGGCTACTGTGTCTCCTGTAAACTTACCATAGAGATCCAGAATTATTGAAGAAGAAGGAGCCCACTGGGCGTGAAGAGCAGTAGAAAAGAACTGTTGTTCAGACGAAGCAATTCCCTGCACAAGAACGAAACTCCAGTTATGAAGATGGGTTATGTGAGCCATGTGATACCACCGCAGCTTCTCAAGCAAGAAACCAAGTTGTCCTTCCTCAGGCGATGCCCTGCATCGTCATGCGTGGTGACAATTAAGTACGTCAATGCCGATACGGTTGACTGCACTGCTTGTGGGGTGTTTGATGAATTGTCAACCCTGCAGATGAGACCATGTGGTGAAATGGCTTAATAGACTGCGCGCAGTTGAAGAAGCTGTGGGGTGTATTGTAAATAGATAGAAAATTCTTTCTTAGCCGCACTGGTCTATCAATCACTATTGTTATCTTTACCATCATGATGGTGATCACATTTGTTGTAATATTCAATTGACAATGGGATGACCGTCCGTCGTGAGGCGCGGCGTACCGAACAGGTTTCCTGGTCAAATCCATCCCCAGCACGCAGCGGTCATATTTGCCTGCCTTTTCCAGAGTTGAAATCACCTGCTCGGCTGACCATCACAACACTTAAAAACAGCATTATCCTTATCCCAACTCTCCCCCAGTGGATGCTAAAGAGGACGTAAAAGCTACCATTCAGCAAGTAGACCAATCTATGGGTTCACATATGAGAGTTCATCAACGGGAAAGGACACACCGCATAAAAAGCAGTGTTTTCCAAAGAGCAATTCCACTCCCAAGTAAAATCATGGTGCCGATTCCCATGCACACCGCATAAAAAGCAGTGTTTTCCAAAGAACAATTCCACTCCAAGTGCAATCATGGTGCCGATTCCCATAAGACAAATTCTACGGCCACAAAGAAAAGGTAACTATTGTTCTTCAACATAATTAAGAAAATAGCACCAATATATGCATCCATGTCGAGAAGAGAGCATAAAAAAGAAGCATTCAGAATGAGTATATATTATTCCAGTTGCAAGATCACCAAATAACGTCAAAGAACCGATGTAAAGAAGCATCAGCAGATTGCCTGTTGCTCTTGAGGCTGTCACAAGACCTCGAACAATGTCTTATGGTTCCCCACCAAGCTCCACCCGCAGATTGTCATATGGATAAACTTTGGGTGCCTATGAATAGCAGCAAAATAACATTAGGAAGACGCCACAAGTTAAATAAAGAATCCACTTTGGCTATTGTTAATAAGCTCCTCATTTACAAATCAGCTTACTCTTGTAGCCAAATGAATGTCGTCCTCAAGTCATAAATGCACAATTTGCACTAAACTAAAATGTCAAGAAAGAAAATGAAATATAAACAATGTGCTTATGAGGAACAAGGCTATAACACCAGTGCTTATCAGACGTAATAATCTGAAAAAAGGTTAGTCAGGAGAAAATACAAATCTTCACTTAATACATTAGAATCCAGTGCAACAAACTAAAATGTCAAGAAAGAAAATGAAATATTAACAAAGTGCTTATGAGGAACAATGCTGTAACACCAGATGCTTATCAGACGTAATAATTTCCTAAAAGGTTAGCCAGGACAAAATACAAATCTTCACTTAATACATTAGAATCCAGTGCAATGTACCCAAAAGTATTTCCAAACCAAATTAAAGGTGTTTAGTTTTCAGAATTTTAAACTAAACCAAGCGGAACTAAGGAAAAGGCTGAACCAAAACCAACAGGAAATTATTCTGCTCAGTTTGGTTTCTTGTTTTACAAACGATTACTGTTTACTAGAATACATATGAACACTTGTGAGGATAAAATATATCTTTTAATAATGTTATTATTAAAGATATGATTATGTGGTACCCAAGATACTTCTATATGAGATTTATGACACCCTAATCATAAATTCAGTTTGGTTCAAACAAACTAGAAACCTCAAACTCAAACAAACTATAAACTATCCAACTCCTAATTTCAATATTGCAATCAAAGCCGTCAATACAAGAAAACCAAACACAAGCACAACATGCCAGTTTGGTTGATTTTCTTGGTTTCATCAACTCCTGCACAACCCTACCCAGAACCTTGCTCCAAGAAAATCTGATTATCAATGAAAAAATAACATATATATCGTCTGGGCATAAAATCATTAATTTTGACACCTACTAAAGTTGCAGTCACACAATGTGGTGCCCAATTTGCAAGTATCCATGCTACAGATCCTGTATAGGAAATGAAAGTTAGCTTTGACTATGCCGTAAAAGATGTACTTGGAATTGTCTACTGCTCCTATGGAGCACTGCTGATCCAATCTTAATGAAAAACGACATTATCGATTGCATCATTTGGGAGATTTGGGTACACAGACATATGGTTCTTCTGGTGTACTTGTTTGGTCATTATAATATTAATTCATTAATAACCAGTGATAACAATGTCAGAGCCTCTTCTTGTTATCTTCAAAGGGAATGAAGAGAGTTGCTAGTCACTAAAATAATCGAACCCTCAACATACATGTATGATCAATTCATCAAGTGAGTTACTTAAGTCAAGGCACTCCTTGGAACGATGGTATGGTTGGACCTTTGTGCGTTGGTGACCAGGGTAAGTCGCACACATTAACTGATCCCAAACCCTATCTGACGGTAGCCTAGTACACTGGACTGTCCTTTCTCACTCCTATTTAGTCATGTCACTATCACAAGCAAGATAGAATTACCATTACTAATAATTGATTGTGATACTATATAGCTCCGATACTGTACAGCTCTGTAAACAAAGAGTTGAGTCACTTATATCAGGACACACCATATAACATTACATTAACAATAATACTGTAATAATGGTGGTACTAAGTAAAAAAGGAAAGGAAGTTTCTAGCCACTATCACCTGTGGAGACCATATTTGCAATTTATTTAAGTGTATGCATTATCAGTACATACATGTACAATATGTATTAAGGGGACAAGAACATATGAAACTTAAGTGAATATACGCATAAGGTTCACAACCCAATTATAAGCAAGCTTGGGTACAAAACTTGGGCGGGCCCTGAACCAAAAAAATATTAACCCGACTAGATCTTTGGTCATACTCAGGTTAAAGCCTAAGCAACCCAACCGGCCTTTTCCAATCTAACACAGCTATATTGGGAAGAACATGACCATACTTTAGCTTTCGATGTCAAAGAACTCCAATCCCCAAATGTTCTTTTTCTTCTATGGCCTCAAAGGCATTTGATCATCTTTTGCTGCAACTCACGGAATAGCCTGCTCTGAACTTAGGTCAATGGAACTAGGACAACAGTAAGGTCAACTCACAGATTCAACCATGGTTAGAGTTGTCAGGATAGTCCTCTGTTTACATCTAACCTGCCCCACCATTCCCAGATTGCAGCCCTACATTCAATAAGCAGTCTAGAACAACACATGATATAATGAAAATATAATCATCTATAAACTACTCTATAAACCAACTACAGAAAATAAAATGATCAACTCATCAACCATCTATAATCTAGGCATTTAAGGGTGCAGATTCCACCTATGTAGTAAAGTACCACCCAAGCAGCTGTCTCGTACAAAAAACACTCCAACTCCTTGATAAGATTGATACACGAAAAGGAATTACAAGGACAACAACAAAACCCCAGTTTGGCCCTGATGTTGTTTCTATGTGGCATGGTCTGTATGGTACTTTTTTTCCTGTCTGTGAAGATTCAAGTTGCACACTACAGATGCATGTCCGGAACCAAATCAAACCAACTTCAGGTTTTGTGTTTTTACCAAACTTCAAGATGTACTTTCACATTATTGTTAAAACTCAAATTGTACATGAAAAGTTCTAGATACGTGGTTCTTTATTTATTTTTTATCCCTTTGGACATCTTAGTCCTCCAAACCTTCTTCAAGATTATATGACACGGAGAAGGATAACTGTGGACAGGAACGCTATGCTGCTCATGGAATCTTGAGATGCATGAGGGTAGCAACAATTGTATATTCTTTCAATTCAACAGATACTAGTAGTCTTCTGATGCTTTTATAAGGTTCCACACAATAATAATGTTTGCTTTTAGTTCCGAGACTTCCTAATATAAGTAGGAGTTGTCCTGAAACTCCGGAAGACACAACGGGATCCCCAAGTTTCCCAATGAACATCAATAAGACTAGTATAATGGCATCGATAGGGTTAAAATTTGATTCTGATGCTCGAGATAATCTAATTGATGTAAATAATCAATACTCGAAACTGGATATAGATGCACACTGGAATCCAAGGAAAGCCAAAGGACTCACATAGGGTATCTTGGACGCTTTGTCGTTCCAGACAGCAAGCAAACCGAGCGATGCGAAGAAGCTGAGCCCTCCGCACAGCCATGCCAACGCTTCGTACTGATTAAAATGTCACAGAATGACATACATATCCATTTCGCGATAAATCAATAATAAAAACAACAACAAGAAACAAAAACCCTAATTGTTAGGAGGATGAGCGCACCTTTCCTACGGTGGGGGCGATCCGATCTATACAGGGTTCCGGGAAAGGGGTACCGTTGTCCCAAAGCAGATCGTGGTCAGCCGGCAGCTATGAAGCCAAGATTGAGAATTTGATGGGGAACAAGAGAGAAAAGAGAGAAGAGAAAGGGAAACAAAGGGCGAAATTTTACAGGCTTGTCGGGGACGATGTGCTTGCCGAGGGAGAAGCCCATGCCGGAGCGCGACCGGAGGGCGGAGGCGGCGGATCGGGCCGCCACGCCGTTTCCGCCCATGATACGAGACGCGACGCCGCTCAGTCTCCCGGCCATTTCTCCCTCGCGAGCTGCTCTCCTTGCTAAGGACTGGGATTTCGTTTCGATCGCAGAGGCTTGCAAACCATGGGTGTCTCGCGACGGCATTCATACTTAGGGCTTTACCGGATCCGTTGCGCCCGTAACACGAACCGATAAAAGACCACGGGGTTTTCTCGACGTGGATCCGGATCTGTAATTTCGGGTCGGGTACCGGACATTTGCCAGCTTAACGGGTCTAGTTATTTTAGCGGGTCCCTTGGCACAGCAAGTGCGACATCGCCGGTATTTAATGGAAGGGAGTACATATAATAGTGTATTATTTTTTTCATATCCAAATTTATTGGACTTCCTTAAAGTAATACTTTTACGATAATTCAAGAAAAATTGAAGTAGAAAAAATAGATAATCAAATCGAATGTGAATTTGGATAAAGTTAAATTAATCGATATGCTTAATCATTGATAAATAATAATATCTTTGTCTACCTTATTTTTTTTATTTTCACGATTCCATGGGAGGAAATTTAGTCTCAACCTAACCCGCTAAACTGAGATCCGAGTCGAAAAATCGATATCTTGGAAAAAAGGTAGTTTGTGCCAATGCGAGATCCGAAAAATATTAATATATCCATCTTATATTTATATTTAGAAAAATTATTTTTAATATTTGAAATTTTCTCTTCCTCTAAGGAAAAATCTTCTTCAAATTAAAAATAATAATTTCTCAACAATTACAAATCTGGCAGGGAAATCCATAACTTTTGGTATGATTTCTCTAATCAAGTGAATTAAGAAACAAGAGAAACTGGTTAGTGTGAAAAGAGTAGAAAAGCAATCAGATTTTATCACCATGTCTTCATCACAGGTGACCTCTCAACCACGCAAAGTCATGTAGAAAGCACATTATAAACAGCAAGCAAAATCATTGGAAGAAGAGAGACTCTGAAGACAGTACAGACAAACATGGGCACAACCTAAGAGTTCACCACAAGTTCAACTCGAAGAAACAGTAGAGCAGCAAACAACCAAGCACTTCAGTGGTCACACACACATGGAAAGTTCAGAGACACACATCGGGTCGTACTAACTCTTAACACCTCCAAGTTAGAGTCAGGCTAAGCTTCTTCAGCATATGCCGGTTCAAGGATCTCGGACTCGGCATCCTGCACCTCCTTCTCTGTCTTCTTTCCTTTCTTGGACTTGTAGTACACACTCATAAAAGTCCCGACTGCACCATACTTCTGACGGCAGTGCTCATAGTGTGACCCATCGAACATCCGCCAAAAGTTCTTCTCGGTGAGCTCAGATACCGCATACTGAGGCTGGAAACTATGGTTCTGGATCAGCCACTCTTCAAGATTGCGGACTGCTTCGGCACCATTGAACTCCTCGCCCCTAAACACAGGACCCGGGGCATAGTACACACCGATGTCTGTGAACATTTGGGCATAGCTCGTGTCCCCCTGGCGGTGATGATGCTCGAAGCCTGGCTCTGGGTACACCATCGTTTTCACGGGAAGCTTAAACAATCGATGGGGACAGAGCCATATTGGATAAACCTGCATAGCGTCAAAAGAAAGCCAATTTAAGTTGTCTGTATGAACTCTGTAGCATGCATCAACAAAAAGAAGCATGAAAATTTTGTTTTCTATACATAAACCAGTTTCTTAGGATTAAAGATTGAATAGCATGATGTGGAATTCCTTGAACACCTGATCTAGGAGTAACATTTAATATGTGTTTGGGTTCAATCTATTAGCAAGACTAAAAATTTATACTATTTATCAATCGTTGGCATTAGTTCTGAGATTAAACAAAATCATATCAATGGTTGCTGAGTCACCAATAGGTACCTCCATTTCATGATGACAATACTCGAGAGCCTCCCCAACTTTGTAGAGAGGAACCAAGAGATCCTGGATCACATGCATCTCATGGTAATAGTTTCTGATTGATTCACCCTGTGTGGCCTTAAGCAAAGAAACCTTTGGTGGCATCATCCAGCCCAAAAGCCATCTGAACCACCATTGGTCTCCGAATGGCAGAATCAACTTGCCTTCCCAATACAAACATCTTGTGTGCCTATGGTAATACTCTCTGGTGGGAATGTACTCGACAAACTCGCCCCTCTTGAGTGCCGTCTGTGCATGCTGATAAAACCAAGGTTTAAACCACCACCCTACATTGTTGATGACATTGCCCTTCTTCTTTGCTTCTTCCTTGGAGGCATACCTCCCAGTCATGTGCACAGCCTCGGTTGGAGTGTAGATCATTCCCTCGACAAAATCTGGAACTTTTGACGGATCCCCATCTCTGGGTGCAAAAGAATCAGCGTAAGCCTGTGCAAGTTCCTTCAGGGTTCCCCTGTACGGGCTATAGGTAAGCCTCATATATTCGTTAATGGGAATTAGTTTTATCTCTGCAGAAACTAGGAGACCCAGAGTTCCTTGAGACCAAGGAATCCCATAGAAAAGGTCGGAGTACTCGTTGTCCTTTGTACACCTCACAACTCGGCCACCAGCAAGAACAACTTCCATGGCAACAACTGTGTCAGAAAAAAGCCCATAAATGTGTGAGCTCCCCTCGATTCCATAACCATTAATAAGTCCACCTACAGTGAGATCATCAAGTTCGGCAACTACCGCAAGTGCAAGGTTCATAGGAACTGTATATCTAGTTATCTGACCCATATTAACAAGAGGCTCCACCTTAGCAACCATTCGCTCTTTATCAACCTCAATAATGTTTCTAAATGCCGAGAGATCAACTTCAAAATGTCGTACACGTTTATAATCAACATTGCGCATTCCAACAGCAATATATGGTTTCCTGGCCGTGCACACAAGACCATCTTTCTTGGGATCTCTCTGCTTGAGGCGATTCACAACTTTCTTAACATTCGCCTCGTGTTCCTTCTGGCGACGCTTTTCTGATTTCATAGCAGATTTCACATCACCTAGAAATAATTTGAAGTAGATAAAGCAAGAGACTGGAAGCACAACAAAAATGACAACAATCCATCGGAACTGGACCAGATAGTCCACCAAAACTTTCTTCCTTTTGGGTCGCAAAGGTGCCTGTAGATCAGACATGCTTGGAACCTGAATTTTGACAAGACAAAATGGTGAACAACCCGTTTGATATTCTGTCACATTTGAGATTGAACTGCAAATTACAGACAAGCAAGAATTCATAAAGTAAACTAAAAAAAATTACAATCAGAATAACCAGTGAAGGGAAAGAAAGGGCCTGCCATGCAGCTGAAAAGTCCAGCTTGGCTCGTCTCCTTATCACAAAGTTTGTCTTCTCGATATTTCCTTTAGGATAAACATTGACTAGTAAACTCAAAGCAAGGAAAGTCCTAACAACCGACATAACACAAGAGTCTGAAAGTGCCCTTTCAATAAAAATCCCAAAACTGTATCATGAGCAAGAAAACTATTTGATTATCTATACATTAATAAGTTTTAGATAGTGGGTCACGGAAAGTTCTTTACTGCTTCGTGTATCATAACTCAAAATAATGTAGAAGCTTCGGAATTTAAGGAGACTAAACCTGCAAACTTCAGACCCTTTCTACGGCCCATAATGGTTGGAGTTAAATACACCAGACCACCCAACTTTTCATACACCAGTAAACATTAACCGAACTTTCCACGATTGTAATTGATATACATACAAGTAAAAGGATGATACATGTATACGGTAAAGAAGACTCATTAACCTAATCCATATCTTTGTAGGGTGTGACTGTTGAGATTATAGATCAGGAAATATGAGCACAACAATGTGAAATCATGCATCGGTTCGAAGAAGCCACCAGGTGTACTGGATAACTCAAATAAGCAATCTCTTTCAACCAAAGGAAATAAAACCCACAGTGATTACTTGGAAAATATCCACTTAAAAAGCTGGCATCAAACGTTCTGCTTTCCCATTGATAGATGAGCATAATGGTAACTACGAGTGACACGCTTGCCACTGACCATGCAAGAGGTTCTTAGATGCCTGCACGTTTAATCTACAAATTGCTCCAAAAGAAAAAAGGGAGCAAGAACCAATTGTTCATGAGCGGTGGAGGTTCATATCAGAATGAACATAGAAGACCCTGGGGAAACATACAAAATAAGAGAACATCTAATCATCATCACATTTTGCTAGTGTGTGCTAGAGGTTTTTCAAGTGTTGTGGTCGATCAAAAGAAACACAAGTCTTCAACAACCATATCTAGATGGACTTTTTCCTACTCACAGGTTAAAAGACATGAACTGGATCAAAGTGAACAAGACCCAGTAACATCACGCAGCGGACAAAGATTTCAAACAAGTGCCACCTAGAAAATAAAGAGGAAAAAAACATAACCACTTGAATAGCTGCCACACTTGATGTCTCTAGCAATTGAACGTTGTACTATAAGTTCAAAAACAGTGTTTTTGATCTATAGATCTGAGGGATGACCACTGATCTCGCAAGGGAAACTAAGACCAAAATAAGTTACCCAAATTTTTAAATCCCTCCTTCGTCAGCTAGCTTACTTAGTTGGTAAGACCTTGACAGTTTATCGCAAAGTACTAACTCGAATCTCACAATCATCACTTCCTCTTTGCAAAATAATAATAATAATGATAAGCTACCCAAATTTTCACTTTTTTTTGGAGGAGAAAATAAACAAACTACTGCAACATTAGCATGAATTGGTAGACTAGCAACTAGATTTACTGAACTATGCACAGAAGGGGGTAAACAACAAGAATCTAAGGAAAAAGGAATGCTTGCCAAATCAAAGACGTTCAAAGAAATAGATGATCCCGGATTCAGTTAATCAAACAAAAAAGAAAAACAGAAAAGAGCAGAACTTTTTTCTTTTGCGCAGAAGAAGAAACTAATTAAGTAAATCGATAAACTTTGACAGATGAAACAAAGTTGAAATTTTGATCATAGCGTGAGACACTACGAAGCACGAAACCGAGATTATACTCTTGCCAGCGACAATTACGCCACATGAAAGTAGTAACAGAAAGATCCACACACACACAAAGAAGCAAACAAAAAGGCAAGCTTTTTCGCAAGGTTTCTTCAAGAGGAGGAGCAGGGGGACCTGACGGAGGAGGGACGAGCACGGAGCGAGGTACGGCCGCCGAGGCCTTTGTGGAAGTAGGGATGGGGCCGGCCGTGGCTTTTGGGGATGAGGTTAATATAACGAGAAAAGAAGCTCATGCGTTGCTCTCTGCAAGCTTTTTAACGATCAAATTTCAAACAGCGGATGATATCGTTAATGATATACACAGGCTGTTATCGCTGTATTTCGATTTTTATATTATTTAAAAATTATATTAAAATTTGTTATATTTATGAAAGTAAAATATTTAATTTTCTTTTTTTTAAACCGTCGATTCTGCTTAATGATAAATCGAAAAAAATATTATTTACGAAAGAAAAAAATTTGTTATATTTATGAAAGTAAAATATTTAATTTTATTTTTTTTAAACCGTCGATTCTTATACGTGCTTAATGATAAATCGAAAAAAATATTATTTACAAAAGAAAAATATCATACATGCTTAATGATAAATCAAAATAAGATAGAATATGCTGAATGATAAGTCTTACGATATTTTCATCAGTATAATCGTTTAAATATTTTATTTTTTATAAATATAAATATCTTAATATAATTTTTAAAAGTATATAAATCGATATACTAAATATAACTAATTATAAGGATAATCTATAATTAGCCTGATGAATATAATCCTATGATTAAAATATTCCATGTCTGTTGAGAAAATTTTTTTTTTTATTATCATTCATATTTTTAGAGAACAAAACAATGTTTCTTTTATAAGCTTGAATTTTTTTTATAAGAGGTTATTCCCTCCTCTTTTCGATATAACCCACACTTTGGGCTATGTTTTTTCTCGTTCTATTAAATAATAAATAGTTTTAAAAAATTATAATTAACTTAAGTCTAAGTATTTGAATTACTAATATTAATATTAATTTAATATTAAACTTGACGAGAGAGTTGAATAAAAAAATTTACTCTTGCACCAGAACAATATGCCTCGAATAGATTTATAAATACTACATAAATCTACTATTGATGACTTGAATTTAAGCATTTTATATTAGTAGATTCAGATTCATCAAATTAAAATCTATATATATAAGTTATTCATTTTAAGTGGAGTATATATTTTTGCCTGTGATTTGGGCAAGAGCATTAAATGCTGAAAATACATATATTAATAGGGTGTTATTAGAAGATCATGAGTTTGAGAGAGAAGTTGTTCCTATCCAGATGAAAACAGAACTCATTGATAAGATTTGTCATCATTTTTGTTGTTTACTTAAATCCAGATCTAAAAAGGCAGGATATATTATCTGAAATTATTATCGATCAAAAGTATTAATAATTTCCCAAACATGTCTTTTATATATATATATATATA
>LVTN01000100.1:104114-118882 GCA_001649415.1 Musa itinerans | reverse complement strand
TATATATATATATATATATATGTAAGAATAGAAAACATCTGAGTAGTGATTGTAATTTAATCTAACATTTCTATCTGTCAATCACAAGCACCATGATCATGGTACATACCCTCTATATAAAGATACTGTTTTAGCTAAGTGAGTTAATTATATATTAACTCTCTAATCAATAGTTATCTTTAGTATTTTGGTTTCTATATTTTTAGAAATTATATTAAGATTTTTATATTTATTAAAGTGAAATATTTAATCTCGTTTCTTCACCTATTGTCGATTCTATTGATGAAGTGTAGCATATGATCAATGATATTTTTATCAATAGAATCGACGAGAAATAAAATTAAATATTTTATTTTCATAAATATATGGATAGGAATGTAACTTCTTGAAAGTAGGTGAATCAAGATTTTAAATATAACTAATTATAAAAATAATTTATAAGTTTATATAAAATTAAATATTAAAATAAGTATAGATCTGCTTTGATTTAGATCCACTATAGTATTATAATACAACCACTCCAAAGCAGGATCTATCTTTATGGTGAGTGCAGAAGTAGGTATCATCTCTCTATCTCCTACTGTATTCTATATTATTTATCCCACAGCATGTGGAGGAGGAGGAGCTCACAATAAAGATAGATGTTAGAGTAGACCTTCTACTGAATAATAGGTCGTGAACTGTCATGACAGGAGAGAGAGAGAGAGAGAGAGAGAGAGAGAAAGAAAGAGAGAGAGAGGGGAGCATGCGCAGTGGAGAGAAGAGAGAGAGAGGGGAGCATGCGCAGTAGAGAGGTGTGTTGTCCGGCAGATGTTGTCGGATCTGACGACGGGTTTTGAATCTCGAGTTAGAGGATGCCATGTGAATTCTCTGCCTTCAAACAATGACAGTACTCCTCGGCGTTCTTTCAGATCTCTTTCTCGAGCTGATCACGTCGTCGGAATCAATTGCAGCGCCATTTCCGGCCTTGAGAAGGAACACCCGTGACAGGCTTTGGATCTTCCATCCATCTGGTTATGTAGTTCCTGCAGATGCTATGTGTGACACCCCACTTGCGGATTTAAGAGCTTGTTTTAGTGTGCCGAGGAACAAATCTATGGATTCAAATGGGGATCGGTCAAACTAGATCTGAAACACTTGCACTCTTTTACTCCGTCGTTCCCTCTGCTGCCTCACCTCTCTGTGTTGCTTCGATGATTACTATATGTCCTGAAACATCATCCCCATGTGTTGAATCCTCCTCGGTCCTAAGTTCATGCTGCATGTGAGATTATATTGATTTTTAGCACACCTTCTCTCCACTGCATTTGAGGATACAGTGACTACAGTGTTTGAATCTGACCAAATTAAATCTTGTTGAAATCACAAGTTGTAAAAAGCATTCACTCTAGGAGGAGTTGGCAGATCAAACTGATAGAGTGAAATGTAATTATCTCCTCATCGACGAGAAGCTGCTGCGTCTTTGCTGCCGGCGCTCCCGACGGACGCAATCTGTCGTCGCTCCGGCGACACCTCCAAAGTCCTCGAGCAACGACACCACCACTCCGGTTGGAGCTCCGAAGGCTTCTAACCGGCCTCTTCTATTGCTCCAACGGTCAACACTATACCCTCTGTCGAGAGTTCAAGTGCGAGTGCCATGGATGATGCTCTTTTGTCGTCGTCGTCTGATTCGCACAAGTGACTACCCCTCTTCTTCATCGACAAAAAGTCCCTCTCCATTATATTTGTACCTTGTCCTCCGACAACTATGATCCATTCGTCATCTTTTTTTTTTTTTACTCGTTATAATGACTATTTATACATGTTAAAAGAGAGAATTTTCCTAAACTGATCAACGAGATTTTCTCATGCAATAGAAATCTTATATGCTATCACAAACTATTGAATCTTCGGATGATTATGTACATATTATTTTCTCTCTCTAAGAAAAGCATGAATGGGTGGATTCTTTCTCAAGTTTTGGCATTAATGAACATCAATTTAATGATGATAAAAAAATTCATGAGTTCTGATTTTGCTTTTGCTCTTCTTTTTCTAATATTTGATAAGGAATATTATTGGTTCTACATTTATATTATATATAAAGATGATCCTAAATAGTTAGGACATACAAATTTATCGTTTTTATTATTTCATTTGCATTGTCCACATAAAACTCGAATTCATGTATACAAAAAGAAAAAAACATCATGATCAAAGATAAATTTGATATTTAGCTCAATCATGCCCGACTCATGAACTCAATCACCAAACAACCTTCCCCTTCCGAGGTGATGCCATTGACCCCAAAAGCCACACCCTAAGTCCTGCAAAGACCCCCATGGCTCATTCTCGTATCTATCCACACAAACATCAAGTGGGAGGAATGCAACTATGAACGGTTCGAGAAGTCACCTATCAACCCTTACGTCAAAGAAACGTGAACACTGACCAAATTAGATGGAGCACCTCAAGAACATGTGTTACAACCGAGTCAGAAGGGATTCATAAAACTTGGTAGGTCATATGACATCGAACGCCATAAGAGAGAGTCTTTCGTTAGGATGAAGACAATCATGGCATGTACTTTGTACCAATATAAAATGCATAGTGGATGTGTCCATTCCAACCTGTTTATACTGGTAGTATTTTGTGCATCACGCAGTCACGTTTGACCACCGTGGCAGGCAACACTGCAGCGTGCACACACACAACCACCAACTTCGTTAGACTTCGCACAGGGTTTCGATTGCTTTACGTCAAGACGTGATTAGTTCTCCGGCGACGTTTCGACGCCATCAAGCTTGCTGGCTCTCATGGCCGCGACTGCTTGGCGAAGACCATGTCAAGACGCGCCCTAGTGGACATGGCAAGTACGAAGAAGGAACGAGAGGAAGGAAATTGTTTGTTGGATTTCAAATGAGAAAAAAATAGAATCTTATTTTATTATAAATTTGTTAGAACTTTTTTAAAATTAGATTGTTTGACAAGTCGTACTTATAGTTTCAAAATATTTTACCTTGCTTGAGAGAGTAATACTTTCTTTATTTTGTTATCCATGAAATCACTCCTGAGTATTGACTCAGCACATATCCTAAGTACTTTTTTTATCATCTGCACAATCAATCTAATCACTATTAATATAAAAATATAATTTAAAATATTTTACCTCGAATGTCATAATTAAAAGTTTAATCTATATATCTAAGAATTCTTTTAGCTGCTCCAAAGTAACGTTTATTAGAACTGTGCATGAATTTGGATGATAAACTAACTATAAACATAATATTCAATCTTAAATATGTGAGATAAATTAACCCTTAAATTAAACTTGTATACTATTTCTCAATTATTTTTTTAACTTTATCGTCTAACATAAGTTTATCATTAGTATTCATTAGAGTATTCGCTAGGTTATAAGTTGTTATATGAATTTTTTTAATAAATCTTTAGCATATTTTTTCTTGGCAAAAGAAATTTCATTTGCATCTTGAATAATTTTCATTCACAGAAAAAATATAAAATGCCGAGATCAATTATTTTAAATTCTGACATCATATTTTTCTTAAATTTAGCAAACATATATGATGAATCTCTAGTATAAATTATAACATTCACATACAAACAGATAATACAAATTTTTATATTTTGGGCTTTTATATATAAAGTTGGCTCACTTAAATATTTTTAAAATTTATATTAAAGAAAGTATTTATCAATTCGGTTATACTATGCCCCTATGCTTGTTTCAAATCATATAACATTTTATCTAATTTATACATTTTAACCTAATTTTTTTTATCTTTCTTTTGATCAATCTTCATTTGAGAATATTCTAAAATTTCATCCGAAAATCTATTTATTTTTTGTTTATGAACTAAAAGTGAATCCATTACTTAGACAATGTACTTATATATTTATTTATTTTCTATAACAATATAAATCATATCAAAATTTGATAATAAACTTTATAATACTTTTTATAATATTATTTGATCTTTTACGTTTTTATCATAGAACCTCATTTGGTTCATAATAAAAAAGACTTTTGAGAAAAACATAATGATATATTTAGAATCTTTCATCATCAGAGTTTAAAATTAATGTTCAAGAATTCGTAGCTTCGAGGTTTTTACATACTCCAAAAATACTTTTTTATATTTTTTAGCTTTTATTGATATTGATACCGACATGATTTAGAAAAATATGGACTTATCTATTACTTGTTGTAGCAATTTAGAGAGCTTTTATATCTTTTTTATATATAACTCAAATAATTCAAAACTATGCATTATGGGCTAGATAAAAGAATTTACATGGAGATGCTAAGGGCATAATTATAACTATAATTGTAATAAACACATGGAAGGAAAGTAAGATCCAATATCTAATTCCTTAGATTTATAGAAGAGTACATATTTATATTACTTAAAAGATAAAAGTATAAATTTTAAAATAAAAATAATTCAATGATCCTTGTTTATACATCAAAAAATCAATTACTCATTTATTTATTTTAATCTGAATCCTTATCCATATTTTATTTTATTGTGTCTAATCAAATTATTTGAATTAATTTTTATCAGTGTTTACATCCAATAGAACTCGTCAAGGAGAAGTGTTTACATCCACCGGAACTTGTCAAAGGGAAGGAAAAGATATCTCAACATATCCCCTTCTGCTTATTTATAAGCATGCTTAATGGCGCTTTTATGCCCACACCATCCTTCCTTTCTTCCGCGGGGAGGTGCCGGAAGCGGAGATTTGACCTCTGCTAGCTTAAGGTTCTGATCTTGGGTCGTGCTGGTTCTGTTTGGAGTAGGGACGTTGGATGTGGGGAGAGATGAGGAAGGGGCGGGAGTCGCTGCTGCGGGTGGTGGTGGTGGCGGTCTTCGTGCTGCTGGCGACTGCGGCGGCGAGAGCGGAGGAGGAGGGCCGCGGTCGGGGGCGGCGCCACGCCTACGCGGCGATGATGTACATGGGGACGCCGAGGGACTATGAGTTCTACGTGGCGACGAGGGTGATGATGCGGTCGCTGGCGCGGCTCCGCGTCGACGCCGACCTCGTCGTCATTGCCTCCGCCGACGTCCCCGTTCCTTGGGTTCGAACCCTGTAAGCCTCTTTGCCTCCTCCTCTTCCTCCCTCTCTCCCTCTCTCTCTCTCTCTCTCGATCGTGGATCAAACGGTGGAGGTGGCAGTAAATGATTATCGAACGGCGAGCATAAGAAGTATCGATCGGATATTTTCGAGCTTCGTTTTCCGGGCCGGGTTTTACTTGGTTAGAACGAAGGCGTTTGACTTCCGGTTCCGTTGACCTCGGGGAAGAACGCGTCGTTGTTTCTGATTCTTTATATTACCCCTACATCTTCTCGAAATTAACGAAATTACCAGACCGTGGAAATCGTCGTGCCATCATCTCATCTTATTCTTTACCATTAGAAGCACATGAAAAGAAGTCAACGTATCCAATCTTGCATTAACTTGCTTGGGTCAATGATCTGACTCCATAGATTTGTGCATGGTCGGCGTGAATAAACAACAGTAAGGAGGAGGACGCGGTGAGGGTGGTGACCGTGGAGAACCTGAAGAACCCGTACGAGAAGCAAGGCAACTTCAACACCAGATTCAAGCTGACGCTCAACAAGCTCTACGCATGGAGCTTGGTGTCGTACGACCGGGTCGTCATGCTCGACGCCGACAACCTCTTCCTCCAATCCACCGACGAGCTCTTCCAGTGCGGCAACTTCTGTGCCGCCTTCATCAACCCCTGCATCTTCCACACCGGCCTCTTCGTCCTCCAGGCACGATCCTTGCACTGATCCAGCTACTAACTCTTGCAGATCTTCCAAGCTCAGCTCTCTCAGTAACTCATTCATTGTTGCATGGATTGCAGCCTTCCATGGCAGTCTTCAACGACATGCTTCACGAGCTACAGATCGGACGTGAGAACCGAGATGGCGCAGACCAGGGGTTCTTGGTCAGCTACTTCTCGGACTTGCTCGATCGGCCGATGTTCCACCCGCCCGCCAACCACACGAAGCTCTACGGAACCTATCGACTCCCGCTGGGATACCAGATGGATGCCTCCTACTACTGTGAGTTCGATCGGTCACCCTTCTATATGAAATTGTTCTCTTCTTGAACGATCGGATCTGCCTGTTCTTATCATAGATTTGAAGCTTCGGTGGAGTGTGCCATGCGGACCCAACAGCGTCATCACCTTCCCCAGTATGCCATGGTTGAAACCTTGGTACTGGTGGTCTTGGCCTGTTCTGCCACTGGGTCTCCAATGGCACGAGCAACGACGAACCAGTCTCGGGTACGATGCGGAGACGCCGGCAATGCTGATACAGGCCGTGATATACCTCGGAATCATGGCGGTCACACGAATGGCGCGTCCCAACTTGCTGAAGCTGTGTCACAACCGGCGATCGGAGAAGAGCTTCATCCCCTTACCCTTTCTGCACGCCATGGTGAAGGCGACGGCGGTGTGTTCAATCGTCGTAGCGCACGTCGTCCCCTTCTTCCTCGTTCCCCGGACAGCGCACCCGCTCCTTGGCTGGCCGCTCTACCTGCTCGGAGCAGCCGCGCTTTGTTCCATTGTGATCAGCGTCTTCCTGCTTCCGCCTCTTCCGGTCCTCACACTGCTGCTGGGCATAGTTGGCTCCCTGTTTGTGATGGCATTTCCTTGGTATTCAGATGGCATCACCAGAGCTCTGGCTTTGTTCGGCTATGCCTTCTGCTGTGCTCCATTTCTGTGGGCATCACTGACGAGAACAGTGATCTCCTTGCAGAGTCTTCTGGAACGGGAGGCCGTCTTCCTTAGATTGGGAGAATCCATGCCGCTGTCCGAGTCCAATAAGCTGTATTAAGTATAAAGCTGCAGCAGAGAAAGACTCGATGCTGTAAAGATTTGAGTGGATTATCTTATTCATTTTATGATCTCATTCTTTTATATACCTGTATCAGTTGTCTAATCTCCCAGTAAAGCTTGAAATGGAACTTTTTCCTATACAAATCTCATGAAACATGGCAGTCGACAATAATTTTCTTCGATGAACTCAGCAAAAAGAACAGAGTGGGCTAAATGTACAAGTGAACTGAAATAAGACATTTCACCATAACATATTGGAGAAAGAGATGACAGCCATGATCAAAGAACCATGATCCTGCTTTTGTTGAACCTTCAGGTTTCTACATATGGTGAGGAGGAGGAGGAGGAGTAGCTAAGGTACAATTTTAATGTGTCAAACAGACAATAATAGTCCATAATTGAAGGATAATTGAGAAGACTTGAATGCCACTTTGATCAAGCCGCAAGGTATTCATTCTCAGCGCTGGACTCAACTTTGACATCAATTTTTGGCAGAAGAGGCTTATCATCAAGAGATACTCCGGATTCCGAAACAGCAATTAAGTCTTCAGAATTTGCAAAAGCAGAATCATGTTCTGTACCTGCAGTGCCCATACTGGTGGCCTCCTCAAACCTAGACGTGGAACATTTATTTTCAGGTTGTTCCGAGCCCTGCTCAGTTTGAGACTCCAGAGCTGTATCATCAGCTGTTTTACCTTGTTCGGCTTGATCACCTTGCTGAAGTCCATGCACCGCATTCTGCAGCAACTCATGACACTTGAGGCCATAAAATAATGGCTCTGGAGCTTGAGGTGGATAAGCTGATGGCTGGTTGGGAGGAATGTAGAGGCTAATTTGCCCATAAACAGAATGTTGACCTTGGAACCTCTTGATCCGAGAAATATGTTTCTTACCAGACAGATGACACTTGAACACCGCTAGTGTATCACACATTACGTTGCAGAGTGTGCAGACCCTGGGCTGTTCCTTGGGGTGCATCAGAGGCCGGCTTCGGACTGGTTCAGGTCTTCTCAACCGCTTTCCATCATGACCAAACCTCATCAGCTTCCACTTTTGGCCATACCTCTTGTCATATCTGTCAAAAGCATCCATTCTTGGTCTCCTTGTTCGTCCCTCGATAGATGATGCCATGATTTCTTGTTCACCAAACATCAGTGCCTCACCTCTGGCTTCCTCCTCCTTTGAAGATTCCATGTTGTGATTTGTTAGCATGGTCTTTGCTGGCAAATTTTCTGATGCAGTAGAGACTTGGTTTGCTTCTTTAACTTGAGCAGGAATGACAATTTCTGGTGTATCAGAGCTTTTGTTTACTTTTCTATCCTGAGAAGAGAAGATTGTGGTTGCCGCTTTTGCATCAATCACTTTGGTAGCTTCACGGTTTTGATAAGGCAACATCGCAGATGGCACATTATCTGATCCAGCATTCGCTACTTCGATTGCTTGATGAAAGACATTTTTCACTTCACCCAAAAGGGGATACTTGTTCTCTTCCATCTTTTGAAGGTCTATTTCTGGCTTTGAAGCAACCTTTGCCTCTAGTTCTGCCATGACTTTCTGCTGAGCTTCAATCTCTTGAATTCTTTGCACTGTCTTCTTATGTCGCTTTCCATTCTTGTGCTGTTCTAGGTTTTGAAAACTATTGCAGTCCACCCTACAAATATCGCACCAAGCAAGCAGGAGGAGAGGTTGCCGTGGTAACATTTGTGTTGTCTCTGTGGTCAGTGCTGTTACCTTTAATGGTGTCTGCCCTGATGCTATCCCTGGCTCTGCAACTGATGATGATTCCATAATTGGTGCAGGTGCATGATCAAGCAGTTGTCTTTCAGGAACAGACCGATAGTATCGCCTACCACTACCATTACCTACTCGACCTCGCCCTCTACCGCGGAAGGAACGGACACTATTGTCATACTTGGAAGGGTGATAACTGGAATTGCCTCTGACAGCACCACCAATAAATGGCTTGCAACCTCTTCTACTTCCACCTTTGTATGAAGATGTACCGCCATCAGCGACCTGCAAAAGAGCTCCAAAATAATTTGGAGTATTGCAGGTTCCATGTGTTAGATAATAACAGAAACAAGAACCGCAGAAGAATCTAATATCAAATGCTAATCACAGGACTCTACAACTAGAAATAGCATATACTGTTTACTACTAGTAGATCAGTTTCAGCAGGAGGTTCTCTTTTTGAAAGGCTTGTGCTGAATAGGCCAAGATTAGCCTTCCAACGCTTAGAACGCTCACAACATTAAGTTTCTAATGTAATCCCATGGCTTTGCAGCCTATCCAAAGTGGGATGATGGTGATGTAGACCTCTTTTGTTTTGTGCATAGATGACTGCAAAAATGAATATAAGGCCAGAATTCTGAAGATAACTACTTGATGGATCTTAAATTAACTTCAGGGAAAAAAAAGTTTGGTGCAAAAATAACCAAACAACAATCTCCTAATCGCATACTCAATTCATTTTAGCCAAGAAATCTCTTAATGTTAACAGTAAGAGTTGCAGCACCATCCAGCAGATTTAGAAGGTAAAGGAGAATGACAGAGAATTTTACAGCCTGATTATCTTCGCATCATCATTAAGCGGTAAAGGAAACAAAAAGACAGAAAAACCAGAGGAAGCAAACAGAGACAATTGAAGAACATGTTAAAAGAAAAATGACAAGCCATTTCACTATTTCTTCAATCCCAAAATCAACTAGAATCTTAAGACTTATGTTAGCGTCATAATACTCTTATCGCACAATTAAGCTACAAAACATAATGCCCTTGGTAGTAACAGTGGCCCACTGTCAACAAACCAAGTGACCAAGTAGCCCTTCTATATCCTCTCAAAACTCGAGTCAGCAGCATGAAAAATATTGGTCATTAGTTTAGATATAAAATACAGTCCTTCATAACTATGATGGCGAAACATCGCTGAGGTATGTTGCTCAACTTTGAAAGTAACATATCCAGATCAGTAGTGCACCAAGTGCTGATACAACATTACAGCCATCAAAACCAGTTCTCAAATAAATTCAAATGAGTGGTGAGAGGTCCAGACAAAAACTACACAGGATTCCATGTTGTGATTTGTTAGCATGGTCTTTGCTGGCAAATTTTCTGATGCAGTAGAGACTTGGTTTGCTTCTTTAACTTGAGCAGGAATGACAATTTCTGGTGTATCAGAGCTTTTGTTTACTTTTCTATCCTGAGAAGAGAAGATTGTGGTTGCCGCTTTTGCATCAATCACTTTGGTAGCTTCACGGTTTTGATAAGGCAACATCGCAGATGGCACATTATCTGATCCAGCATTCGCTACTTCGATTGCTTGATGAAAGACATTTTTCACTTCACCCAAAAGGGGATACTTGTTCTCTTCCATCTTTTGAAGGTCTATTTCTGGCTTTGAAGCAACCTTTGCCTCTAGTTCTGCCATGACTTTCTGCTGAGCTTCAATCTCTTGAATTCTTTGCACTGTCTTCTTATGTCGCTTTCCATTCTTGTGCTGTTCTAGGTTTTGAAAACTATTGCAGTCCACCCTACAAATATCGCACCAAGCAAGCAGGAGGAGAGGTTGCCGTGGTAACATTTGTGTTGTCTCTGTGGTCAGTGCTGTTACCTTTAATGGTGTCTGCCCTGATGCTATCCCTGGCTCTGCAACTGATGATGATTCCATAATTGGTGCAGGTGCATGATCAAGCAGTTGTCTTTCAGGAACAGACCGATAGTATCGCCTACCACTACCATTACCTACTCGACCTCGCCCTCTACCGCGGAAGGAACGGACACTATTGTCATACTTGGAAGGGTGATAACTGGAATTGCCTCTGACAGCACCACCAATAAATGGCTTGCAACCTCTTCTACTTCCACCTTTGTATGAAGATGTACCGCCATCAGCGACCTGCAAAAGAGCTCCAAAATAATTTGGAGTATTGCAGGTTCCATGTGTTAGATAATAACAGAAACAAGAACCGCAGAAGAATCTAATATCAAATGCTAATCACAGGACTCTACAACTAGAAATAGCATATACTGTTTACTACTAGTAGATCAGTTTCAGCAGGAGGTTCTCTTTTTGAAAGGCTTGTGCTGAATAGGCCAAGATTAGCCTTCCAACGCTTAGAACGCTCACAACATTAAGTTTCTAATGTAATCCCATGGCTTTGCAGCCTATCCAAAGTGGGATGATGGTGATGTAGACCTCTTTTGTTTTGTGCATAGATGACTGCAAAAATGAATATAAGGCCAGAATTCTGAAGATAACTACTTGATGGATCTTAAATTAACTTCAGGGAAAAAAAAGTTTGGTGCAAAAATAACCAAACAACAATCTCCTAATCGCATACTCAATTCATTTTAGCCAAGAAATCTCTTAATGTTAACAGTAAGAGTTGCAGCACCATCCAGCAGATTTAGAAGGTAAAGGAGAATGACAGAGAATTTTACAGCCTGATTATCTTCGCATCATCATTAAGCGGTAAAGGAAACAAAAAGACAGAAAAACCAGAGGAAGCAAACAGAGACAATTGAAGAACATGTTAAAAGAAAAATGACAAGCCATTTCACTATTTCTTCAATCCCAAAATCAACTAGAATCTTAAGACTTATGTTAGCGTCATAATACTCTTATCGCACAATTAAGCTACAAAACATAATGCCCTTGGTAGTAACAGTGGCCCACTGTCAACAAACCAAGTGACCAAGTAGCCCTTCTATATCCTCTCAAAACTCGAGTCAGCAGCATGAAAAATATTGGTCATTAGTTTAGATATAAAATACAGTCCTTCATAACTATGATGGCGAAACATCGCTGAGGTATGTTGCTCAACTTTGAAAGTAACATATCCAGATCAGTAGTGCACCAAGTGCTGATACAACATTACAGCCATCAAAACCAGTTCTCAAATAAAATCAAATGAGTGGTGAGAAGTCCAGACAAAACTACACAGCACTCATGGTCAATAACACCATTATCATCTCAAATGCAATCAAGCATCAAATTCCAAGATCACCAGGACATAAATGATGATGTTTCTTTCACCTAACAAAAGGTTAAACGCAAAGAGAAACATTGCTTGAGCAAGAGAAAGCACAATAAGTCGAACATTGTCTCAAGGGATAACTAAAGTAAAACCAATTCCACCAGTGAAAGCATTCTTCATTTGCAGATCAAGTCATCGAAAGTATGACTTATTCTGCAATATTAACTTTCCTACACACAAAACCAAATCTAAGAACACAAGCAAAACCTTAATGGCATGAACAAGGAGATAGGAGACAACTAAGGAGTTGCATGGCAACAATATCCTAGTACAACTCAAATAATTCAAAACTATGCATTATGGGATAGATAAAAGAATTTAAATGGAGATGCTAAGGGCATAATTATCACTATAATTGTAATAAACACATGGAAGAAAAGTAAGGCCGACAGATTTTATTGACAACATAGCAACACAGGGAAGAACTCATCTTTCCGACAGACACAAATGTAGACAAAAGTAACAGCTAGAAGATGGAAGATCTATCAACTCAATTGGGAATTTGGTGTGCAACGAAGGACCTTATTAGTGAAGAGGCAGAGACAAAGAGTTTCTACTCTCGATCAAAGCGTGAAATTGGACAAGAACAAAGAAGATAAAATAAGATGAAATAGTGCATACCCCTGGACGCACCCATACTTCCCTGTGGTAGCCGCTCGGCTGGTGGTGCCGAGGCCGACGTTGGCGACGATGTTGCGCCATCGACAGCTGTGGCCCGCCCTTGGGGTGCCACCGCCGCTCCTGCTTCCCGGCCATCGCTCGCTCCGCAGCCTCCATGGTCCCGGCGACCTGCGTGAGCTGCGCAAATGCGGTCACGGCCGCGGCCGCCGAGGGGTTGGGCTCCGGGGCCACGTGGTACCCCGAGGACGACGGCCCCACCGGCTGTTCGTGCAGCGGCGGATACGCATGGGCAGCCTGGTCGTGGTTGTGCTGGGAGGGGTCATGGGACGGTGCTGCTGCCGCTGCGACGGTGGAGGCAAGGTCGGGATGCGCCAGCGCCGGCAGGGAAGGCGGGAGGTAGGCGGTGGCAGAGGAGTAGTCGTGGGGGTAACAATGGGAGTAGTGTATGGAACTCACAGAATCAAGAGGCGCATTAGCCAAACCTTGAGAGATGTTCGGCGAGTACCGAGTGCTCTTCCGTTTAGACTTGTGACTGACTTGAGCTGTGACAGTTGGTCCAGGCAGTTTGTCCGCACGCTTCAAGTACATCTCGTAGTCAGTCAGCTTATCATAGAGATCTTCAAAAGAGATTGGCGAGTCGCGTGCCCAAATTGCAGCAGCCAATTCCTTGTAGTCGGTGTCGAGACCATTGAGGGTATGAATGACAACCTCTTCGTCACATAGGGAATGACCTATCAAGCCCAAATCATCGATGATAACCTTAATATATTATAAATAATCAGATATAGTACTTCCGTAGGCGGTGGCAGAGGAGTAGTCGTGGGGGTAACAATGGGAGTAGTAGTGGTGGTGGTGGTAGGCTGCGGCGGCGGCCGAGGAGGGGTCGTAGTCGTAGTGGTAAGTGTAGTAAGCTTCGTGCGCGTGGGCCTGCGGGTCGTAGGTGGACTGGGGTAGTTGTTGAAGGTGGTGGTAATCTTGGTACACCAATTGTTCGTGGTATTGCAGCTGTTGCTCCTGCTGCTGGGCTTCGGCGAGGGCGGAGAACTCCATGGCCGACGAGGCCGTGAATGGAGCAAAAGACGTTAGGAAGTCACCGATGAATAATAATAGGAGTCCCTATTAAGTATCTTTTACTATTCACAATCCCATTAAAAATTTAATATAAAAAATATTTTATTATTTACGATCATACAGATTAAATGAAAAAAAAAAAAAAAAAAAGATGTTACATGTAAGGAGTGAACAATTATTTTATTAAAATTAAGTGATAAATTGAAAGTATATACATCTATTTACAGAGAAATATCTTAAAATTATTAAAATTCTTAACACAAGATTGTACCTAAAAAAAAGATGATAAACCCTAATCTCCTGAAAATGAAGGATTTTACACCAACGTCCTTTGCCAGTTTGGAAATAGCATATTTACTCCTAATTTTATGGTTTCACGTACATCTCTATATTCTTTTTCAAAATTTTAAATTTTAGTACATCGACCAATTACTATTCGTGAAATAAACTTAAATTAATTAATAAGTCTCAAAATATTAAAAATTTGAATATAAAAGTATTTTATCTTAATCACCGATTATTTAGCTCTTTATAAGTAGCGCTTATTTAGGCGTCTTGAGGAAGCCAACGTGCGCCGTCGTCGTGCCAAATATCGGAGTACAACATGGCGATACGGCGAGCCCCCACCCAGTCAGGGACGCGAGACCACGCTTGTGATTGCGCGTGACCATTTTGCGTAGAATGGACGGCGTGCGGGTAAAGATCCCAAATCATCTCCTCGGGGGCCGTGGGATTCCCACTACATATTTTGATTTTATTTTTTTATTTTTCTGACAACCCTAATAATTACGCTCACCCTTTAGGCTCCTTGTGATCAATCGTAACCCTCATAGTCTACCCCAACTCTCTCCGATTCATGTTCCTTATCAATCATCACCCTTAGATTGAGCTCCTCGTTGATCAATATACTTAGCCCACACTTCATATCGTCGATATTTTCTCTTCCGTCGTCACCCATGTCATCACCATAGATGCTGCTAAGCTGTGGACATCGTTATCATCAACCTTCTCCGACATCGATAGCGATCCCCTCTAACATCTCTTGGACGAAAAAAAAAAAAAAAAGATGTTGGAGTAAAAAAATATTTTATTAAAATTAAATGATAAATTGAAAGTATATACATCTATTTACGGAGAAATATCTTAAAAATATTAAAATTCTTAACACAAGATTGTACCTAAAAAAA
>LVTN01000100.1:84077-97242 GCA_001649415.1 Musa itinerans | reverse complement strand
ATATATATACCGGTGGTATGATATGTTCTTTTTTAACGGACTGTGTGTCGATAGAGTAAGATCTATCGACAACATAGAAAGATATAAAAATAGTTTTAATTTAAAAAAAACTAGATTATGATTTTTAATAAAAAAATATATATAATTTTAGTAAAAATAATTAAAATTAAGAAAGAATAATGATCCATCTTTTTTGGAATTTGAGGAATAGCTTTATAATACATTGTAAATAGTCCTTTTGATATCAAATTATCTAAAAATAATAATTTAAATTATTATATTATTTATTAAATAATTTAAATTTTAAGATTCAAATGAGTTAAGAAATTGATCAGTTGGTATACATAGTTTTATCAGAAAGAAAAAAATAATGAGACTCTATGGGCAATGAATTAGGATTTCGGATCGTATGTATTTGTATATCATTTTTATATGTTTATTAGACTCAATCCTAAAATTGATCTCATGATATACTATATTAATATATCATATATTATCAGTGCATCAATATGGTGATGATTATATTCTGATCGTCGTGAACCATGCGTGTCCAAGGTAGATATTGAGATAAGTATAATTATAGTATATATTGGTGCATGAGAACGAGAAATGTCAATACTATTGTTTTCATCACTAATCTACTTCTTTGTATAATAAGATATTATTGCTTTGAGAAGAATGACTAATTATCGTGTTAAGCTCTATTATCTGAATCTTAGATAGTATACGTAAAATATTAATTCTGGATCCATGCACATGTAAATAGGACCATCAACTCACTAGCATCATCATCACTATCTATTGAGACAATGTTGTCAACATCATTGTCATAGATCGAGTAGGTTGCTATATATGATTGAGAAGTTATTTACAAAACTTTGATTTTAAAATTGATCCAATTATTATAAAAGGGTAAGATATGAGTCCTGTGTCAATAATGATCAAAATCAGATCAATTAGTATAGGTTGGTAATGAGAGAATTTTTACCGTTGGCAAGTGATACAAGCCCGATAACACAATATAAAGCTTTTTAGTATATATCATCTAGTATTGAGTGATCCGTGTACCGATCTTCTATCAGACCAATATGTATCGTCTATAGGCGATATACCACAATATATATATATATATCCCAAAAATGGTTTCAAGCAAAAATGCTAGAATAATAGTGATTCAAAGAGGTTTTGCATTTGGTTAAAAGTCTTTATTTAGAAATATATTGCTATCGTTTATTATTTTCACAGAAACTATGGCTTTTACTTGATTGAAAGGAGGAGATAAAATTTTTGGAACCTGAAAGCAAATTTAGATATTAGAAGGGAAGATACAATAATGAGAATGAAATATAGCATAAAACTATATATTACATCTCCTCTTATACATTCCACATTCAATGGCACCAACTAACTATTGACCTTTAACCTAATGACACATATCATGAGGCTTCAATGTCATGTTGATGCCCTTCCAGTTTGTCATGGGCCATAAAACATTCCTCGATCAAGAGTAGGAGAGAATACAGACCATGAAATGTCAAAACATCAACCCTAATACTTTGAGGTGGATGAGCTTTTGATCTTCCATAAAACCAGAAGAATCCACCACAGATGAATTTTTTCTTGACCATCTGTAATCTGGAAACAATATAGCACAATTCCTAAAGGTTCAGAAGGAAAAGGAAATACCATCTTCTTTATGCATGATTCACTTGGTAGTAGTGACACACAATAAACAATGCATGTGCCTCTGAATTGAGCTCCAACACCACCTTTAGATATGCTTGTGGGTAGAACAGTATCATCATTGTGGCAGCTGTGGTTTGTGCAAGTTCAGCAATCACAGTCCATTGATGGACAGTACTGCCACAAATGTAAAAGATTGCCATCTCTTTTGAGTTCCAATTTTTAGGAAACCTTCACTTCACTCTGCACACAGAAAACATCATCATGATAGCAGCTACTTAAAGCACTGCAACTTGTCCTGGCTTCCACTGAAAACTAATCAACTATGTTCAATCTGTAGATGCTTAGTGGCTGATACCTGACCTTTACACTCCTATTCAAACACTAATTGTTGTTCTTTGATATTTGAAACATCTTTTGCCAGGTTGGCTAAGAACCTAATTCCATCAAAATGTAGATTTATAGCCCCTTCCATTGCCAGGGATCAACTTCAGGCTGTCATTGTGAGGACTGCAATAGAAGATATCTGAGTTATATTGTTTGTTTAGATGTCAAATCTGTAACTAGAGCTAGTGCTACATGTAATATATATATATTTAATATTCTGAAAATAATGTTAGTGTTTGATAGCTAAAAGTCTTTGCCTTGGTTGGTTACTTAGACCTACTTGGGCACATGGATTGCAAGTCAAGGAGGCATCAGCTTGAGCAACATGAAGATTGTGGGTTCCCCACCCAAAGGTGTTATGGATTCTTTTGGACTATCCACAGAACAGTTGCCATCAGATAAATTATTTTGTCAGATAGGATTCCTTCCCATATATGCATTATGGCACTCCATAAACAGGACAATTCCAATAAATTTCACATGAAGCTATTCTGAATAGCCAACTAAATTGTTTGATCGATTCTTCTCAGATCATGAAAAATTAGCATTTATGTTTCCCAATATTTTCTTTGTATCAGTAGGCATTGCCAACTCCAAGTGATGTGGGGCTAACTTCAAAGGTTTCCTTACAAAAATGTAGTGGGTTATGAACTGCAACATGAGAGAGAATGAGTGGGTGTGTGTGTTTGTGAGAGGGAAAGTACTTGGATATTGACTTCTTCGACATTTGGGTCTTGAAAACGATGATCAAAATGAAGCTTCCCTGTGGTTCCCCAAAGGAAATGACATGTCAGTGATGCTTCCACACAACAAGTTCTACCTTCACCACTGAGATCTATGTGTTTTGGTCCAATGCACTTGACCTACTCGATAATGATTGAGGAGGTATTCTCTTTGGTCGCTGATGAAGATTGATTCCATGATCCCTTATTGAATTCGACATTAAGGCACTTATGTTGTTTTGCAGTCACTTTGTCAAACACTTGGTGGAGAAGCTTAAGGACACGTCCTGTGTTCTGAGAAGTAATGGAGGGTTCAAGGGGCATAAAAGGTACCCTAAGCTTGCTACTTAGCAAAGATATATTCTAAATCAATCCATCACCAAAGCCAAGCATATCATTCAATCTCTTCTTCCACACTCCAGCCTGCTGTAGTTGAGATTCCTTATGCAAATGAGATGGCATGAAGGAAAAGAAAGCTTGGCAACTAGTCACAGTGAGTAGCTATTGAGTTGTTCCTTTGGTCACTCCAATGTGCACTTCAAACCTGTGTGTGAAGAGTGGAAAGCTCCCGATCTCACACCCAATGCTCCCCTCTCTGTTTTGTTCCCTTCTGTCTAAGCCGACAACCACCAACTCATGGAGCACAACACTGCCCCGCCCTCTCTCTCTCTCTCTCTCTCTCTCTCTCTATCGTGATATATATTCTTTGCTCCCTACTTTATTCCTCCCCCCCTGCCACCCTCAAAACACAATGCCAATTTCCCATTCACCCAGTGAATTGTGGTAGAAGCATCTGCAGCAGACACAACGCATTTTGATGCTTAAGTTGCAAGAATCGAAAACAATGCCATGAGTTACTACTGACAACACTGGAAGGCCTACCCACCGTGTGATGACGACTTCTACCAGCGTATACTATACAATCTAGTTGAGTTCACTTTGCAGCTGAAGTCTCCAGTAATCTACTGGGCTGCTCATATGATCAATCACTAACATCAATCAAAGTCTTTGGTATCTTCACATCTTGTTCTGGATAACCAGGAGAGTGCAACCATCGCTGTATCATCAAACAAAAGTGAGAATATGCAGCAAGAAAGAAGAACAGGATGAGCAAGGTGGAGAGAGAACAGTTGGATGGTCAAAGGGGAAGTGCATAAAAGGCTTTTGTTATAAAGTAGAGGGAGGGAGGGAAGATATGGGAATCTGCTTTGCATTCCATCACAGGATTCTGACCCGCCTCTCACCGGCCCTCCACCCTCACGCATCTTTCTCCGCCGCTAATGCTGCTGTTTCTGCTCGTCGCAACGGTTGACCAACCGGTTCGAACCCATCCATTTGAGCCGGAGCAGTTGGTTCGCTTCCGCATACGGATAGTTCGAGAACCGTTCCAGATGTCTTCTGAACCGGCTGGAAAATAAGTAGACCAAATCGGACCGGGCGCGATGTGGAGGTGCTTCGTAACCGAGACAGCGAGGGTCTCTCTCCACAGGTGTCGCATGTTCTACACGCGACTCGCTCCGAGCCAAGCACAGAACGAGAGACCCGCAGAACCGTCCATCACAGCCGTCCAACTTGCATCGGACGTGCCTCCGTGAAGACCACGCTTTGGCCCACCGTTCCGCATCTTGACCGTGCGCTCCGACGCCGCGGTTTCGTTGCGGAAGAGTTCGGATTCGGTTGCGGAGGAGTAATTAGCCGGCGGAGGATAGATGACTCCAATGCGAGGCCAATTAATACTCGCCCACCACCGCAAGTGTACGCAATCCCGGTTCACCAACAGCACGGCCTCGGTTGGACCAATCCAACAGTAAAGACGAGGGCGGATGAAGAAGGTGAACGTGGAAATGCTGAGGCGCCGTGTACCAGAAGAGTATCAGTGAAGAAGCGAAGCAAAGGTTGAAGAAAAGACCGAGTATCAGAGGGAACAGATCGGATGAAGAAGAACGATAGCAGCTGCCAGCTGCTCTACTCTTCTCTCACTGGCTAATTTAATTCGCTTTATATAGAAGATGAGAAGAAGAAGAATTGATTCTAATTTTATTGAAGTAGTTGCTGAAAGCCATTGATGTCACCTACTGTTCATCAGCTGTTACGGTAAGCAACAGCTGCAACTTGAACACCACAAGAAACCTGTGAACTTATGTCAGCAGAAGCAAAGAGGAGCAGAATCATACAAACAAAATCATCAAGTCACCAGCTTTATCCGATATCAGTGCGGAAGGAAAAGGATTTGATGCTGCATAATTTACTTCAAAGGGGCTACCTTTTTTGTGCTTCTTTGTCTCTGAGAGTCTTACCTCTGCTTTGGAGTTTGGACTTGGGTATCGCATGCACCGGCGTTAAAAGGCCTGCTCAGATTGCATGCTTCCGACGTGCCGGCTGTGTGGGTACAGATTGCGTGCTTTCGACGGCCGACAGCTCGGCGTCGTCTTCCTCTGGCGCTGGCAAGTTGAGATCGATAAGACCGAAGTTGCCTCCGTGCTTGGTGGGGGCGGGGACAGGGGACGTGCTCGGCGGAGAGCATGGCGGCGGAGGGGCTGCCAACGGCGAGTTGCCGGCGACGGTCGTGGCGGAGGACGTCAAGTGCGACCTCTTGTGGCTGCCAAGAGCTTGGCCGGAGCTGAAGACCCTGAAGCACAAGGGGCACTCGTGGACCTTGGCATCGGCATTGGCGTCGACGGAGTCGGCTACGCTGTTGATCCGGGGCTCGGTGACCGGGCGGCAGCCGTTGGTCCTCTTGTGGCTTGCTCGGTGGCCGCCGAGAGCTTGGTACGACCGGAACACCTTCTTACACGCGCTGCACTGGTATCGACTTCGCCCCTTCCTTGGCGGGGGCCGCGATCGGGCGGCGGGCCGGCGGGTGTCCTCGTCATCGGAGCCGTCCAACGGGCGATCCTCCACCGTAGCGGTCCAGGAGTCGCGGGAGAGCATCATGAGGCAGAGGGCGATGTCCTCCTCAGGGGTCGCGTCCGAGACGGAGCTCATCGGCTCCCCCTCCGGCTGATCCAGCGGAGGGGCGGTGGCCCTGCAGGGGCGCTTCGTCGGGAGGCGCTGGCCGCGGGGGGACTCGGTCTCGCTCTCCCCGTCCTGCACGACGTCGCAGGAGCCGGCTGCCTCCACAGCCGCGAAGGTGGAAGAGGAGAACTCGGGATCCACGAGCCGGAAGCTCTTCCGGGGATTCATGCGTAGGCCGTAACAGAGTCCCACCTCCTTCTCCATCTCCACCACCTCCTCCTCCTCAACCGCACGCTCCGCCGCACGTTGGGCGGAGGAGGTGGAGTCCGAAGAGTAGCCGTGTGAGCGCGGCCTAGCCAAAGGGGCGGCGGCGATGAAGTGCGAGCGCATGTGCCCCCCGAGAGCGCGGCCGTTGGAGAAGCGGCGGAAGCAGAGGTTGCAAGTGTGCCTGTCCATCGAATCAACTACTAAACGGCAAAGGTTTTCTTGCGCACTCACTCGATCATTCTTCTTAACAAACAAGAGAAGGAAGGACGGGAAGTGGGAGCTAAAAATGAGTAGGTGACAAGCATTGCTCGACCAAAAGGAGTCACGCCCCACCACGAGAACAAGAACAGCAGAGAGAGAGAGAGAGAGAGAGAGAGAGAGAGAGGAAACCGAGAAGGGTGTTTGGTAAAAGGGAACTCGAATCATAAATGGCATGTATCTTTCGGCTTGGAGGTCAATGAGAGAAAGCAATTTAAGTCATTCTGGAGATGCATCTCCTTGGTTGCATGCATCTCTGTAATCAATCTTTTAGCTTCTATAGCAGGTGTTCTCTTGAGAAAACATTCCCAGTCCATCTCCTCCTGTCATCCTAATAATTCTTAGTATCATAAGGTTGATTTAACCGAATCAAACATACAATAAAAACATAATACAATACGATTCGATATATATATATATATACACACACACGTGTCAGGGGTACGTGCGAAACGCAACCACCTTGACCTGAGCTGTTGTACAATTAATCGTGGTTGCGCCGTTTATATCGGCCCACGAATCCATGGCTAATCTGCTGACAGGACCACCCTAACCGGCACACACTTTGAAGTGCTCCTTGTGCTTTGAGATTGAGAAATTGGCCTTGTGCTTTGAGATTGAGAAATGTCTTCTCTTCTTCCGAAATATTAATTAATAAGAGAATTTCCTACATCATTTTAATTTTTTTCTTTCTTTGTGCCAAACTAAGAAATGTGTACCACGTTGTCCAACATGCAAATTAGTTGAATATTCAATTAATTAATTAACTTATATGAGAGCTATTATTGATTTTGGTACATTAGTCTACGTCATGTGAATCCGAAGTTACCGTATCTGAATTGGGTGGGTTTATATTACCGTATCCAAATTCTAATAATACCAGAAGAAGAGAACAAAATAGCAAATGCATAGAATTCTTTGTTTGTTTAGGTGGGTGGGTTTGTATTATCGATACAATAAAAAAGAAGGCATGCAAGACGTCACCCATGACTATACCTCCCTGGCAGCCAACGTGTTTACGAAGGAATGCGTGGCCCCCACATGTGTTCTGGAAAGAACTCGCGTCGTGAGTTTGAAGATTAGGCGATTAGTGGGTAGGATGACCTGGCGCTGATGTGAACCGGGTTGTTTTTTTGAGTCGATCAATCGAATAATATATATCATTAAATTTTAATTTTAATTTTAACCACCATCTTCCTCCTTTTTTTTTTTTTCCTTCTCACTTCATTCTTTTTATTATATTATATTATATTAATATTAATATGGATAATAAATGATAAGTGATGAAAATAGAATTAGTATTGATGTATTAGTATATATCGGACACCATAAGTATTTCATAATTGTTAAATCTAACACATGAATCATAAATAAATAACAACAAAATAATAAGTATCAACTATTTGGGAAATCTTTTTTATTATGATCGAGACATATAAAAAATTAAAATCGACTAAATTTATGTTTATAAGATCTTACATAGTTTTAGCCTCGCACAAATCTTTCACTTTTCTCATCCAAACTTGGATGTGTCAAATTAAATAATAGTAAAACAAATCATGGTGATATATGCTAACACTTATCATGTCAATAATAAATTGTAGAATATATGTAGTTTTTTAATCTTTTATTAGCAATTTATGATGATTGATATAGTAAGTATTATTTACTGTAGTGAATCATCGGACCGAAGTTTCTCGTGGAATTGATAGTGCTGTTGTGCGTTTAGAAGGCATAAAAATGAGGAATTCGACGTGAAAGTGATCGGTTCCAAAACCAAGAGAAATGGGAGAATGCACGCAAGAGATATAGTAGGAACTGATCTATTAGGTTTATGAGCGAAGACTCCGAGGGTTGAATTCTAGCCACAGAAGTCAGCGCAGCCTACCTTGTTCTCTTCTTTGTCGCAAGACAGTCAAGCCACCGAGAGCGAAGGTCAAACATGCACACCGGAAAAAAGGACCAGCTGTTGATCACAGAGCTATATATTTGAGGATGCATAAAAAATTGTTTATGTTGATGTTAATTACATTTTAGCAATATCAACAACCATTAGAAGGAGTATTTACGAGTTATTTTTCTTCAATACTGTTAGAACAGTAAATAAAAGTACGTTAACTGATGAGTCAGCTCCCGGGGTGAGCGGGATGATGAGGTGAACCTGGCACTTGCGACGGGGTGTTGATCAGCGTTTCTTGGTATGTTGATTCGGGCGTTGTGTATGTCGTACTATGTCTCTCCTTCTTTGGGGTGGTTGGTAGCTCGTCTTCGTGAGGTGGTCGTGCATTCGGGAAGGGGTGCTGGTTGGCGTTGGTCGGGATCCATGCCAGTTGGCTATTCTCCTTCGTGCACTGAATGGCGATTCTCGAGTGGTTGGCAGCTCGCCTTCGTGAGGTGGCGACGTTTTCCTGCCAAAATGACCCTCGTCGGGATCACCCGACGAGGCTCCTCCGACGAGCAAATCAGTCAAGTGATCGATTGATTTTTTGCCTCCCCCTTGGTCAAAGGTCTTTATATTACTGTACGTGAGTCGATCGTACGCAGGTTGGTATGGTGGATGTGCCGAGCAGTGCCTTAGTACGGATTCTGATCTGACGTGTCTTGGAGGCCAAAATATATCGTATCAAATACTATAAAGAAAAATAAGCACTTATATCCCTTATAATTCTAGATGGTAATTATCAAGAATATCAACTTCTAGTATTTAGACATTAACGATTTGTAAGGATCGAGAGTTTTCATAGCGAACAATTTCAGTACGTCTATACCAAGATAATGACAAATGATGACTCGTCAGAAGTCGCAGTTCGGTTCATGTACGGCGAGTGACAAACCTATGAATGGAAGATCTAAAAGTTGCAGCTGCACTTGTGTATATGTAGAGCTAAAGGTTGACCAGTAGTTGGGGTTAAAAGGAGGATTCTACACTTCTTGTCCTTCGGCTAGGAGGCAAATGGAATCCTCTTCCTCTTTTGTTTTCTCCGCCATGTCCACTCCTCCACCTGCTCTTCTTCCTCTCTCTCTCTCTCTCTCTCTCATGCAACACACATACGCTCAGATCACGGTGAAGAATTCTTTTACTGGTGGTAACTCCACAGGAGTGCAAGTTTTGGTCAAATCTCATCTTCCTCCGACTTAGCTGTTGACTTTACTGAAGCCGATCGATAGCAATGCGAAGACGATGAGGCGATCAACGTGTTGTGGATGGGTCACTAACGATGCGTGTTGGATTAGAAGTGGAGTTGCTATTCTGGCCTTCTCCACCGCGTTCATGCCGGCCACGCTTGCATGCTTCTACCGGAAACTTGCAAGAACGTTTTCTTTGTTGCTTGCGTGCAGTGTGTGTTTACTTCAAGTTTCATGTAATCGTTGCATCGGCAACTTTAAGCTATATTTCTCCGATTAATTCTAGTTTTAGTGTGTTGGGATTTTGGAGAACTCTACGTATTATTGTGACGGCGATGACAGCCAATTGGATTCAACATTGATAGAAAAATAGATAAGTATGTTATTCATTAAGTTCCTATATAATTTTCTTAAGTTTATTGTATTTATTTTTAAATAATTGAGATAATATTTTATTGCTGATAATAGATGATAATAATAATAATAATAATAAGTAAATAAAAAAAATTCTCCAATCATAATAAAACTATGGAGTTATTATTTCAAGGTTTTAATCAGTTGAGATAATATTTCATAGCCGTTGTATGGTGCATGCTTTTTCTTTTTTAATTAGGAGTACAAGCACATATAATTTTAAAAATAACATATTTATTACTTAAAAACTCAATACAACTTATATATCCTTTAAATATTTAAATATTTCATATATATATATATATATATATCACTGTTATTAGCATTCGTTCAATAAAATAAAATATATTTAGAAAATCCAAAATATCCTTTGATAATTTCATCAAAATTTCAAATATAAAAGGAAAATATTATAATTACCAATTTATATAAGAATCTACATAATATTTTTTAAGACATTAACATCATTATAAATGTCATTATGTATTATTTTATGTTTTACAAGTATATATATATATATATATATACAGTTTTTATATACATTTTTTCCTATAGTTTTGATAACAATCATCCCGAAAAACTCAAATAAACTATTTTTAACTATAATTAATCTTAACTAATTTATGATAACATATAAAGTATAAAAAATATATAATTGATATTCTTATCAAGATAATAGTTTTAATATATATATTTATATTAGTTAGAGTTTAAACAATTCTAAGTATAAGAAGAAACATATATATGCATATTTTTGCCTTTTATTATTATTTTCCTTTTGGGCGATTAAAAGAAATCGTCTTGACGCCGTTCGCTCGACCCCCCAACGGTCCGGCCCAGGGCAAACCGGTCAAATCGCGAGCCTCGTCTTTTCCAAAGCCTTCAAAAACCCATGGTTTCGCCTTACTCCAGCTTTGGCGCTCTTCCCCCTCTCTTCCCTCTTTCCATCCTTCCCTCGTCGCTTCGTCTCTCGTTGCCTTCCTTCTCCTGCATCGTTTTCCTGTCTCGGTCCCTCGTTAGGGTTTCTAGGACAGCAATCCCCATGGGCGATTCTAGGGTTTTCGCGGAGCCGCGAGGGAACCCCTCGAGATCCGGAGCTGGGGTCGTCTCCAGAATCCGTCTCGAGAACTTCATGTGCCACAGCAGCCTCGAGATCGAGTTTGGTGATTGGGTCAACTTCATCACCGGCCAGAACGGGAGTATGCCGGATCACACCCAGCTCCACCACTTGTTTCTGGATCTTTGTTTTTCGTTCGTGCTGAACTAGGGTTTTGTTCTGTAGGTGGAAAGAGTGCGATACTGACCGCCCTATGTATTGCGTTTGGGTCCCGAGCGAGGGGCACGCAGAGGGCGTCTAGTTTGAAGGATTTCATAAAGACGGGTTGCAGGTATATTTGATTTCCTTTTTCCTGTCCTTTTAATTCGTCATTGACGAAAAGCCCGCTTTTTTTTTTCCTTGTGTCACTGGCAAAATTCATTTTCTGGATATTGTTTATTTGTTTGTTGATTGTCTTGTTTGGTTCTGTTTGAGTGCGGTGTATGTGTTACGAATGGCATTTGATAAGTAATGTACACATTTATGGGATCCCGCTACTTGACTCAGGGAAATGTTATTATCTTACTGCGCTTAGTGGTTTGAAGACTAGCTGGGTTGTTTTTGGACACAACTGATAGTGGTAAAGAAGGTTTGTAGATTAAGAATTCTTTTAGTATTTTACTTCATAAAAAATTCTAATATTGTGTGAATGAGCCTGATACTGGAAAAGGTCATATTTGTGGCTGCAGATGATTTAATTGGAACATAATGATTATTATAGAACAGAAACTATTGTGTAATGTAAGAAACACTGTCTTGGTTACGAGGTGATATAACCATAATAGAATTTGTTGGCTTTGCCATGTTGTTATGGATAAATTTATATACAGGGTGTTTGATGTAATGTTTGTGTTTGTCTGTCTTTCGGTTTTGTTCATGCTTTGTATAGCATGTTGAGGGCTTACAGTAGGCTTGACAGTTCCATTTTGGTTTGTTTTTGTGGTTGTTTTAGTTTAGCAAATGCAAGTTGTGTGCGGTGATCGTGGAGAGGCAAACTGTGATGAAGCATGAAATAAAGATAGAAGGCACAACTGGTTCCCAGGCACACTCATGCTCATGCAATTTGAATTTTTTGAGGAAGCTTGCACTTAAATATAGTTTCAGAAAGTTTTGATATCATTTGAGATCTGTTTTGAATTGCCCATGGTATCTGAAGCCACAAGATAATTTGTGAAACCTGAAAATATAATAGAGTCCACGAAACCATCTTAAGTCTAATTCTCAAACTGAGGCTTTGGTGCGATTGATGTATGAGTGTGAGGCTTAGTGTAGGAAATGAATATGAAATTTCTGATTGTGTGGATGGGTCATATAGTTGCACTTGTAAAGTTGGAAGGATTTCAGCTTAGCACGTCATAAACTAGTTCTTTAAAATAAAACAACTTTTAACTAATTCATCTGTGGTTTTTCCTCTTTTCCATCACCATAGAAGCAAATATGAAGTCAAGGTTATATCCTTACTGTTTATGTTTCTCTCTTTGTAGGTGCTTGTGCTATGTTCACAAAATGAGTAGTATCAATTTTCTTAGGTCAACTAATAGTGAATTATATGGTGCTCTTGTCAATTTTGGTGTTTAGTTTAGAAAAGTTATCCAATTTTGTTGAGTTATTAGGTTCTTAAACAGGAAGCTCACATTAATTTGGTATTGCATCAGTGGGGCTAGGCATTGGAACTTGCTCTAAAACATGATGGCTTTTCTTCTTGCAGTTATGCTACTGTTCTTGTTCAATTAAAGAATCATGGGGAGGATGCTTTCAAGCATGAATCTTATGGTGACCTCATCACGATAGAACGCAGGATAACAGAGTCATCAAGTTTGATTATTTTAAAGGACCATCAAGGTTAAATATATTGTCTCCTCCCCCTTTTATTTTTTGTTGATAGATAATATCATAGTTTTTATTATTAAAAAGTAACCGATATATTATCCTTTTATTTTCTCCTTTGAATATTATTTGAACTTAAGAAACAAATGGATTATCAGTCATTAGAAGGTGATCTTTCTTAATGATTAATTTTATCTTGGGATTAAGCCCAATTATATTGTATCATGATAGGAAACATTGTGATGGAAGAATCATTATATAACTCGTAACCATTATAGCAAATGAAATCATATGTTTAGTTGTTAGACTTAAGAAATTATCAACTTTGTTGGATTTAATCTTATAGTAGGGTTTTTATAAGTTTTAGGTGCGTTTTACTTTTACCAAGGTCCCAAAATGTTTGTAAGGCTACACTCGAGCTCGAGTAAGG
>LVTN01000100.1:0-73958 GCA_001649415.1 Musa itinerans | reverse complement strand
GGAGAAGAAGCCTCGGCGTGGGGAGAAGAAACCTCGGTGACGTTGCCAAGACTTCGAGGTTTTCTTCTCCCCACATGGGGAGAAGAAACGATGCGATGTCGTCCATTTTTTTTATTTTTTAACTTTTTTATTTTATATATATTCCAAGCGGTATGTCAGAACGTATCTCTCGGTATACTCGTACCGTACCGTATCGAGCTGAACTCGATACTCCGGTACGGTATGAAATTATGAACCTTGGTTAGAAGTAACAGAACAAAAGAAAGATTTTTGAAAATGTTAGAAGCCCACGGAACAAAATTGACTTAAGCTTAAAGTGCTCTAGTCAATGAATTGCAATTTATTACTAAATAACATTATTCAAGCTTTGTGTCATTGGATATAGTTATTCGAGATCTGTCGCTTTATGCTTAAAAGATACTCTCTCTAGCATGGATGCTGTATTTCCTATTGCTTTTTCTACAAACAAATATATGATTACGTGTGCTAGAATCACACAATTCACCTGCTTACAAGAGTTATTTTTCTACATGGTCAACACTGATTTTAGAGTGAATGGGTCAAGTTTAGAGTTGCTTCTGAAATATGTAACAACTTTACTGGTAATGTATTTATCCATAGTGCCATTGGAATTTGCATGCAGGATTTTTGCTGATTATATTAAGTTAATTTAATCTGAAAAGAAAAGCAGTTCAACTACATAAAAAATATGTAGAAGTTTTTCTTCTGAGAAGAATCTCTATGGATTATTGATTGAGCATTTTCATTTATATAGGAAGTGATGGGAAGCAAATTAAACTTTGAATTCTTTTCTATTACAGTATTTTATATTATTTTTTCTATGGTAAATCACACATTAAATACTGAGTTTAGTCATTTAATAAGTTTTTGGTGTTGTTCATCTATATTAGTTTTATGTTTTTGAATAGGGAAGAAGGTCTCTAATCGGAAAGATGAGCTACGTGAGCTAGTGGAGCACTTCAATGTGAGTATTAAACTTGCATTCCATCATTATGCTGCATCTTAACAACTATTTCATGCACATGCTTTGCAATTGAATATAAGAACAATCTTCCACATTCGTTATTTTCGGTTCCTGTTCCTTTCTGGAACCTCATGTCTCAAGAAGTTCATACTGTGCCAATAGTTGGATATGAGAAGCATCAGCTAAGTTGTTTTGTAAAAAACACTCATCATCAATTCTATTAATGCTAGTTTTTCTTAACGTGAACATAGAAACTGTACTGACTCTTATTGCTCAGTAGTGGCTTGTTTGTGGGCTTTCTGTAGTTGTGTTCATTTTATTTGCAGTGGATATCTATGATAGCGAAATTCTAAAGCTACTCAGGATTTACATGGACTGCCATGCTGGCACTTCGTCTATTTGGTTAGTTTGGGCACTAAGCCATGCTATTTAGCAAGGTTTTGAATACTGTTGGTAGTACGATGTATCAACTGGTTTATACCAGTCCCACTAAGGACTGATATTAGACCGTGTGGTTGGGTATTGGTCTGGTATTTATTTATTATCTTTTGGCTGGCACTGAGCAATACAGGTCAGTGTACTCACGACATGGTACACTGGTATCATACTGGTCTAATAGATTACCTAAATGGGTATGGCTCTGAGATGTAAAACTATGCTATTTAGTTCACATTTTGTCAGTCTTTAAAAGGGAAAAAAGTATTGTATTGATCTGCTAATGCGCCCAGACAGATCTTAGATAAGTTACATTAGATATGACAGACTGCACCTTCATTTCCTTCTGGATAGTATATTGTAAAGTTTCCTGCAGAAACAGTTTTAGATTTCTATGTTATTGTTGTTTGCCCTGATTCTAATTCATATGTTTAGAGTCAATTTACAATCTGTTCACACTCTTCTATATTTGTCCTTGAAACAATGATACTGTCACATGCAAAAAAAAAAAGTGGGTAATGGTTCAGAATCTACTTTGTTGCTGAGCTCCATGGATGTAAATTTGTCTGTTTAACACTTGACAAGCTGTGAACTCAGAATAAAGACAAATGAGGAGACAGAGGATCTCCTTAATGGAGTCCTGGGAAGGGTGGGAAGGACATGTTTTGCCCTTGAAATATCCAATTTAGCTGCTGGGATCTCTTCTGAATTTAGACTTTTAAGTTCATTGCATGAAAAAAAATCCAAAAAACAATCAAATAATCAGAAGCGATTAGACCTCAAACTCCTAAGTTCTAACTCCTAACAGATTAACAATGTGCCACCTCAATATGGTGCAACAAGTTAATCGATAAAAGTATTACCTATAAAATGAGAAAGAGAGGACTGAGAAGATGAAGTAATCGACGGCTGTGGATGAAGTTGCAATGGTAGATGAAGTTGCTGAAGGTGGTGGACAAAGCGTATGAAGGTGGCAGATGAGGCTGCCGACTGCGGTGGGCAAAGTGGATGGAGCTGCAGTGGTGGATGAAGTGTATGAAGGTGATGGATTAGTGTTAGGGTTTCACTTCTGGTTTCTTTCATTGGGTCGGGCGCATGCACGGGAGGGGGAGTGGGGTGTGGTGGGGAGTGGGGTGTTAGGTTAAGTGATATTAGTTGATTTGATTGAACCAACTTACTCACCCAGTCAAACCTAGACTTGAATTTGACTCGATTTGGCTTGGGCGTTCGCTTAAGGCGTCCAATGCTTAGGCTCAACCGTGCGCCAGAGTGATGCTTCATTGAAACACCTTGCCCTAAGGTGTTGCGAGGCTCTCATGCCTCATCCGAGCGTCTAGGCAAGCGCCCAAGTGCTTTTTGAAAACATTGCCTCATAGGAGGATGAACAAACAAATATTAAAGGAGTTAGAATCTAGAAAGTAAAATAAATAACATCGAGCTTTTTAAGAATAGCTTGCCAAAAAGGTATCCAATGTTTAAGAGGCATTAGTTTCATCATTGAAAACAGAATTTGGATTGCATGTCATTTTGGCTATATTGGATTTGCTGGGTCATTTAAAGTAATCCGAAAATGTCAAACAATGGTGACATTAATGGCAAAAATAGAAATATTTTTGAAATTGTTAGAAGCAAGGTTTCTAATTTCGAATGATACCATCCGGTATGAGCAGTACGTATCGATTCGCTAGCAGACTGGTACGTGGACCGCATGCTATCGGGCGATATCGTCGATTGGGGCTGTTTCTGCCCCATTATCACTCAAAATTGGTCGGTGATGGTCGATTTCGACCATCGCCGCCCACTACTGGGCGGTATTAGCCAAGGGAGAAGGAAGAAGAGAGAGAAGAAAATGGAGAACCTGGAGATCCGACGTTGCTCTCCCTTGACGATTCCGATCCGTCGCCGCCCTCCCTCGTTGGACGCCGTAGATGAGATGTCGCCTTCTCCTTGTCTGAGGCGATAAGGCCTCGACGTCTTGGCGTGGGGAGAAGAAACCTCGACGACGTCACCGAGGCTTCACGGGGAGACCGAGGCGTCGTCGGTGACTTCACCTAATCCGCGCGGGGAGAAGAAGCCTCGGCGTGGGGAGAAGAAGCCTCGGCGTGGGGAGAAGAAACCTCGGTGACGTTGCCAAGACTTCGAGGTTTTCTTCTCCTCACACGGGGAGAAGAAACGATGCGATGTCGTCCATTTTTTTATTTTTTAACTTTTTTATTATATATATATTCCAAGCGGTATGTCAGAACGTATCGCTCGGTATACTCGTACCGTACCGTATCGAGCTGAACTCGATACTCCAGTATGGTATGAAATTATGAACCTTGGTTAGAAGTAACAGAACAAAAGAAAGATTTTTGAAAATGTTAGAAGCCCACGGAACAAAATTGACTTAAGCTTAAAGTGCTCTAGTCAATGAATTGCAATTTATTACTAAATAACATTATTCAAGCTTTGTGTCATTGGATATAGTTATTCGAGATCTGTCGCTTTATGCTTAAAAGATACTCTCTCTAGCATGGATGCTGTATTTCCTATTGCTTTTTCTACAAACAAATATATGATTACGTGCTAGAATCACACATTTCACCTGCTTACAAGAGTTAATTTTCTACATGGTCAACACTGATTTTAGAGTGAATGGGTCAAGTTTAGAGTTGCTTCTGAAATATGTAACAACTTTACTGGTAATGTATTTATCCATAGTGCCATTGGAATTTGCATGCAGGATTTTTGCTGATTATATTAAGTTAATTTAATCTGAAAAGAAAAGCAGTTCAACTACATAAAAAATATGTAGAAGTTTTTCTTCTGAGAAGAATCTCTATGGATTATTGATTGAGCATTTTCATTTATATAGGAAGTGATGGGAAGCAAATTAAACTTTGAATTCTTTTCTATTACAGTATTTTATATTATTTTTTCTATGGTAAATCACACATTAAATACTGAGTTTAGTCATTTAATAAGTTTTTGGTGTTGTTCATCTATATTAGTTTTATGTTTTTGAATAGGGAAGAAGGTCTCTAATCGGAAAGATGAGCTACGTGAGCTAGTGGAGCACTTCAATGTGAGTATTAAACTTGCATTCCATCATTATGCTGCATCTTAACAACTATTTCATGCACATGCTTTGCAATTGAATATAAGAACAATCTTCCACATTCGTTATTTTCGGTTCCTGTTCCTTTCTGGAACCTCATGTCTCAAGAAGTTCATACTGTGCCAATAGTTGGATATGAGAAGCATCAGCTAAGTTGTTTTGTAAAAAACACTCATCATCAATTCTATTAATGCTAGTTTTTCTTAATGTGAACATAGAAACTGTACTGACTCTTATTGCTCAGTAGTGGCTTGTTTGTGGGCTTTCTGTAGTTGTGTTCATTTTATTTGCAGTGGATATCTATGATAGCGAAATTCTAAAGCTACTCAGGATTTACATGGACTGCCATGCTGGCACTTCGTCTATTTGGTTAGTTTGGGCACTAAGCCATGCTATTTAGCAAGGTTTTGAATACCCTAAACCCTAAACCCTAAACCCTAAACACTCATCATCAATTCTATTAATGCTAGTTTTTCTTAACGTGAACATAGAAACTGTACTGACTCTTATTGCTCAGTAGTGGCTTGTTTGTGGGCTTTCTGTAGTTGTGTTCATTTTATTTGCAGTGGATATCTATGATAGCGAAATTCTAAAGCTACTCAGGATTTACATGGACTGCCATGCTGGCACTTCGTCTATTTGGTTAGTTTGGGCACTAAGCCATGCTATTTAGCAAGGTTTTGAATACCGTTGGTAGTATGATGTATCAACTGGTTTATACCAGTCCCACTAAGGACTGATATTAGACCGTGTGGTTGGGTATTGGTCTGGTATTTATTTATTATCTTTTGGCTGGCACTGAGTCAACACCTGGAATGAAAGTCTTGTGTGTCATCTATAGTATCAAACTATCAGGAACTAGAGTTTTTAGTCTATTTGCAGGAGCTCTCATAATTAGTTTCAATACTTTGTTATATATGTATAGGTTGATGTAGTTTTAGGGGTTTTTTTTTGTCTCAGGAACTAACGAATGAATTATTTAACTTTCAAACATGTCTTGTTGGTTCATAATGCTATGAGAAGAGTTAATTATATTCTTTGAATTATCTTCCGAAAGGTCTGGGAAAATCTCATAGTCATTTTATCTTGGCTTGGAGTGTTGGATGGATGTATATGCTGCAAAGTAGAGAAAGATTTCTTCTTTTCATAAGTTCTCTTCTTTGGCTTGCTTTAACATTGAAAAAAATTGTATTTTTTTATCACCCTCATGAAGCAAAACCTTGATATCGAACACTTCTCCACATAGTAACTTAGTGCATGTGCAGGTGGAGCTCTGCATCCAATTATTCATTGTTGCACTGGAATTTTATCGAGTATTTTCTCATATAGTTTGCGTGATGAGTCGTTGCAACAAAATTCAATTCTATTTTTCGGTACTTAATAGCATAAGTAGGTAATGGTCTAAAATTTTACTGGTGTTACCCATGTGCTAATGGTCTAACATTTTGCTGGTGTTACCTGGAAGTGGTTATAGACTTGGACACATTAAATCTTTGTAACAAGATGTGAGCTAAACTGTAGTCTTAATATATCTTAAGCTGTTTGTTTAAGTTGATGTTTCATATATTTGTGGAAGATGGCCACCAGTCTCCTACATGTGATGATGCTTATGCTAACTTAAGCTAAGCAACACTCCAGCAGTCTAAAAAGGAAAGAAATATCACATGCTCTAAGAAACTGGTTGCTTTTTAGTTTTTACTCTATTGATGTGGAACATGTGCTTTCATATAATTTGCGAAAAGGAAATAAGCATAATTATCTATTACTTGGCATGAAGTATTCTGTGTTCTTCATGAATTTCAGTGTGTTGTGTGTTTTATTTACTTGTACACTTCAGTGAAAATCAATGTAAAATGTTTGATTCCTAAAACATTTTTGGATTCCATGTGATCAGGGATTTTTTAGGCTGGAGGGATGCCAATGTTAACAGATGCACAATAGGTTGATCTAATCACGTATATGCTTATATGAATGTGAATTGATGACCAATTTTATTTACCTTGCTCAGATCTGATTAAGCCACGTTTGGGCTGCTTCTGTTTGGTTGGAAAATCAAAACTTTTTGGTTAGTAGTCCATATTGGTATTAAAAGTTTATATTGACTGTACGTTGTCTGAAATCGAGAAACCAAAATGAGTGGTTTTCAAATTTATTGAATGAGAGAGATTTTGATGGTGACCAAAATAATTGGTAGAACTCGTGTTGGTTAAGTAATCCATGTTCTGTCAAACACTAATGATTTAGCTTGAAAAGAATAGAAAGCTCGACTTGGTCTGAATGACTCGTTTGATACAATTTTCTACCCTGCAGACTTTCTTTTTTTATTGTAATAGTTAGGAGAAAGAAAGATTTTAAATACTGGATACTGACGTTGTATTGGTCTTTGACTCTTTGTACTTCCATATAGTCATATATTGGTTAGGAGAAAAGGGATTAAATTCTGGATATTGGTTATGTATCTGTCCCCTCTTGATCTGTTGTGGAATGTTGGTATAACATAGTATACTTCAGTATATCACTAGAAAAACCATCAAATATCACTTGAAGCATCAATATACTTTGATATGTCATGCTATATTGCATGATGGGTTGCAATATATCGTTGGTAGACCTGGTAGTTGGCACACTGCAATATATGAATTCATGATTAAAAAACATATAACCCTGTTGCCTCTTTCCTTTAGTTGCTGTTCAGACTATTGCTATGCAGGTTAACCAGGAAAATCTTATCCTGTAATCTTGCTGATGATCTTTCAGTCAAGCCATTCCATGGTTGTATGCTTTGATGGCTTGTTTTGAAAATCTCATTTGTATAATATGGGTAATAATTTGTTCATGAAGGCTTATATTTTACTCTTAGGTGACATATTATAATTCTTGCAGATTGATGTGGAAAATCCATGTGTCATAATGAGCCAAGACAAAAGCAGAGAGTTTTTGCATTCTGGGAGTGATAAAGACAAATTTAAGGTGAATATTGAATTTAACTTTGGTGAATAATATTGTATTTAATTTTAGTGAATATTTGTGCCTCGACTGTTAGTGCCATGAGTTCATTTGAAGTTTTTCTTTTAAGATTATGTTTATTTTAAGAATGTAAAAGTATATATTGCTTTAGATTTAAGGAAGAAATAAACTGCAATGTTGTGATAGTTTTCATGATGATTCTGTTCCACTAGCTATTTTAATTTCTTCTTTCAAGTGTTCTATAAACATATACTTTTTGAACAGTTCTTTTTCAAAGCTACACTTCTTCAACAAGTCAGTGAGCTTCTACAGAATATCAGGACTGAGCTGTCTGCTGCAAATGAGATTGTTGATGAACTAGAGTCATCAATAAGGCCCATTATTAGGGAACTCGATGAGTTGCGTAACAAGATCAAGGCTATGGAGCATGTAGAAGAAATTGCTCAAGAAGTGCAACATTTGAAAAAAAAGCTGGCATGGTCATGGGTGTATGATGTTGACAGGGAAATCCAGGAGCAAAATGTCAAACTTGAAGTGCTTAAAGAACGTATTCCCACTTGTCAAACAAGAATTGACAAATATACGGTAAGCTATATACTGACTGTAATGTTTTCCTTCAGCCTTGTGTTCTTTGACTTATCAGGCATCATACTAGTGTGTTGATCTGTTGACTTACTTTATCTAACACCTGATATATCCTTCACCTTTTTGGTTAGCTTATAGTGTCATACAGAATTCTTCACACAGGACAACATCAAACAAAAGTAATTCTGTTAGTTTTTTCTTAAAGCGTATTACCTTATTGTTCTTGCAGGCAGAATTTTGTCATGTTTGATAGCCTTCTTTTTCTGCCATTTAATAAACTTGAACTAAGATGTGATTTCTGTGTTTGGGAATGATATTAAATTTCTCATTTTGGTTGACTTGAAAGGAGACCAAAAGCTGTTAGGGACCTGTTTTTTAGATGCTACACTATTTCATATGTAATCTCCAAGTTATATTTTCAATTGTTGTATGATTTAAGGTAGTTTACATCAAATGAGGTTGTGCTAAACACATATTCTGGCTGATCTTTCCCAGTCTAGGGCCGTCTGACATCTATGGCCCAAAATTAAGATGCTATTGTTTGGGTCTAGTGAGACCATGGCTTAATTGGCTCCATTTAGGTTTCTAATCATGTCCAATATGCACTATAACAAAATAAAGCCATTGTAAGCGTCTTTGGGCATCACTTGATATATATTTTTTCTGTTTTATTTCTGCCGAGGATTGAAATATCGTATCGTACCAAAGTTTCGGCATTCTCTCGGTACGATATGGTACGGTACTGTATACCGAGCAATATACCGCTTGGTGTATGTGTGTGTGTGTGTGTGTATATATATATATATATATATATAAAGGCAAAAAAAAAATTGATGACATTGCCTCTCTCTCTCTCTCTCTATATATATATAAAATCTTTTATTTATATATATATATTTTAAAAAATGTGCAACGTTGCCTCTCTTCTCCCCAGGCGGGGTGACATCGCAAAAACGAGGCGACGTCGTCGAGAGAATGTATTTTTTTATTGTTGAAATAGAAAAAAATTATATATATATATATATATATATATACCGCCCGGTAGCGAGCGGTCCGCGTACTAGTTTATTGTCGGACCGGTACGTACCGCCCGTATTGGGCAGTATCATTCGTAACTGTATATCTTGATTCCTGCAATAAGAACTTTGGTGTTCTTCTAAATTTGCTCATGGGAGGTTGCTTCTCTTATGAAGCTAGAGAAGCACTAGTTAAATGGTGTAATCTTGCTGCTTTTATTTAGCACTAAAGGGCAATTTTCACTTAGTCTGGATTATTACTTGAACCTTAGACTTGGTTTTTTTTAATTTTTGAACTTTGTGGTTGATTTAGGTGTTTCAAAGGGGTTAATTTTCTAGTTGCATTTGATTTGATAAGACCTGAATCTACAAGCTCACACACTTATTTTGGTTGGTTTGGCTGTGGTGTGCTAGTTATTAAAGGTATGTGCTTTGGCTTTATCAGCAGCAAAAGAACTAGAGTGGTCTTTCTCCCAAAGAAGTGGCCGAGTGCAAGGAAAGTTAGGGAAGGGTAAACAAGTAGCAAAGAATGATAAAAAAAATAAAAATGGATATGAATTTGGAGGAATTCTCATCACCAAGGAAAAGAGGAAGAAAGGAGAATCATCACCTATGTCTTTTTTTTTTTCAGTTGATTATTGCATTCATAACCATAGTTGTGGAAGAGCATGAGTCTGCTGTAGCTGTTAATATCTAAAATTAGTCGAATATTTCTAAAGTAGGATGAGTAAAAAATACATTTCTTGCATTTTTAATTTATGTCATTGTGAGCCAACTTGTTTTGGCTATTTCAACAATAATTTTATAGTTCTATTTCTGGCTTAATTTTCTATCTAGTGATTGTTTATATTGCAGGTAGTTTTCACTCAAGGTGTTTAAGCTGATAAATATTTATGCTTGTTGAAATGTATCATGTTTTTTTTGCAAAATATTATGTGCTCACTTAATTCTATTATATCTGGAAGATTTCATTGAAATTGTTTTTCCTGGTTATCCTTGTTAGGCTATTGTGGATGAGTTGAAGGGATTACTTGCTTCTAAGAAAGCTGAAATAGCACACTTAATGGAGAAGACTTCAGAAGCGAGAAAAATGAAAGATGAACTGCAGCACTGCCTTTCGGCTGTATGCAATTATTTTTTATTGATCATTGGTTTATTGTTGGTTAAACAGTTGTAGATTCTGTATCAAGTTTTTTCTCTCCTTTAGTTGGTTTCTTTTGGTTGACTTGGGAATTGATGGGTTAATTTTATAAGGTTCTTGACCTTGCTGTTATCTCATTGGTATGATTACTAAGTATTTAGCGATAAAAGACTACAACAATGGTAATGAGACTTTGATCCAAACTATTTGGGGTTGCACATTTTCCATCTCTTGTGTTGGACTGAGAGATCTTCTGTTTCTAATCTGGATGCTGTACCTTTTCTGATACATGATATGTTGTAACTGCTGATCTATATAAATTTCTTTTGTTACACTTCAGGATTTTAGCATTCTAATTGATATGCCATGGACCATTTTTTTTTTTTGAATTATAAGTTGCTCATTAAATTTGTTTAATGCACTTGGCTATAATAATCTCTCATTTTTTATTTCTTTTTTATGCTGGTTTTGGGTAAGTTGTCATGACATTAACCTGCAGTTCCAAATTGCTTTGTAATTGTTACATACTTCTTAGCTAAGATAAAGTTTATCCACACATACTTAATGGGAAACCACATTGATTAGAATTGAAAACATCTTCAAGATTGACTATCCTATTCTTTTATTTTGATTGTGGTTAGATGGTAAGGGATACTCTTGTGAAGTGCACATTTAATAGCTTAAATGATAAGGGATACTCTTGTGAATAATCTTTTGCATAAGTTCTACATTAGCAGTCCTCTTAGCCCTTGCGATTGTATGCAAGAAAGGCTGGTCTCTGTTGAATGAGTGCTATCATATTTTTCCATATTTCTTCTATCCAAGTATTTCTTAGCATCTTTGCCCCGTTATACGGAGGCTAAGTTATTGCTCCTTTTATATAGGGAGGCTAATCAAGTCTTTTAGCCTCCTATGCTAGGAAGACTAAACTGGATCATTCCTGGAGGATGATGTGCCTTATGATTTGCTTGCTTTACTTCTAAAGGAACCATTTAGTTGGACCACAAACATGCACTCTTTTTTCAACATAAAGGAAAATAGGAAATAATATATTTTCTTTTTAATCCTTCTCAACTTCTCATGTATACAAAAGAAAATCATATGAAGTTCATTAAAATAAGGTTTTGAATCTTTGTTTGGTGCCAGTATCAGTAATCTACCATGCTAGTACAGTACCAGTGGACCATGCAGTAGACTGACCCATACCAATCCGGTACCAACATACAAAATAATAAAACACACCGATTGGTACCAAACTGCATAGTCTGTCTGATACTGGTCAGTGTGCACTTTACTGATCGGTATATGAAACCCTGCATCAAACATCATGTTAGAATTGAAAACATCTTCAAGATTGACTATACTTAATGGGAAACCACATAACCAAGATATGCTTGCTTCTTCTTGTACTATTTTTTGTTCATACCTTATATCACATGATAGCTTTTCTTGGTAGTGCATTCATCTGTGCGTTTGCAATCTTGGCAAAGTTGAGCTTTGCCAATCATGATACCTTAGATCTGCTCTGATGCCACAATCTTGGTAAAATATATTATAACCTGTTTACTTTTGTAGGCTACGAAAGACAAGCTTGAGCTTGAAGGGGAGCATTCTCGAGAAAATAACATGGTTAGGAAACTGACTCATCGCGTAAAGCTGCTTGAGCAGCAAATTCATGATATTAAGGAGCAATATACAAGAAATACACAGGTTTGCATATCTGTATTTTTTATACATTGCTCATACTTTTTGTGATCAAATGAATACATCCACTTTAAATTATCATAAAATTTCATATGTGATGTACTTCGAGGGTAGAACTTCATATTCATGCTTTATTTGTCCAAAAGCTTTTAGTGTACATTTTATGCTGAAACATGGGCGACATCAATATACTGACATATCATGTAACTGAAAGTAACTACCACTGATGCATTAGAATAGGGTAATATATGTCACTGAAGTCAGATAGTTCAGCACTTAAATTTAGATATTTTAACTATTTTATTCTTGTGAAATTGTACATAATATATCAAATAACTTCATTTTTAGTCTTTTTATTTGAATTTAAATCTCTAGTCATTGCTAATTTTTTATTAATTTGTACATTGTTTAAAGTTGTATACATAATAATGTATATACTAGTGTAAACATGTCATTATAAGTAGACTGTAGATATAAAATTGGTCTATACCCACAACCTTTTGTTGGTTGTAATTTTGCCCCATTATATTGGATGTGGATGTAAGCACCTCCTGTGCTGTCATACCTGTTACATGTATTTCATATTTGCGTTTCACTTTTCTTGTTGGGACATGCAGAGTCTGGTTACTTCTGTCGTAAGGTATTGAAGCTTTTCATATATATATATTTTGTTAATATTGCAAATCAGACCTGGATCTTCTTATGACTAATAACCAAGTATACAAGGTGGTTGCAGCCGCTGAAACTGAAAAATTGTCCTTGCTGTAATGATTCAAGGACCAAAAATGGATGAAATCTAGGTCATCTATCATCTATGTTAAACCCTTTGATTATACACTCAATGAAATCAATCAGTACTGGGGCAAGGACACCATTTTAACAACAAATTCATTTATCATAAGCTTCATTGATTGATGAAAACATCTGCATAAACAAGTATATTTTGGAGCCTGGTGAGCTACTTGTTATGATGTTCTAAATTTGCTGATTGTCGAAGGGATTCTTAGCATGGGCTGTTTCATCCATTTTATTTTGTTGCTTTGTTAATAGCTGAAATCATATATTATGTGCATGATTTTGTTAGCTGAAAGTAGGCCAACTTTAATTCTTTGACAATCTTTGCATATATATCATTGCTTTTGGAAACATGGAGCTAGCATGAATATGGCATCAGTAACTTTGTGTGATTTTCAATCTAAGGCTGAGGTGTCCAAGATTGAAGAACAAATGAAGAAACTCCAAAATGAGGTTGATATAGCTCATACAAATTTTACAAGGTTATTAATTTTGATGTTTCCTATTTGGTGTTTGAACTTGTAATCGTGGTTAAGAATTATGTTTTTTTAGGTTGTTGTTCTTTACACTTAATTTTTCTGTAGTTGGTTTCAGGTTGCGGGAGGAAGAATTATCTATGTCAGAGAAGTTATCAGTTGCTAGAAATGCTACGAATGAGATGTCTAAAGAGGTAGACTGTCACAATAAAGATTCCATGTTCCTTTGGTTCATACATATTGGTTCTGGGAGGTGTCTCCTTGGACACTAAACTGCATAATCTGCCTACCTAAAAATATATACAACCAAAACTTTCCCCCAGTAAAAGATGGATAGAGGACTCATGGCCTGAAGAAACAGGGGAGGGAGCAGGGAGAAGTTTTTTGGTTTGAGTGTGTACGTGAACGAGCAAACTAGTGCGAGGGAAGGCAGTGAGAACTGAGTTGGCAACGGTATAGGCAAAAGTTGTTGAGCTTTCATTTTAGAGATCCTGTAGTTCCTCTTTTTTACAAAGACATCAGTATATATTGAGAATTGGGTACCCCATCCTTATCTACGTATAGGGAGTTTGCTAGCTTCATAAGATATTATGGCACTTCATGGTGCTTGACAAATATTCATATAAAATCAGGTTAAAGATGCTTTATGTATTACGCTGGTTGCCACAAAAGGGGAAAAAAAATGCAATTTGGGTGCTCACCCATCTTCTGGAAGCAAGTATCTCTTCCCTTTTCTTAGGAACCAATTACATGAATGTTAGAAGTTTGGCTTAATGTGAGGGTCTATTGAGGATCAATATGGAGTTGATAACTTACATTTTTGTGGTCTGATCGATCATAATATTATTAGTAGTGGATATTTTTTGCTTTTATTTTTTGTTTATCTTCTAACAGTCTGAGTTCTTACAGCATTAGGTAAGTTAATGTAGTACATAATGCGACTTAAGTTACATCTCTTACGCATTCTCTTTTCTCTTGGTATCTTGACACTTTAATATGCACTCATAATATCTACTACTATATGCAGCATATGAGAAACCCATGTTTATAACAATGATGGAATTTGAAAGTTGCTTCAACTTTCAACAACCTGTTGAATTTGTATGGTACCTGAGATGCTGGGAGGTGTACAAACTTGTAATCCTTGGTATTTTTGACTAGGATCATAAAAGAAATAAAATGAGTTGTATAGTGACCGGTACTCATCAACATTTTGCTACCAGTGCTTGGTTGGACCAGTAAGTACTGCTTGGTGCTTACAAATTATACTGGTATTTTAAACCAATAATGGAACATCCGTTTAGTGAAGGTAGAAGTCCAATAAAAGGGAAATATTTCTTTCTTAAATTATAAAGCTCAAGCAGTTATAGCAGTTCATGTCAAAATGGCGGTTGCATCTCTTTCTTGTCGCCTCTGTGTGTCTTGGGTTTTTAAGGTTCTTCATTAGTTTGTTGTTTTTTTTTTTTGGGTCCATGCATTGGCTATCTAAAAATTTTAGCTGATGTTTGCAGATTGATGAAAATGAAAGAAAATATCGTGAGTTACATTCACAGATACGTGAGCTTCAGCAGCGCCAAACAAACAGAGTACAATTTATTTAACCGTGTTATACTGGTTGGCTAATAGATGCATCTTTTACTTGGTAATCATTTATTGTTTTCAGGTAACAGCTTTTGGTGGAGAAAAGGTGCTTAGGCTTTTAAAATCTATTGATAGACATCATGACAAATTCAAAAGTCCCCCTATTGGTCCAATTGGAGCTCATGTCGTACGTGGAGTCCACCAATTGATTCTTTGTTCTTTTCAAGCTTAACTGTTACATAGTGATATATGGCTAACATTCTCATGTGATTTCAATATAAATACTTTTCCAGCAATTGAAATTGTAATTTCATGACACAGACATTGGTTAATGGTGACATATGGGCCTTAGCAGTTGACTGTGCTATCGGGAAGTTATTAGATGCTTTTATAGTCACCAACCATAAGGATTCACTTCTTTTACGAGCTTGTTCTAGAGAAGCAAACTACCATGACCTTCAGATCATCATCTATGACTTTTCAAGACCATGGTAATCATTTTTTTCCTTTTGTTAGGTTATATATATATATATATATATATATATATATATGACTCTCCTGCAGCATGTAAGAGTAAAAAGGAGTCTTTTCATGTTTACTTATTATATGCAGGCTAAAAATTCCGAACAACTCACTTCCTGTGACAAATCATCCTACTACTTTATCTGTTTTACACACCGAGAATCCTACTGTATTCAATGTGTTGGTCGATATGGTTAGTATATTTTTGGAACTTTGATATATTGTTGTTATTCTTCTGTAACCTTAGACGCCATGGTTCTGCCATGTGAAGAGTGCCTTAACTGCTTTAGTATATTTTTTTCATCTCACTAATTTATGTGTTATTATTTTTGTATTAGATGTTTTATTATGTTTTCCTAGGTAACCTAGAACCATATTTCAAAAGCTAGTTTCATCTTAAAAACTTTTATGAGAGTATTCTTTTAGTGAGAAGCAAGCTTGATAGGATGGTTGGCCCCAACTTGTTTAGAAAGGTAGTTTTTATTTTAAGGAACTGCTGTTGTTGATAGTGGTTTGTGTAAAAGAACAGCTATGGATTGTTGTGGTTCTACCTCATTCAAGCTGCTATCCTGGGCAGTGATTTTTATGAGATATAATCCTGGGCAGTGATTTCTGTGTTAACCATAAAAGGCTGCCTAAAGAATTATTTTTATGGTGAGGTTAATCTCAGATATATATATTTGAGAAGAAGTCTTTTTAAAGAAACAAAAGTCTATGTTTCAGTTGTCAAGTGATTTATTGTATTCAAGTTTTTGATGCTAATGCCATTCTAATTTATACTAGATGTTACTTGGGTAGAAACAAACAATACTTTAGTGCTTGTGGGTATGCATTGCATGTTCTAAGCTCAGTTATTTATGAGATGAAAAGTGAATGATGGATTTGAACACAATTTCTGTGATATGGCCCCAAAGGTAATATTAGTATACTATTAACAGAGAGGAAGGTTTCTAGATTCATTCCATACATCAAAATCATTCATTTTGTGGAGGATGCAACCATAATTACACTGTTTGTTTTGAATTTTGTGTTTATGATCTGAAAGAAGCTGATGTTTTCACTTGTGTCTGTTCCTGATTGAAACCAATCGTTTCTCCATAGTCCATACTATTCATAGATTAAGTTGTGTTCATATCATAGGTATTTGACTACAAATGCATAGTAAATACTACTATACAACAGGTTCTAATGATTAAAAAATGTAATTCCTAAAGTTATGTGTGAGTACTTGCTTACTGGATCGCTCAACTCATAATTGATCAAGGATCTGATCAGTTTGCTCTTTGTCAGTGCTTTTCATCTTCTTGTACACTTGCACATGTTTGCCCGACTCTTGTTCAGGAATGGTCATTTATGGTTCTCCTTTTGTATGTACTGAGAAGATGTCCTATGGTCAATTTTCTTCCCTGGTGCAGGGTAGTGCTGAAAGGCAAGTTCTTGTTCAAGACTATGAAGTTGGCAAATCTGTTGCATTTGACCAGCGAATCCCAAATCTGAAGGAAGTATACACTTCTGATGGATATAAGATGTAAGCTTTCATTGTTGTGGCACATTTTTGTTTCTTTCCAATTTTCCTTTTCCTGCAGTTTTTAATGCTATTAATGTGAGTTAGAAAAATGAATCATCACACATTGTCTCTCATTGTATTTTCCAAACATCAGTGTAGATTGCTGTGACTGTGACAATCATTTTTCTGGTGAGACAGGTTTTCCAGAGGTTCTGTGCAGACTACCCTCCCTCCGTCTAGAAGAGGTAGGACTGGTCGTCTATGCAGTGCAGTTGATGACCAAATATACTCTATTCAAAATGAAGCCTCTAAGGTCAAAGGACATGTTCAAGAATGCAAAGGCAGGAAAAGGGTTTCTGAGGAAGCGCATCGTGATATGGAAGGCCAATTACATAGTGCTAAGGTATTAATTCTTTTCTGATCTGATAGGTAGTGCTGTCTCTAATGCATTTCATTTGTTCGCACAGAAGCGACGAGTAAGTGAAGAAAGAATTTTGACATCTAAGCAAATTGCATTGCAAGGCATGAAGGATGCTTATGCTGCTGAGCAAAATGCTGCTGCCTCTGAAACAAATGTTGAGGAACTTCTTAAAGAAATTTCAGTATGTTGCAAGTTTCACTTTGAACTAATGGTTTGTTTTGTAACTGAATTTTCCACTTGGAATTCATGTATCTTGCCTGTTGTTTTTTTTTTCTTTTTTAGCAAACAAAAGTTGAGATACAGGGGAAGGAATTGATACTAGAGAAAATCAGGGTTAAGATGACTTCTGCAGAAGAAAAAGCCAATGATCTCAAAATTTCGTTCAAGGACTTGTCCGGTATGAGGGAAAAACTGTTTATCTTTGATGTCCTTTGATTATTTGCTCCAAATAAAGGGGCACTAACATGCAAATTAAGGCCAAAATCAACACATTGGTTTTTCTTAGCCTAAATTTGATATGAAGGAAACAGAACCAACATTTGAAGATGTTAAAAAAAACAAAACGATAGCTTTATGTAACAAAGTTGTCCTTGATTTATAATGATATATGAAGCAAAGACTTCACTCGTAATTTTCAGTACTACTCAGTGTTTCTTATGCTTGGAAATCAAAATTCTTTGTGTTATAGTTACAATGTATGTTTATTAGTCCGTGAAAAAAGTTTAGTGATCACATTACATAACACCACATGTCTTACCATGTACAAGCTGTTTATATTCTTTCTGATAGTTGCTATAGGTCTCTCAATGAGCATGGATTATTTCTGTTCATGCTGTACCACACCATAAGAGTTGCATTTCATTCTAGCAACATCCTGACATGATAAATAACTTGCTCATACAAGTAGTCTATGTGCTGCATATTATATGCACAATGTCTTGCCAATGCACATATTTGTGATCATGCACCTATTTTGCTAATGTGTCTTGGTATGTGTTAGCATGAATGTTTCAGTGTTTTTTCTTATGATCTAATCAAGGAATTGGATCTCAGATAGTAACCCTGCACCAGTCCTCTCTTAAATTGGCATGGTAAATTGTATATCATTGAAACCTATGAAATATTTGTTGAAATGCTGGTATGCCTCTATTGGGTTCAATATCTTGTGTACTTATATGTGGTAGGATCAGAAGGGTTTGGCTGGTATTCTTGTTGTACGACTATGTTCTTGTCCATCAAACAACTTAATTTGCAATAGGCCTTTGTATTTTTCTGCCTTTCTTGGGAGAGACTTTCATAACATTCATTTCCTTTAACATGGTTAGAATTATTTCTATACCATCACATTAATCATACTTTCATAACTTGAACATATTCTTACAGTAAGTTATAATAGCTCATATATGGAATCTCTTCTCGACCAGCCACTGCAAATCAGATCATTACTTGGGATAGAAATAGCTCAGATGTGGAGATTTGTCTTAAAAATAGTTCAAAGAATTTTTTCTGGTTTAATATCTTTGTGAAGATCTAATAATCATTCTTGATTTTCTTGTACCTTACATCTTGTTTCATAAATGAACACATACCTGTTATGAATGTATTGCATGTTGGTGACTTATTTACCTCTATTCCTCTTTTTTATGAGCATGGGTTGCAATAAACAATCATATTAAAGTTCTATTTCAAAATATGTTGAATGTAATTCAGATTCGGCAAGAGAAGATATTGATGCCATTGAAAAAGCAGAGCGAGAATTATTGTCTTCTGAAGAAAAGTTACAGTCAGCAGAAGCAGTATGTTTCCCTTTTGCTTGACTCACGTCAAACACAAAACTGTAAATTCTTAGTTAGCTGATGTTTCTTCTCAGGAGAAAGTTCATTATGAAGGGGTCATGCATAATAAAGTACTACATGATATCAAGGAAGCAGAGGCAGAATGTGAAAAACTCCAAGAGAAACGGCAGGTTATTAGCTTCATCAAGTTGATAGCCGCTTAAATGTATAATGATGGATTCTATTTTACTTGAACTTTATTAAGTTTGATTAGATAACTCTATGACAAAAGAAAAAGTGAAAAAAAAAAGGTTGGATCAATTTTTTATAGAATGAATAAAATATTGTTACCCTTGGTAGTATGCTCTTATGATCCTTCTTACTTGGGTTAGAGTCTCATAACAGTATTTAATCTATAATTTTGAAGAATTTGATGTTTACTTTTGTACATCAAATATTGTCTTTTGCCTCCTTTAAAAATTTGACATTTAAAGATGTCTTGATGGACACTAATCGCAGATTGTATTTTAGAAGACTAATGGATGACAAATAACTGCTACCACTTAAATTGGTCTTTCTCTTGTTTGTTCTTTGTCAAACAAATTTTTCATGTGAAATGTTCATGAAATACATTATTTGTGAATCACCAGGAAAATTTTAGGAAGGCATCCATCATTTGTCCTGAGTGTGAAATGGAAGCTTTGGGAGGCTTTGCTGGGTCTACTCCTGAGCAACTAAGTGCCCAGTTAAGCAGATTGAAACAAAGGCTTCAGCATGAGAGCCAAAGGTCTCATATGATGTACTTTCTTTCAATATAAATATTTTTGATACCTTAAAGAGGGGTAATAGTTCAGTTAGTTTCTCTTGCAGATACACTGAAGCCATTGATGATCTTAGAGCATTGTATGATAAAAAGGAGCGTAAAATTTTGACAAAACGACAAACCTATGCCGCACTCCGTGAGAAGCTAAATGTACACTCCATTTTATGTCGCAGGAATTTGTGCTGGGATCTTCTGTTTTCTTATGTAGCTCGTTTGTTGTGCATGTTGTTATTGTTAATCATAAGCTTTTGTACTTTTTCTGGAGAAATGCATTCGAATATAGCAATCTGTTTGGTACTCATCAAGGAAAAGTGTTGCGGGCAAAAAAAAAGGTAGGGCCACGATAGAAATTTGAAAAGAAAATGAGAGATCATTGTCTGTGCCCCTGGATTGTTTAAGCAGAAAGAAATAACTTTTTCTCTCTAGTTTTGTTGTCACTTTTAGTGGCTCGTAATTCTCCTAAATTTTCTATCCATAAATATCAAATTCTTTTTATTCTTATGTTTATGTTTTCTCTACTTTTCTCATCCTAAATGGTCTAAAGGTCTTCATGTTTTATTGTATGCCTTTGCAAATATTTCATTTTTCCTTAAGTGTTGCTTAGATTGTACGATATGGAAGTGATCCTGGCAAAAATCATCACATGGATTGATATTCAAGTGTGCAGATCTAAGAAGCACAGAGACATGCTTTTGGTGGACATGCCCATGTCTGACATGTGTCGGACACATGTTAGAAACTCGCATGTGCTGTTTTGCTTATGTGGCCCTCACATGAGGGCCATATGCTTCTTTAGAAAAGAAATCTAGAGATCCTTGCAAAGAAACATATATCAATTCTATCTGAAGATTGTTAAATATTATTTGATGATTTTTATTTTTTCAACCTGTACAATGATATTCATTTGTTCACGCAATTGTTTATAAAATTTAAGTATAAATACTATAAAACTCATGTTAATCGAATATTATATCTACATATATATTAAAAAACATGTATCCTCACCGTATCTGTGTCCTAATTTTTTTAAAAACAACGTATCACTGTGTCCGTGTCGTGTTGTGTCAGTGTCCCGTGTTGTGTTTTGCTACTCATGTTTTCGTTAGGAACTTTGTTCTTGAGATAACTGCTGATTGGCTATATTGCTATGCACTGGCTTTTCAGTTTATGTTTGATTTGCTAGTATCTTATCAACCAAGCAATGCCTATCCATCACCTTGCTTTAGCTTGACTATCAATGAAGTGTTCCATAATGGTCATGCTATGAGTTAAATTTTCACTCAGTGACTATATTTTTCTTTGGATTATTTCCTTGGTAGTCGAAGAAAGTTATGGAACCTAATATTGGTTGCCTTGCTAGTTTGCCAGGTTAATATACATACATATGATACATAAACAGTTCTGGCTGATATGCCTTTAGATACCTTTAGTTATCTAAAGGCATTGGATATTTTCAGTTTTGGTTTACTCGGTTAATGATGCCTTTACATGCATTAATACCTTAAGTTATCTAAAGGCATTGGATATTTTCAGTTTTGGTTTACTTGGTTAATGATGCCTTTACATGCATTAAATATTGCATGGCTGATGTCTTTCTAGCAAGCATCTAGATAAGTAGGAATGTCATCTTGCTCTATTCCCTCCAATGCCCCTTTTTGGTGGGGAGAAAGGTATTTGGTGTTTCTGGCTATTTTAGTAAGATATATGATGCCTTTACATAAATTAAATATTGTGTGGCCGATGTCTTTCTGGCAAGCATCTAGATAAGTAGGAACGTCGTCTTGCTTTAATGACTTATTAAGACTTGTCCCTCCCTCGAATGCCCCATTTCGGTGGGGAGAGCTATTAGGTTTTTTTTGGCTATTTTATTAGGCGTTCATTGAGAAGCAGTTAGATAATGCATATCAAACAACACTAATAGTGCTATACTCTTTGCCTTTTGTGTTTTGCGTTCCACTAACTGCAGTGATATTTTGTCGTAGGCATGCCAAAAGGCACTTGATCTGCGGTGGTGCAAATTTCAAAGGAATGCAACGCTCTTAAAGAGGCAATTGACCTGGCAGTATGTGCAATTTGCTTATTGTCCTATTTGTTGGTTTAAGTTGAAGAAATTATGCTTAGAAATCTATATATAAATATTCCTGAACTTTATTTCAGGGTTGTGTATTCAATAATTACTACAAAATTTTTCATGGTACCTGTGCATAGTTTTTTTTTTATTTTAAAAAATGATGTAAAATGTTTATATTTTAATAGTAAATACATAATTATGGACCTGTACAATTGTATATATGCTAATTTGCCTATGTTCAATAAAGTGGTTTCTTTATGAGACTGTTCTGTAATGATGTCAGTGACAAATGTTACTTGGCTGTCCAGGTTTAATGGACATTTGAGGAAGAAGGGCATTAGTGGGCATATAAAGGTGGATTATGAACAAAAGGTCCTGTCAGTGGAGGTAACTTTGTTACTTGTGTTTGCCATATACAGGTTTCATATGTATTAGCCATATTCTTGCTATGTGATGTCTTATGTTGAGTTAAAATCAATTTTGTAAAGTTCCCTTATCTTCAAGTATAATGAAATACAACTGATACTGTTTATAGGTAAAGATGCCTCAAGATGCATCTGGCACAACAGTTCGTGATACTAGGGGGCTTTCAGGTCTTGTGCTGCTTCCTTACTATTGTGCAAGTGCAATATGCACTGTTTCTGACAAAATAGTTCCAGAATTTCTTATTAGTTGAAGTTTCTGTGTTCTCCCCTTTGGTGTCCTTTTGGGCATTTTGGTGCCTTCTCTGATTACATTTGCGTGTCTTTGCAAACAAAAGATATATTTATCTGGTGCAAATTTGCGTGTCTTTGCAAACAAAAGATATATTGATCTGGTTATATATTTTTCTGTTATTTTTATTCTTTTTCCTGGTTTGTCGGGAAATGTAACTCTCAATTTCCCTCGTTTGCTTGCCTCAAGGTTATGAAACCTATCATTTTCTGATACACATGGTATTCGTAGGTGGGGAACGGTCCTTTTCTACTCTCTGCTTCGCATTAGCTCTTCATGAAATGACAGAAGCACCTTTTCGTGCCATGGATGAGTTTGATGTGTTCATGGTGAGTGATCAGCTTAGTTCTTCCCATCTATTTGAATGTTGTCTGTGATCATTAGCATCCATTTACTCTTGTGTTTTCCAGGATGCTGTGAGCCGGAAAATGAGCTTGGAAACTCTTGTGGACTTTGCAGTGACTCAAGGTTCTCAGTGGATATTCATCACCCCGCATGACATCAGGTAAGAGCCATGTTTATGATTTGAAAATATAAAACTATTTTATTGGGCCAATCCTGCAAATTGTGGTGTCATAGTCTCACAGACTGGCACATACACATATGGGTCATTTCCTTTTTTTTTTTCGGAGATGAGCTAGCCCAGTGAATTTTCCGGTGATGGGCTATTCCATTCATAGTCATCGGGCGACGGGCCAGCCTAGTGAATTTTGAACTTGTTCAACCCAGAGGTGGTAGTATCTGTTCATGGACTAATATCTAGTTTTCCCGTTCAGCATGGTGAAGCCTGGAGAAAGGGTCCGGAAGCAGCAGATTGCAGCACCTCGTGGTTGATTTGTCTTTGCGCCCGTGTTATAAATTATCCAATACTTATAGAGGGGAAAACAAATCTCTAATTTGGTTGTCATATTTTGCACAACACTCCACCCTTCGCAAAGGCACTTGGCAGTAGCAGGAGCTCCACGAAAAAGAATCCCCGAGTACCATTGTGAGCTAGAACTTATGTACAGGAATCTCTTGTATTATGGACAGGAGTCCATTAAAAAGGTCAACAGGTACCAACTATATTATGTACAGGAATCTCTTATTCAAATCCTTTTTGTAATGGGGATGTATTATGTATGATTGCTATACCAAGCATCATTAATACTCACGCTGGAAGTGTCGTTTTGCTGCGTGAGTTTTTGTCAGATTTCTTGCAGTAGCTGTGAAATGTTGAATATTAGTCTTCTTTCTGGCTAATGCTGTTTTCTTGCTAATTAATGACTTTGTTTGATACTTTGTTTGATCCTGTTACACTCTTGCTTTGTTTTTGGGTCATGCGAGATTTGGCGTTCTGTAAGCATTATTGATAGAAAATATATTGTCAGTTTATTATCATCTGACATGTAATCGAGTCCTCGGTGGGAGGAAGAGGTTTGCCTCCCTATTATTATCATCTGAAATAATAGGGAGGCAAACCCTATTATTTCTCACTTTGATGTCATGCGCAGATCATATCAACGCTTAAGTCAAGCGGAACCCATATGACGCCCCAATTTTGGGATCATATCCCAATTCAAACTCTCAAATCACGTCATTGGAAGCGTTAAACATTCGGCGTGTTTTTATGTTCGTTAATAAGAAAGAAATCTTTCAAAAATAAACTGCGCTTACACGCCGACTAAAGTCACTACTCAGTTCATGAGAGCCGGTCGCTACCACGTAGACATCCAAGTTGTGTGGTAAGTCGGCAGATAAAAACACACACGTGTGCTTTTCATCTTTCACTTCAGAATCAAGAGGGAGGGAACTAAAAACTTTGAATCGAAGAGCGGCGAAACCCAAAACTAAACAGTCGCACGCGCTCGCTTGCACGGAGATGAAGAGGTAGAAAAAGAGATACATTAGCAGGGAAGCGTCTCGCGGGGGGATGCATCGGCGAAGCACTACGCCCTCTCCTAGTTCCATTCCCACTGCCGCCGCTCGATTCCAGTGCCGGAATCCTAGATGCACCACCACCGTCTGAGGAGATGGCCCAACCTCTGGTTCGCCGTCAAACCCCTCAAACATGTAGCCCTCAAGATGCCGCCCGGTGACCAAACCGTAACCCCAGAAGATCCCCCGCCGCAGCCTCGACCCGGTGGAGCCAGCGCAGACCTCACCACCCTGCTTTCCGACGAGCTCATCCTCCGCATCCTCGCTGCCGTCCCCGACGCCCATCGCCTACCCGCCACCCTCGTCTGCAAGCGATGGCTCCGCCTAGTCGGGCGCCTCTGCCATTCCCTGACCGTACCCGACTGGTCCTTCCTCGACCGCCGCCGCCTGCGCCTCCGCTACCCCTGCCTCACTGATCTCGACCTCGTCCCCGCTTCCTTCGCTTCCCCTTCCTCTCCCGCTGCCGGTGGCAGCGTCCTGCTTACCCGTGGCCCCGTCTCGGTCGCCGTTGACACCCGCGGCGACCCGACCGTTGGTGAATGCCACTTCCTCGAGCCGTATGTCATCGATCGCGGCCTCGAGATCATCGCACGCGACTGTCCTGGCCTTCGAAAGCTCTCCCTCGTATCCACCGCTTCGGAGGCCGGCCTCATGGCGATCGCCGGAGGATGTGACACTCTGCAGGAGCTGGATCTCCACCGTTGTTCTGATCTCGCCCTTCGCCCCATCTCTGGCTTCCAGAACCTCCAGATCCTGCGGTTAGTGGGATACGTCGAGGGGCTCTACCGTGGGCCTGGCGTCACGGACTTTGGGCTCACAGTGGCTAGTGGGATACGTCGAGGGGCTCTACCGCGGGCCTGGCGTCACGGACTTTGGGCTCACAATACTGGCCCATGGTTGCAAGCGGCTGATGAAGCTGGAGCTCAGTGGGTGCGAGGGTGGCTATGATGGAGTATCTGCCATAGGGCGGTGTTGCTTGATGCTCGAGGAATTGACGATCTCCGACCACCGGATGGACGCTGGGTGGATAGCTGCGTTGTCCTTCTGCAGGAACCTTAAGACACTGAGATTGCAAAGCTGCAGGAGAATTGACGTTGATCCGGGGCCATTGGACCATTTGGGGACGTGTCCGACCATTGAGACGCTGCAGATGCGGCGGTGCCAGCTGAGGGATAAAAGAAGCTTACAAGCATTGTATATGGTGTGCGAGGCCGTTAGGGATGTTGTGTTTGAGAATTGCTGGGGAATGGACAATGACAAGTTCTCTCTTTTGAGCATTTGCAGGTACCAATGTTTCTCTAACGACCTTTGCATTAATCTTCAATTTATTTAATTGTATGGTTGTAATTGCTGCCATTCATTCTTTCTACACCAATCTGCTGATGAATTTTCAAGGTAGCTTGGTCTTTGATCCTTCACAACTCAAAGTTCACAGACATAACTTGTTAAAATTCTTAGCTAACATTGAAGTTCTAGTAACTAGTTAATGCCATTTAATTTAGGAGCATTAGAGTTGCAATCTCTCAAGAGGATTGGTTCTTTGGATGATGATGACACCTTATTTCCAGTTACAAGCGACAACCTTGGTCAAGGCATGTTTGTGATTTTTGTACTTGTATTTTGTGCTTTTCACTGAAAGCCTAGGGGGGTTATGTACAAATTTATTAGACAGAGTGTTGGCATATTTTGCATGATCTTTCTATGTAAAATATGTGAAATAGTTTCTTGATATATTGGAGTCTTGTGTCTTCAAGCTTTCCTGGGTCATGCTTTCTTTTTTATTCTCAGAAAACTACTTACCGGAGAAGCTTTTCATGCAGATTGCTGTCTTCAAGCTTTCTTGTCTCTCTTTATCAAGTTTCTTCTATTTCTTGTTGAATGATTCCATCGAGCACATTGAATAACTAACCTCTGCTTCTATGATCAGGCGTCAAGCATCTGATTCATATAATTAGTTAGTCACATCTTTGTATTTTCTTTAAGGTTTTGGCATAGCATAATTAGTTAGTCACGCTTCCATTCATTTTTCTTATGATATTCTGATATATTTATTTTAAGATTTTTACGTCTCTCTTAAGTCTGTTCAGGTTTTTTTACCAATAGACATCATAGAATTGGTTCAGCAATGTTGAGACTGAGTTGTTTTATGCAGGACTGCCAATATGCTCCTTGACTGTGCTAAGGTACCAGGGTAGGAGTGGGAACTTTTTGTACATTATTAAAAGAGTTCATGGGTGGATCGTTCATCATGTACTTGGAATATACTGAAATTTGAAAGTAGGTTCTATTTCACATGCATCATCTAGGAAAAAAGTGTAAATTGGAGGCGGCAAATTGCAATTGGACCTTCATGCAGTCTCTTTCGTTGGGTGCAGTTGAACCATGCTGGCCAAGAAGAAACTGGAAACAGTTGATGGGTTGTTTGCAACTGAATCAAACATCTGCGACTTAGCCCATGTAAGAGAACCAAGTTGCTGCTGCATGCCGGTAGCTTTATGTACCTTTGGTTGAGTTGCACCATCCTACCACTCTTGTCTGCTATTATTTCTCGATACTACCCTCTTCTAACCGCGACCTCACCGCTGCACAGAGGCTCTTCATCTGCTTGTCCTGACCACAATTGGATGACCATTCCTTTTCCACCATCCATCATTATTCTCTGATTCTGTCCTCTGATACCTTGGAGCACAACTTTCTGCAGTCATTGCTTTGTTACTGCCTGGAGCACCATCATTAAGTTACCTCATCATAATCTTCTTGCCTTGTCACAGATGCTTGTTGGCACCATCTCACTGTCCTACCTAATAAATATCTCATAGCATTAGCAGACACTCAGGTGGTTATTTAGGCTTGTTTCAGTTTTTGGGTTATAGCAGCTGCACTAGCTTGTCTTTTTATCTTCTCTTTTAGATTTAAGATTCATTTTAGGTCTGTAATTGGTTCTGAGGATATTGATTCTGATGGCGAGCATATAAATTTCCCCCATAGGATTACCTGCCATCTCATGGGAAATTAATTTGCTGTCCTATATATTCGGAGTACATCGTCTTACTAGTTGGTATGATCTAGTTGCTTACTGATGTGAAAGCTACTCCAGTAAAAAGAAACATGTCAAATAAATGCTGACCTATTTTAGAGTATTGTTGTGGAATATAACTAATCGATCTTCCTACCAAGATAGTCTCAATGCTTGTAGTTGATCCTCCCTAAACTTAGCGATGAGTGTGACAAAAAAAAAATGTATTGTTGTTTTGTTGGTAATAATATGGCAGGATAGTATTTTTTGCATTCAAGTCATTCTTTGGAATGCTTTAATGCTTTGGAATGTTAGGATGATGCATTTGCTTGATTTTTATTGCACAGCAGAATTTTAATTTGGTTAACATAACTTTATTTTGGATACTGTCTTTCTTCAAACAGGTCTTGCAAATTATAAGGCATTTGTATAAGCTAAACTTCTTTGCGTTTATTATTCTTGGTGATGCTTTTATGATGATTTCTTGCCTTGGGTATCTCTCTGACTCAATATTCAGCAACTTTAATTTCACTGATTGGTTTGATTGGGGTTCAAGTTCTGACGCTCTTATGGTTTTGTAAAAAGTATTTTTAATGTTTTGAAGTCTCTTTTTTTCTCCTTTTCGATCTCTGTGCAGGAGGGTGAGGTTTCTCTCATTAGAAGGGTGCTCACTTTTAACAACCGAAGGTTTTGAATCAGTAGTTCTGTCCTGGCCGGATTTGCAGAGACTTGTAGTCGTCTCATGCAATAATATAAAGGACGATGAAGTATCTCCTGCTCTATCAAGCCTTTTCTCGGTTCTCAAAGAGTTGAAGTGGCGACCGGATACCAAATCTGTCCTTGCTGTGACCCTTGCAGGGACAGGCATAAGGAAGAAGGGTGGAAGATTTTTCAAACGGGTATGAATCTTGGTTACTGCAATGTTTCAAATTTGGTGCCTCTGCTCTCACAAAACAGACAGATTGAACTCAGTGTTCTTTGCAGCGAATTCTGCAGGGTCGTCGACGGCTAAAAGAAGTGGAAGAAGGAATTATGGAAGAGTCGAGCAGAGAAGCTATGGTTAACTACTGATTTGCACAAGTAGTGTTGTACATTGGTGTGCATGAGACATGAGGGGCACTGCTCTTTCGGCTGGTAAGGAACGATCAGAAGGCGCTGTTACATTTGTGCTTTTGAATGCATGTCTTCTGGTTAACATTCTTTTTGTCCCTGCGTGCAGTTGCAGTTCATGGGATAGGCAGCTCAAGACTTATAACCATCCGCAATAATCTTAATTCTGGTTGAATGATGATCTCATAGGTTTACTAGACTGGTCAGAAGAAGCAAATCAAGATGTGTGGACTATGTGACATCTAAATTTTAATATATGGTGAACTACTCTCCCTCCTGCACATGTTTGGTTTAATTGTTCAGAGTATATTCTAAGTGCCTAGCAATCTTAGGTGTTCTTACATGTGCATTACTTAAAAGCTATGTCATGTTATCTTGTGTGTTTTTGGATGTCATCTTTTGATGCAGTGACTATGCCGTCGACTGCAATTATAATGCAAATGGATATAAAGTAAATAAGAAAAATAAGTTATAATAGGGTTAATTATAGATTATTTTTTATAATTAATTATCTTTAGCATCTTGATTATTATAGTTTCAAAAAATATATTGAGATTTTTATGTTTATGAAAGTGAAATATTTAATTTTATTTTTTTTTACATGGTTGATTTTATTGATGAAAATATCATATGTGTTTAGTGATAATGTGTTTTTGGATGTCATCTTTTGATGCAGTGACTATGCCGTCGACTGCAATTATAATGCAAATGGATATAAAGTAAATAAGAAAAATAAGTTATAATAGGGTTAATTATAGATTATTTTTTATAATTAATTATCTTTAGCATCTTGATTATTATAGTTTCAAAAAATATATTGAGATTTTTATGTTTATGAAAGTGAAATATTTAATTTTATTTTTTTTTACATTGTTGATTTTGTTGATGAAAATATCATATGTATTTAGTGATAAATTGAAGTGAGAAAAAGTTAGTATATATTTAGTAGTAAATCTTATAATATTTTTATCAATAAGGTCGATAATATGAGAAAAAATATAATTAAATATTTTTATAAATATAAAAATTTTAATATAATTTTAAAAAAAATAAGGATTGAAATGTTAAGAATAATTAATTATAGAAGATAATATATAATTAGTTTGTTACAATATTTACTTAATAAAGTGTACAATGTTATTTATTTATTATTTATATCTTGAATCTGATATTTTTAATTTTTGTATACAAAATAAGGATAAATATTTAATTAGCAATATGAGAGGGATTTTCAGGAAAATAGTTATATATATATATATATATATATATATATATATATAATGGAAACTTTTTTAATATTCTGGCGCGCTTGTTTTGTGGACCATATGAACGCTCGAAATGAAACACTTGGCTCAAACGAGGAGAAATCCACGGAATCGGGGTGGTCAGCAACGCCAGAAGCCGCAGGGAGGAGCAGCCGGCGATCTCCGTTCGCCTTCTCCTTTCCTTCCGCTGAACTAGAAATGGATGTTGCGTACATCTGTAAGCGATTTCTTTATATCGGTCTTCTTGCATCCCATCGAGAAGTGTTGGTTTCTATCTGAAATCTTGGAATGTCAGGTGGAGGAGCGGTTGGGCGCAATGCGGATCGGCCATTGTCTTCTCTCCAGATCTCATATTGGCTCAATTACAACAGCGACAGAAGGTAATCGTCATATTTCTCTCCGTAATTTAGGGTTCCTGTTGATGTTATGCAGCTCTTCTCGGGTTTTCGTAAATCCTAGCCGATTCATTTCACTTCAGAACAAGATAATTGGTTGTTGGTATATCTATCAGAACTGCAAAATTCTTTGCGTCTTGGATGAACCCTGCGCTCGTTAGTCGCATATTCCCCCCCCCCCACCTTTTTGCCGATGGTGGTTGTTCTTAGCACCACAATCACTACATTTCAAGATAGTTCGTCTTTCTTGTGCTTGTCTGCAACTTTGCTTCTTCCATATTTCGTTGTGCATTTCGGATGTTGCTTCATTCTTTTTATAAAGATCTGATGACCCAAAGCGATCGAGTGTCGTTTCAGATGTTGCTTCGTTCATGTTTTTGAATACCTAAACATATTTTTTGTTTGATGACCTTGTAATATGAATGATCATAGGGTAGGTTTAATGGTCGGATACACGAGAAACAATAAGTATATTTATCACATGTTTATGCATCTCGGTAATAGCATCCTTTTCGGAGGATAGAGCCTCAAAATTGTCTGGTTAAAGTTAGAATTGTGGCATTTATCATATCTAAAAGTTGAACTTTTTGTACTGTAACAAGGTATTAAGCTAGCGCAAATTGGACTGTCTGGATCATAATTTTATTTTTAACTTTAAAAAATTATATTGATATCTTTATAATTATGAAAGTGAAATATATAGATCTATTTATCCTAACGTTATCGGTTTTACTAACTGAAACATGAAAACAAAAGGCAAAATGATAATTTTAACATTCAAGTTGGTGATGACGGGCGACAGCATTGTTGAGAGTCGTAGATGACTATTGTGAATGAGGAGAGTTATGGTGAGAGGTGAGGGTCGTTCTGTATCTATATTAATGTCAAGTAGTTGTCAAGTGGCCCTTTCGTCGCTCTGCATTTATATTGATGCCAACATAAATGTAGAGTGGCGTAGCTTAGCAAATGCATTAGTGTCGACGCAGATGCGACGAAAGGGTCACTCGACATATGCATCGATGGATCTTTTGTCGCTCGATAATTGCGTCGGTGCCGATGCAAAGCGGCCCTCATCTCTCGTCGTTGCTCTCTTCATCCACAACACCCATCTGTGTCTCCTAGCGATGTCGTCGTTTGTCATCATCAATTGGAGTGTTAAAATTATTTTTTTATCTTTTGTTTAGTAAAATGAATGACGTTAGGGTAAATGAACCTAGATATTTTACTTTTATAACTATAAGGATGCTAATGTAATTTTTGAAGGTGTAGAGACTAAAATATTAAAGTTAACTAATTAAAGGGGTAATTTATAATTAGCCCCTAGTTGATAGTAGAGAACATCAAAACTATGACAAGTAATTTTTATTGTCACAAAGAAGGCTCTAAAGAGCAATAGTTTAGGCTCTAAAACAATATTATAATCTAAAACATAAACAACATCAAAATGAAATTGGCACCATGACATGAAATTGGCAGCATGACATGTATAGATAAACACTTTTAGCAGCATGACCTTTAAAAAGGGTTGCCTCTTATTTTAGATGTGGAGTTTACTTTTGGTCAGTCCGATGGATCAAATATAGTGATATTGGACATGACAATCGAAGACACCAGAATGGATTAGGTAGAATTAGAGGAAGGTATAGAGGAATGAAGGTATGGAAGAAGTTATTATTTCTGTGTAGGACCAAACGAAGTTTCTTCTTGTTTTGTAGAAGAGAACTGGGTACTGTCTCAAGTACCAGATAGTTTCCTTGAAATGGAATTTTTTGACAGCTTTTTTTTCTTCAATGATGAAAGGAATTGACACTTACAAGGGCATGACAACTATGGGTGTTCCCTGATATATTAGTACAAGAGGAATATTTATCCATTAGTTCTTCAATTATGTCAGTGGCTGTCCTCTGATGTTTACTACAATAGGAATCTTTAGCTTAAAGAAATCTAAGATCCAGTAATTACATGTCCTAGCCTGCTTTCTTTTGGGGTGGGTGAGTTTGTATCTAATGTGGTTATTGATCATCAATGAAAATGTACTGGCATATCCAGCAAAGAATAGAACTGGTTGCCTCCATATGATGTGGCCAATATAGTGGTGGAAAAAATCATCCCCCACAACTATTTAGCTTAACTTTGTGATATAAATTCTACACAAATTTCTCATTTGTGTCTTTCAGAGAAGCGAAATCTGCAGCTGTGTGCAGAAAACAGCAAGAAAACTGTGTTTTCATCCCATTTGTGTTTTGCTCAGTGAAGATCCGAGTGAGATATAGGCACATAAATGAGAATTTAGGAGTATTTTGACTGGGGAACATAGGATGATTTCGATACTGGTTTCAGTTTCAGAATCGACTGTTTCGATTCTGGTTCAAACTGTTCAGGATCGAGTCCGATACGATTTAGAACTGGCAAATCGTCGTCGGGGCGCTATGTCGAGATGTATTGTTCTTTCCCGTTTTATTTACTTTAATTTTTTTTTTACTATCCTTGCTTCTTTGAACGTACTTTCACATATTCTACCGCAGAATTCCACCATTGGTTGTTTTATCCCACCCAGAATGGTAGATTAAAGTAGGAAAAGATATCCATAAAAAAAAAAAAAAAGGAGATTGCTAAGATCTCAACCGTCCGATTTGTGGAGAGTTCAAGGAAGAATTAGAAACAAACGAGAGTTGTAATTGAGAGGTGGAAGGGACTGTCGGCCTGCGGCGGCAGCGTCGGTTGCAGCTTAGCAAGCCCCGTAGTTGCCTAACAGCAGCTCCGGCTGAGCGGAGGCAGCGGAAGAGAAGGGGTGGTTCTCCTGGTGATGACGACGGAGCAGCAACAGCTCCTTCTGGCGGCGGAGCTCCATCACCTTGCGGTGGGAGTTGGAGTGCTGCGTGAGAACAAAGGTGGGGCTTGCCGCCGGCCGGTATTCCGCCACGAGCCTCCCGGACTTGTACCTCACCCCGCATGCGTTGCACAGCGTCTTGGGCCCCAGCGGCCCCGTCCGCCACTGCGGCGTCTTCTCCGACGCGCAGTGCGTGCATCGCCGCGCCGCCCCGACCTCCACCCCCGCGCTTCTTCCTCCTCCGCTAACGCCCTTCTTTCCTCTGTTGCTCCTATTGATGTTGTCGCCACCGTTCCCCTTTGGCTTGGGCATCGAGAACTCGGAGGAGGACGAAGAAGACGAAGACGAAGGCGAGTTCTGAGCTGGTGGCTGTAATGGCGCCACCATCGAGGACCAAGCTACGGCCGCTACTGCACCAGTAGCGGCGCTCGGGCGCTTGCTCCGAGCTGCAGGGCCGTTGGCCGACTGCTCCACCCGAGGCGTTATTATGCCCGCGCCGGGCTCGTAAGGCACGTCGGAGAAGGAATCCTCCACAAACTTGGACAGCCACTCCAGCTCTGCTGCGTCCTCGCAGTGCTGCACAATAGTAAATAAAGCTTTTAAGTACCCCTTATTTACCTAAGGGAAGCGTGTCGAAGTCTAATTCCGAGTTCTCGTGGAGTTACTCACCGGAATGTAAAGGTCGGAGGAGGTCTGCTGAGATCGGAAAACAGAGAACGTCTCCTCCGATAGCGTACTGCCCCCGGTGGTCAACGACGGCTCCACCGTCGTGGTAGCGTAGAAAAGGGTGTCGGTGGCAACAGGAGCGAAGAGATCATGATGGGAGAAGTCGAGGAGGTCATCGGCGCAGAGACCGGCGTCGGCGGTGGGCGGAACTGGACCGTAGAGGTAAGCAGGCGAAGTGGGAGTAGCGCCGGTGCTGGTAAGGGGTGCAACAGCCGCTGAGCTTATAGAATAGCCAGCTCCCATTCCCATCATTGCCATCTCCCAGTCCGGAGCCATCACAAGGCAAAGAGAGTAGTACCGAAGAAGGACTATGGTACTCCGAGCTCCTAGTCTTGTTCTGTTCCCAGTGAGGGTGGGTGGAGAGAGAGTGAGCGAGCGAGAAAGCTAGAGGAGTGAGAAGAAATGGTGATGGGAGTTGAGGTCAAGACGGCATTCACAAATTTGCAGCATTGCTACAAATAATGGAGGTGGCCATGATGAGACCAATAATGATAATAATATCAATGCCGTTGTGGAAGTAACGAGGCGCTCGGACTGAGAGGCGGGGAGGGGGGGGGGAGGGGGGGAGCACATTGAAAGAGGTTGTGGCTTCATGCACTACGTGCATCCCTCACCCTCATCTACCTCCCTCTCCTCTCTCCAAGTCTTCTGTTACTTTTTCACCCCCCTCGTATTTATTTATCCCTCTCCTCCCATGTGAGTTTGGCATATTAGCTTGACGTGAATGATCTCCATCGTTGACTGTTTTCACATCGACATTTTAACTGTCGATAAACCTAACTCCACCTGGTTAGACCCATGGACTCGATTTGCGTGTGGATGTGAAGGAACAGCGAGTTTCTAGTCACGTTACCTTCTCTTTCTGTGGGCACGTACTGAAACTACGATTTACCCGTACGTCATGGCACTGTGCGGTTAACGTGGCCGCGCGCCTCCGGCATTCGGCTACCGCTGCACCTGCACCTGCACCTGCACTCGAGGATTCACTGCGTCCCATTGGACAGCCGCAGGCGCTGCGCATTGGACAACGAGGTGCCGGCCCTCTCGAGGCGTCGTGCCCCAACTCTACACCGGGCAGAATACCTGTTTGCTATTCGGCAGGTGCCGTGGATGACGAGGACGCAGGTGGCGATTACCGTGGTGAGGCGAGCGGTCACTAAGACATGCAGTGTCGGACGCCGTGTGGACCACCGCCGCACCTCTCAGTCCAGTCCCCCTTTGTAACTGTTATCATCATGTTGACGTAGGTAAATAATAGAAAAGAAGACAAAAAAGGCCAAGAGAAACATACCGACGCCGAGACAACTGGATACAGCTGTGAAATCTCTGACGAGACCCCCCACCCATCATGCGGCTGGAGTCTCCCCCCGGCGACCACACACAGTATTGCACTCACCCTCACGCTCACGAGCGGAGGCGTCGGGCGCCAGCTGTACGCGCGCTACCCATGCGGCCCAAGGACCGCGTACTTTTCTTGTTTCTTCATGTGGATCCTGAGCCGTCGGATCCAGCGGGGCCCGCTGGATGTTGTCGTAGTTGTTTCCTGGGCCCTGACGAGGAAGGCGCCGTGGCTGCCGTATAGAAAGTAGGAGACGAGGGCATCGAATCACGTGAGGGCGATGAGGATCCCGATGCGAGGGGGGGGGGAATCCCGCACCCACCCACCACCGCCACATCCAACGTGCTCGCTCGTGGTCTCCGATGACGCATGCACGTGAGCGGAAGCCAGCCCAATTATTTCCTACTCTTCTCGCCTTAATTGTGGTCATTAGCGCTGTGTTTACATGAATCGTTCCCACCGCTCCGCTTAATCCGCAATCGGGCGGGGACGGCGACGCGTTTCGGTGGGAGTGGGGGGTGCTCCGCGGATGAGGGCACCCGCGAGCGTAGGTGTCGGCGGAAAGCCTTTGCAACTCCCCCGCGCCCCCACCACCACCTTTCTCCCTCCACCGGCACGTGGCTCTCGTCAGGCTTTTCTACCTTATTTTCTCTTTCCCTTTTTTTTTTGTTTTTTTTTGTGTGTGCATGTGAGTCGCAGGGGTGTTGCTTCTCATCTGCATTAGCAATGGCCAACTAAAACACAAGGACGGAGAAGGCAGGCTCTCGCCCACAGGCAAACATTAGATTTTGATGTGCTTGCACCGCAAATCCATCAGAAACGGTTCCACCAGATATTGACTAAATATTGATGACTAGTAGTAGGTAGCCAACAATAATTTTCTCCGGGATTGAAGAAAACTAATAGCTATCGAGGCTGACTTTAGTGTTCATTTATACAGGTCAACCTTTTTCACCAAATTATGGCTTATGGCTGGACGCAAGGTAGAGAGGTCAAGCGATGAGAACAAAAAAGACTATAAAAATTTCTAGACGCAGGTGACCTCATTCTAAGGTCGCCAGTCTTTACCAATGTGCACGCACAATTCCAAGCAATGCTTGTGTGCATTTGGTACTAACCCATCAAAGTCATACCACCGTTATTTAACTTCAATCGAAGCCAGATAGTAATGGAGAAAATTAACTTAAAGGGTTAGCTGGCTTTTAATTGAAATTCAAACACCACTTTCGATGCCTCGTGTACATCCTACAATTAATCTCCCTCTCTTCTTTGGCCATCCTGCTATCTCCATCCATTATGACCCGATAGGTTAATATGGTTTGTACGTCAATTGCTGGTCACGGATCATCACATCCGATTAATGCATCCCCTTGACCAACATGGCTACAGCAGACGATCATACGTACAGCACATAGATGCATTTAGCAGATGCCTCTTAATGTTGAGGCAGAAAGGAGGAAGCAGAGTCAAGCCTGCATGCAAAGAACTGGCACGGCATGCTATTTCCCAAACCAAAGGGGAAATGTTGATGTTGTAAAGCTTACGAAGGTACCAAGAACTGCTAAGATACCATCATTATGCTATGTTTACCCCTCAGTAAAATATATGAGAAAGGGTCAAAGAAAGATTGGAAAAGTCCATATTCTTCAAGATGACTTTCTAGCACTCTTAACAAAGAAAAACACTAACACTCTTTGCATCTGCTCCTTCCAGATCAATTAACCTTGGACAGAATCAATAGAATTCTTAACTGTTTTCATGTATTTTTTGTTATTTTACTGTGGTATGCATGATTCGTGCATGAGATCATAACAAACTAGATTTACAGGCAAAGCTCAGATGGATTCAAAGGATGAAACAGGCAACTCACTCTATTCAGGGTGCTAAAGTTGGTACCAATGTCTAGTTTCATCCGAGAGCAGCAGCAGCAAAACAGATGTGCCCCCCTGTACTAACTGTGGTCACACACAAACATATTGCTTATTATAACAAATAGACATTGAATATGTTCAAGCATTTTGGTTTTTTTATACTAGGCTACTCATTTGATAACCGATCGAACAAATGACCCTAACAAGGGCATCTGCAAACATGTTACTTACGTAACTCGAATTTGATCAAGTCTTATTAAAGAAGCAACCTTAGCGTTGTGTTTAAGGATTGCCCTTAGAAAACTATGCTATATTTTAGAAAAGATTGCAGCCACAAGAGTAGATCAGATTATAAAACAGGTGCCTAACTCGTTCCACCTTAGCCTCATGAATGCAGCTTTCCGAAGGCGCAAAAAAAAAAGGGGGGGTAGAATTCATACTTTAAGTGGGACAGATAGGAAGAACTGATGTTGATAACTAAAAGTTTGATCTTTAGTCCTATCTCCTATATGCAATGCTTAGTTTTCAATTATTCTTCAATTAGCTTAACTACATGGTTCCTTTTGCCGGGTGCTGGATCTTCAGTAGTAAATAAAATAATGAAACCTCTATTTACGTTTCAGGTTTCCACCAGCTTGTCCTTTAATTTCCCTACGAAACCTATGCCTTAAGCAGAAGAATTTACAAGCTAAGGCAGATCAATAAAAAGTGGACTATCAATATCATCATGGAAGAGAAAGCCCAACAGAAAATTAATATTTAATATAAATTGAGAAACCATGCATTAAGCAATTATCAAATATCCTTTGTTCCGTAAAGGCTGAAGAATTTAACGACAAATTGATGCTTTGTGAATAATTGCAGAAATAAAGTACAGATAGGAACAAAGTAATTTCTGCTTACATGATTGGCAGTGGAGTTCTACAAATTCACCCACCTCCATTAGCAAGTAAAGAGACTTCGGCGGTGGTCGGCCTTCAAGTATCACCTTCGAACAGAAAGACCCATCTCTGGATCGACAATAAAAGTGGACCAAGTCATTAAGAAAGAAGAATATTCAAGTTAATGCACAAGAAAGATGAAGAATACCAAAGCAGTCCTATTAACACAAGGATGAAGCAAGCAATTCATAGAGGTATCATTGCAAAAGAAAGCATATTGCAGAAAAAAAGTATGGACCAACCTCTAGAAAGAGCAAAAGTATGAAGCAAAATGCTTCACGTACCATCATTGTGATCTGGAAAAAGGACAATTTCATTATCCTCTAAACTGTCCTAGTTGATGAAATCAAAACAAACTTATTAACATTTCCAAACGATGAGGTGATACAACGCCATTCTTCTATATATGTATTGCACGAAAACCTGAGTCTAGCTATCTTATTGTTGTCTTAGGCAAAAATATATTTACTGGTACATTTAAGGTATAGTCAATATAAGCAGTCACTCATATCGTTTCAAATGCAGTTTTAGTATTGCTAAAGGATAATATAAAAATTTTCTCAGAAAGCATTCAGGTGTGGAAAGTAGATAAGCTGCATATAGTCCTAGATTTTGTATTTATTAAATCTTTTATAATTTATAGAAACCATGAATAGGCACAGGAATGATCCTGATTCTACAATCAGTTTTAAACTAAAGCTTTTATGAGCATCACATATATCCAGTGGGCCTAACCATTTCAGAATTAAAAAAACCCAGCTATCCAGGATAAGAGTAATGGTCATAACAAACATCTAAGTGACAAGGGCCACTATAAGTCCATAATACAAAATTGCACATGATGACATTACTTTCTTTAAATAACTCCAGCAAGCTTAAGCTGCCGCCAAACATCAAACCACAGTCACGTTTTCAACTAGCTATCCAATTCATGAAGGGAAGTCTTTTTGTACAAAGGCTTAAGAACAACAAGTAGCTAAAAATCAATGACACATCACCACGCCAAGTCATATTAGTCACTAACTTCTCGTCTGCCTTACAATTGATTCAACTTCATTATTATAGAAGTCAGATATCATTACTCGAACCACAAGGAATAAGCAACAAACTGCATGATTTAAAATCATCCAAATTTTAACATCTGCAATCTCTCTAATGATTTTGATCTTGTGATCCAACCTTCTTTTTCTAAATCTTAATGGTCATTCTTCATTTAGTTTCTCTATCCTTTTAAATGAGTGGTCCAAATTGTTTCACAGTCATTGTAGAAAATCTGATTGGTCCATTCCCTTTCCTTCTTTCGTTTTGGTGCCTTAATGAAAGTATCAAGTTTTCTTTTCCAAACAAATTTCAAATAAGGATGCATGTCAGAATGCAAGAGAATCATCAAGTTCTTCTTACAATAAAAGCTGCTCTCTATTTCCCTGAAGCAAAGGTGTTTTGGACGAGCATCACTAGGAACAAATAACAATGATAAATTTTAGGCCATAACATCCTTTCGAGGCTGTGTGCTACTATAATGGCTGATGAAAACGGAATTTATCTTTTAAAACAATGACAAATTTCCCTTGGTCTGTCCTGCATATAAAATATAAATCTTTGAGAATTTTAAGACACAATTATCAACTTGATGAAAACAGGAACCACCTCATTTTACTTTATGTGATCATAATTAAAAGTCTCTACTCATTAAACTTGTATTAGCAGAGGATGTCATTGAAATAATTAATCAATTACTAACGAAATGCAACTAAGGGAATAAATAATTAATCAATTACTAACGAAATGCAACTGAGGGAAATCAATTACTTCGATGAAACATATAGTGGCCACATGTATTCAGAGTAGCTAGGCTACCACTATCTTATATCTATTTTGTGATTACAAAAAAACAAAGTGAATATATTAAGAGCATGGTGACACTGAAGAGATGTGATGTTGGCAAGAGACAGGAAACAGTGAACTGAAACTGCTCCCCTGTGGATTCTTAAATGTGTCACTCAAGAAAGAACACAATCAGACATTGAGAAAGGCTATAAACGTTGTTGATTATGAATCACTGATAAAAAACCACTTAAGAAGGGGATGCCAACGGATTCTTTATAAGCTCCAATAACAGCCATCTACGAAAAGAACTCCACTTCCCTAATTTTAGCAAAATTGATTGCTAGTAACAACTGAACTAAAAAAAACCCAACTAAAATAACCACTAAGAGCCTTATACGTCTCTTGTTATAGGTTACATATTTTACTTTATAAATCTTTTAAAGCTTCAGTCCTTTTTGATCTTGTTAGCCATGCATAAGCTGTTAACAGTCACAGAGACAAAAGACAGGTAAATTGTCCTATGACTTGGCCAAAAATTGAACTTTCAACCACAGTATAACTTCGCCTAATAGGCCCACAACTATTAGAGAATGATCAAAGAAAATGTAACACATTTTAGACCACTACACCTGAAGTTTCCCTTCTCCAACTCCTGTAGGACTAAAATTTGTACATAGATAACAAACTTATATATCTCATTCTAAAATTTTTGCTCTACGAAACAGCCATTGGTAAAAATATTTTTACCAAACTTCCGCTCTACAATAACAGATGTAAAATATGTTAACTGGCACCACAATAATAGCATTGGTTGCATTTTTGTTAACATTTACACCACATGTGATGCCATTCGGCGATATATTATTAAGGAAGAGGCTGCTTCTTCAAATTTCTTTGTCTTATTCTGGAACAAAATCTACCTCAGGCAAATTTCACTCATATGGTTAACGATTAATGATACTTAAAAGTCTCAACTAGAATTAAAATAAAATCTATTTATTTTACTCATAAGGTTAGCGACTTCTAACATTCAGACTTAACTATAATCAAAAGTTCTAAGGGCTCATAAACTCGCGAATATTTATCCATCCCAAATCAGAAAAGATCAAATAGCTCAACAACTTTCTTTAGGTTTTAAATCTAACCAATAAATACAGAGGGCAATTCTATCTCAGTTTGTGACAATCCATCCATAGAAACGTTGAAGTCAAATCCAACATATCAAACCACAGTGTACGACGGAAAAAATTCTACATGATTCACAACCAAAGGCAAGAATCTTCGACGGAAAGCAATTAAACGATCGGAGCAAAGCTACTCACTGATAACTCGAAAAACTGACGGAACAACAACAGCACTAGAGTCCGGGATAGGTGCGGCAGAGGGTACCCTGAGAGAGAGCGCGGCCTCCGCGGGACGTCGTGCTCAGACGCGACGTCAGCCTAGCCGCCGCCACCGCGCTGTGCAACGGGAGCAGAGAGCCCCCGTAGCACCCCAATTCGACAGGAATCCTTCATCCAAACGAGAAAGAAATATCAGCTAAGAGACGGATCAACAAACCACTGGTACCAATAGAAGAACCCACCTAGAGAGGGAGGAGAACCGGCGAGTCGTACAAGGAGCGGCGGCGAAGGCGTGGAGGGAACAAGAAGACGGAGCCGCGGCAGCTCTAGATCTGACGCCGACTTGTCCGAGGGAAGAGAGAGGAATCCGGCGACTCACGGATCTCACGCAACTCGTTGCCATTAGAAATAACGAGGCAATCGAGGGAAAAGATCGATCGGGGTTAGGGTTTCGCCCCGTGAGAGACAGAGAGAGAGAGAGAGAGAGACAGGAGACGGGCGTTTAGGGTGTAATGGCGGTAAAGATCCCGTGAGAGACAGAGAGAGAGAGAGAGAGAGGAGACGGGCGTTTAGGGTGTAACGGCGGTAAAGAGAAGTGCACGCAACTGCGGATCGGGTTGAGGCGCCTGCAGATCAAGTTTCCTGATCCGACCCGCTTAAACCAGATTCGACATTTTATATGGTATATGAAGTTCGGAAATTGAGACAAAGTTCATTTTAATTTGACCCGACCCATTAACAGACGAAGATTCTGGCCTTTGACTTGACCGATGAACAGAATGGAACTAACCGGATAAGATCGGATCCAAACCCCTTTCCTGCACGGAGAGAGAGAGAGAGAGAGAGAGAGAGGAGTTGGCCACAAAGGAGGCAAACGGAATGAGTGTTCTCTTCTAATCTATCTGCTCGTACGTGTGTTTGGCCCATGCAGCTGCTCTTTGAGGATTGATGTGAAGGTAGCAAACCGGTTTGGCACTCTTCGAGCGGCTACTGGTCGTCTTTCCAACGCAATCTTAGGCTTTTAAGCTCCGGCCATGTGTATCCTCTCATACCTGACAACGACTCGGAGTTGCAATTTTATAGCTTCGTCGACCTCCGACCACCGTCTCCTCCTCGTTTCCTTTTGTTTCCTCCGGCTTCTATCTCTCTCCCTCCTCTTCTTCTTCATGTAAGTGTGCGAAGCCAAACTCTACAACACCGGAAACCATGGATACCACTATGACAGTCTGCTCCATGTGTGGTGATATCGGCTTCGCCGACCAGCTGTTCCAGTGCGTCCGATGCCGCTCCCGTTTCCAACACTCGTATGCACTCTCTCTCGAACTCTCTGTTTGGATTCCTAAGTCGTATCATGTGACTCGTACAGCTACTGTACCAACTACTACGAAGAGGAGCGATCGGAGACTGTTCGAGTCTGTGACTGGTGCTTAAGAGAAGAGCGAGACGGAGCTAAACGTTGCGGCATCCATCGGAAGAAGGTCACGGGAGGATGTACTTCTGAAACCAGCAGCGATAAGGCCGAGCAAAGAAGCGATCGAGAGGAGAGTCGTCGCGGCCGTGGCAAGAGCAGCGGCGGTGCTGCTGCTTCCAGGCCAACGGCCCGCAGGTACAAGCTGCTCAAGGATGTCTTGCGCTGAGCTACTAAATACTACTTGCTATCTAAGACTCAAGAGAGATGGATAAGTTTCTATACTTACTGTATGTTATCTCTCTTCATATATAGCAAACACATGCACAGCTAGTTCTGTACACGATGCTAGTCTTCGATCCTCTCTAACCAAGAAATGGACGTCAAAATAAGATGAAGTAGTTCGTAGCAGTTCATCCATGACTCTTACCATCTGGAGAATTCAACTCACAGTTACACTTCATGCAGTGTGTCCTCCTGTCTGCTCCTAAAGGGACATCTAAAAACCCGTGCATGACTCAATGGTCATACAAAACTCGAGTACTGTAAATTGATTGGGACGAGAAGCATGGATGAGGTTTGCTGTCAAAATGGATCCCACATGCGGTACTATCAATTACGAATATATATATATATATATATATATTCTCCAATACCTTTTTTTCTCTTCGTCCTGACAGTAGTGCTTTTGATTATCGTCACCTCTTCTTTCGAGTGAACATTGTCAGGATCAAAATGTCATTCAGAGGTTAAGACCACTTGATTTATGTTGGTCTCTCAATTAATTGTTGGTCTCAGGCTAACTAAGCTCGGACTTATCAAGAACATGGATGTGCGTGGGCTCGGCCAGGGTAAGTCTAACTCGAGCCCAGTCTATCATTGAGTCTTTCCTACGCAGCTTAGGCTTAGGTGGAAGGCGAAGAAAGCCTCCTTTCATGAGGCTCGAACCATCAGCGAGATACCACTTAGGAAGAGCTAAAATACTAACCTTGTGTCATGATCTACGAGCCAAGGGAGAGACTCAAGTAGACATCTCAAAATGTAATTGATTGGTTCTTAACAAATTGGGTGTAAAGCGTATGTAGGTGGCTTTTCAAATCCATCGTCAAATCATAGGGCTCAACCCGATGAAAACTATCAAGTTGGAATATGATAAGCGTAGAGGAAATTTTTGGTGGTACAATAAAATGTGTAGAAATCAAAAAGAACATCAACGACAAAAGCACTATGCTAGATTGACACTGAGAGACGAAAAGAAACAAATATGATTAGATATCCTCCGAGGACAACTATATATATATATATATATATATATATGAGCTGAGCCTTTCACTATAGAAGGATAGATACTGGAGAATTACTACTGGAAACTTTGCCCTTTTGTTCGGCCTGGGTGCTTTACAAAAGCAAAGGAACGTTCCTGTCTTAAAGATGGGCTCATCAATGGATGCTCCACCAAGTGGTCCTCCAAGGACAGCTATAAGGATCCCAAGTCAAGCTTCTGGGTGGGTTGGAACAACCCCTGTAAGAACAAGCACTCCTGTGCATTGTCCCCAACGACAGATCTTGTGTAATTGTCTTCCCACTGTTGCAGAACCATGGACTGGAAGAAGCTGGAAAGCTGTCGGACGTGAGATGCTCGTTTCAGTCCCCAGCAGTGGTAGCAGCATCAGGATAGGTATTCACTCGGACCACAGTAAAGTTTCCATACCATGATTACTTTTGTGCCATCAAAACTCCAGGTTTTGACGGTGGTTTGAGGTTGATGGAATGCAACAGGGAAACCTACAAGCACTGTTTTAGGGAGTACTCCCAGATTGCCATGTGTTCCTAAGTCCTGCTTGGAGTTTGCATGGTCTGCACTTTGAGATTGAAAGCTTTATTTCTTCTATCAGCAGTTTTGAGGTCTCTCAGCTTTTTTGTGTTTGCGTGGATGAACACAGCTAATGTTTCAGAGCAAACATGACCATGAGGAGACCGAGGGATCAGAGACTGTCCGGTCCTCGAACTGCTACTATACCTTTAAGCTTTGGGTTGAAGTGACATGTCTGCTTTAGGGTGAACTGCCTCCCCTTCACCATATATCTATCTCTTTGGAGGCCAGAGGCGATAGATAAACTAAGTCTCGTGGTAAGAGAGTTTCTCAGGAACGTTGGTGTTACTCTCATAAGACAAAAAACTTGTTTCTTTTGTGATTCTCGAAAGCATATTAGAGTTTAGGCGATATTACTCGAAGGAGGATGCTGCTGCCTGTTGGCCTAATCTTAGAAGGTGTGATTTCAGTGATCGAATCTGTTTAGATGCAAAACCTCAATTCATTATGATCGGTGAGGATCTTTATCTAAGCTACACGTATCATCAAGAACATCGTCACAACAAAATTCAGCATTTCCGATATTTTTTTGAAAGTTTAATCACATGAAAATCTACTGCACAGTTCATACCAGCTTTAACTCTTGTTCCTCTTCCTCTAAAAAGAGAACAAATCATGATCAAACAAGAGGAAGGCACATCACCCACCCAGTTGCTTGCGCATGGAATCCCCCCCCTTGTCGCGAGAGGGGAGACTGCGAAACTGATGTCAGGTACCATCGTTTTCATGGGCATTACTTGTTAGGTCAGGTCAGGTCAGTTCTGGGTGCAAAGGGGATGGATCGTATACCAAATCCATGTGCTGCGATAACAATCATATATCTGTGCCATCGAGGAATATTATGCACATGGATATAGGAATTTCGATGATTAAATTAATTGCATGCGAGAAGGAATATTACGAACGAGGGGAGCACCGTAGCCTTATCCAAAAGATTTTGCTTCTCTGCTGGTACGTACAGATCAGCCTCACCTCCTCACGTTGAATGTTAGTACTTGAGCGTGGATCCCATTGTATATCGCCACAACGAGAGTACCGAGTTCTCTTTTGCGGGGGAGGCATTCGATCCTTGGTGTTTCTGCAGGAAACGAACTCCGGGCCGTATTCCAGTGGTAGAGAATACGTGTAATTGCAGATGGTGAGGCAAACAGCTAGAAGAAGGGACGTCGTGATTATGGCGGTTCATCCACATGGGGAGGAGGGTGACCGAATCGTAGTCCCAAAGCTTCCTCTCTGGAGGGATGACAGCATGATGGATGCATCTCGCGGGGCTGCTTTTGTCAGAGCTCCTCGTTCAATGAACCTGTGTGACTCTGACCTGTCTCGGCAAGCGAACCCATCAATCACCTCCACCCACGTGTTCGGGGCCCACCGAGACACGTGCGTTGCGCTGGCTCACCTACAGCGCCCCGTCACGTGACCGCCCCCTCAGCCCTTCCTCCCTCCCCCCCTCCCCTCTCAGCCCTCCCTCCCTACCTCCCCCCATTATAACACACACCCTGAGTGGTTGGGTATACTGAAACAGTCGCAGTGACTGGTCAGCTGAGCGTCCCTCCTGTCGAAGGGAGACCGGCATCGGTGTTGAGAAAGGGAAGTTTGCAAGTGGGAGAGAAGCCCCCAGATTTGTCTCCGGGCGTCAAACCTGTACTCTTTACTCTTACCCTGTGACTCCAAAGTAGTAGCAGCAGCCGCAAGAGTGATGGAGAACGGGGGAGCAGCAGGGAGAAGTGGAGTTCCCTCGTGGGACTTCTGGGAGCTCGGGAACTGGACGTCGTCACACGTCGCCTCGTCCTCTTCTTACGTTGCAGCCCGCCCCACTCATACCACGGCCGCCGCGGCCGCCGCTTCTTCTTCCACTGCTGCCGCCACTTGTTTGCCCTTCTCCGGCCATCAGATTGTGGCTGAGAGCAGCGGGGACCACCGGGCCTCGCAGTACCACGACCACCGCCACCACACCCACCTGGCGTGCCTGAAGCTGGGGAAGAGGCAGTACTACGGGGAAGAGAGCGGGGTCGCCGCCATGAAGCGAGAGAGGCCCGCAGCGGCGCCGAGGTGCCAGGTGGACGGGTGCAGCAAGGTGCTGGTGGACGAGAAAGAGTACCACAAGCGGCACAAGGTGTGCGAGCTGCACTCCAAGGCTCCGAGGGTGGTGGTGCTCGGCGTCGAGCAGCGCTTCTGTCAGCAGTGCAGCAGGTCGTTCTGCCACAAAACTAGCGAGAAGAAACTGTTCTCACCACCACAAGAACTCAAAACGGTTGGAAACTTGATGCAGGTTTCATGTGATATCCGAGTTTGACGACTCCAAGAGGAGCTGCAGAAGGCGGCTGGCGGGGCACAACGAGCGCAGAAGGAAGAACAGCAGCGAGCCCATCACCAGAAACCCTGCTTTAGGTACAACCACTTCAGGCTATAACAATCCCAGCTTCCTCTGGTCGTCGTCTTCATTGTTTCTTTCCTTTTTATCGCATGGTTTAGAATTTTATGTAGGTCAGCCCCTGCAATTTCAATTGAAATTTGCCATTAGTGGTGTGTCCATAACGTAGTACAGTGCACATGGGAGAAAGGTCTTATTCTTTTGAGAACGTTGGATATATTTATGAGAAGGATTGACACCGGGGAACCGGGAGCTGGTGATGGAACATAAAGCCGTGAAAGCGATCTAGACTAAAGTGGGTTGAGTGGGCAATATTTAAAAAGTAGATCCTTTAGGTAAGGGTTAGGGGTAGATTTAGGATTAGGGTAGAGCTAGGGTTAGGGTTAGGGTTAGGGTTTGGTTGGGGTTCGTAACATGTATCTAAAGGGAGGGGGTGGGGAGGGGGAAGAAGACAAAGGTGACTGTCAAATCAGTAGCATTTGCTGGCAGAGTGGGGGTGGGCCATACATGTCAGTCTCTGGATTTGACCTTTCAAAGTCTTTGCCCAAGGTTAGCCATCTTTATTGATTTTGGTTGGTCCAGCAATCATATCATCACAAGCTCTACCTCCTTCGGTGAATTTGCTCCTCGCTGATGATACCCTGCATGTTTCAGAGATTATCTTCTACTTTAGTGAAGTGCATGGCCTAGTTCCGAGATTGGTGTGTCGCTATGAATCACCCTCATGCTTACCCCAGATATGCCGGATAGTAATGCAAACTGGCTTCTGCGAGAAGGCTTTCTGAGATCTTGAAAAGGGTTTCCTGGCTTCGTTACAGCTACTATGTTTCTTTTGAGATTGATATCGAAGGTGTATAGTCTGACACAGTAGGAGAAGAAAAGTGGTAGCTGACTCAGTTCCTAGGAATTCATCTTTAGGAGAACTTTGATGTAACCCATGCAGTTCAGGAGAATATTTCTATGCATAGGAGGGAGAACAGCCACTGCTGTGTTATTTCTTGAACCTTCTTTCTTCCTGTTTGCAATATAGATATGAAGAATTCACAATATAAGTAACTCAAAAATGAAATTATGAGAGTTTTTTGTAGAACAAAATGCTGGATAATACAGTTAGGATGAATGAACCCAAAGGGTAGAACATATGTATGAAGAATTTCTCTTAATAAAAAGAATTACTATTCTAACTTTCATAGGCATGCAAGTTCGATGTACGATGCTATTTTCCCTTTGACCTCTTAAGTATCTGTTAATCCAATTTATACAATTCGATTACTTGTTCTTGCAAGGTTTTTCAGCCTTATTGCTAACATTGCAAATGAATACTGTTTTTTCTATTAGTATCTGATGGAACAACTTTGTTGCAAAAAAGCCTTCCCTTGTAACCTTTAGTTGAAGTCGTTAGTTGTAAACATCTCAACTTCTTCCATAGTAATATGATTGGAGTTTCATGGCTTTAGTAATCATAACCTTGTAACTCTATATTCCCTATGTGAAAACATGAGACTCAGTTTCTCATGATAAGACAAATATGAATGCAATACTACTATTGCTGAAGGCCAGAATAAAGCCAATTATGTTTAGCCAAAAGGAATATGTACTCTTTAGGTTTCCATGAAAAAGAAGGGGAAAAAGTTGATCAGTCCTATAGATCTTAGTTACGAGGCCTAGATGAAGAGTCTTCTTGTTTTTCAAGTTAATTTTTGCATTCTACTTGAATTCTACTAAAAACATGAGGTAAATGGACTTCAAGACATATAAGAACAAGAATTTAGGGTTTCACTTGGCATAATTTATCTACTTAGTGTAAGGAGGAGAATACTTACTCGTTATACGTCCATGAATGCCAAAGCAGAAACAGAAGTCTCCAAGCTCCAAAGAAATTGATGATCTTGTGTCAAACATAAGTTTCTTTTAGAACCATTCACCCTGAAGATATAATGAAAGTAGCTACAACAAGAGAAGACAACCGAAAACACAAAACATTCAATGAGCTAATTAATTTATGACATCATATTTTATGTAAATAGCAACTAAGAGGTTGAGTTCCAAAAGGGACAAATATACTAGGAGCAGTTATTTGTATGAACAGCAAAACATTCAGATGGACGAAGTTTATTGTTGCACACTATTGACACAAAGCTATTGTTATTGATATTGATATTCTAACCATAATTTCATATTATGGAATCTGTAAAGATTTAACATCCATGCTCCTTCAGTAAATGTCAAGCAATTTAAAGAGGTTATTGATGTGTCGCAACACAAATTATAGTTTGATCAGATGAAGTTGCTTATAACATGCAGTATGTAGTCTAAGATTATGTGACTCAGCTTTGAGGAACCAGCTAAATTTGAGTTTTATCGTGTGCAAACGTGCAATATCTTCTCTGGAATCTCATGCAATGTTTTTAACCTAATCTTAACATCCTGTTATGCCAAGATTTTTTAAACTTGGAAAGATATCTGTGTGCAGAAAGCGCAATCATTGGAGGCATGGCCCCATACCTGTCTGCTTCCCCGGGTTGTGCTCTCTCTCTTCTGTCATCCAAGGCTTCTCCTTGGATCGCGACATCCGACTTCTCATCCCGATCAAGCGCCGCACTCAACGAGCTGATTGCTGAGAACCGTGCTGCCGTGCTGGCCCGGCAGCTGCTCGCTGATGGAGGTGGATGGCACGCCATGGTCTCTGTAAAGCAGCAGCAGCCGCCCGTCTACTGGTCACATCTACAGCACCAAGCAATGGCACAGCCGACGCCGCCGCATGCTGATGGTTGGAGTCGCTTGCAGGGAGCCGGAGGCCATGTGACGCTCGACCTCATGCAGATGCCCGACTCCTTCGAGATTGTTTCAGGGAGGAGGAGCAAGTCAAAAGAGGATGACGAGGAGAGCAGTGACATCTGGAAATCCTTGGCGGGAACACACGTGGTATGAAGTTTCAACCCTAAACCTCAAGTACCTCAACGCAATTTTCCATTTGATTAATTTTTATGTACTATTTTTTGTGAGCTAATTCGCTTTAGGTCAATGCTCATTATGCTACATCTTGCAAAACATTTGCTAGTTTCTATATGTCCGGGCTTGGAAACTTGCCTAAGCTGACAGTCCGTTGTCCACTTTTTATGTATTTCTAAACGTTAGCATTAACCTTCTAATGTCTGTTCAAGTTGCTGCCCTAATTTTACAGCCGTGTACATGTAAATATTGATATGATATGGTCATAATGAAGGCTGCCGATTTTGGTTGAGGATAGGGTATCTGATATTTTTCTATTAGAAAACAAAATGATGATGGGTACGTGGGGAAGTAAATAATCCAAAATAGGGAGTCCTGTTGTGGTAAATTAATGTAGTTAATTCTAAACAAGGGTTTATGTAGTCTATGAAAACTTACTATTATGGCTTACGTGGAGGGTAGTATAGACAGCATAACTCTGCAAATGTACCACGTCGAGAACGAGTCGGTGACTTCTTGGAAGCGCCTTTCTGAAACCCCTGCAACATTTGGATAACGAAGCTACGGTACAAAGATGGAAAATAGCAGTAGTAAAAGTGGCATTAGACAGTAGATAGATGTGCTGCAGAAGCATACCGTAGCACTGCAGACTATGGTCATGTCTTGCTCTGAAAGAGCTTTCGGACCGTGTCCAGAATATACTGCTTTCGGTCCTCCGTCATGTGCGAACCAGTTGTGAGCACCTACAGCATGTACGTTCGTCACACATACATGAGGAGATACATATGATCTATCTAGAGAGTTTTATCTCTCTAACACTCTGGTTTGACCAACAGCAACTTGGTTCTCAAGAACATAAAATTATGGTGAGAGAGACATGTCTTAGGAAGATGGAACTTTGTCAGTCTGGGTCAGTATCATAATCCAAAAAATTGACTATATTTTCTTGTTTGTTAATAGTATTTTGAGCTATTATAATATTTTTAATCTGTTATAATATTTTGGCTATTGTCATAAAAATATTATAGAATTTATTTGAAAACATTATAAATAAATTAAATAAAATCAAAATAATATACAAACAATTAGATATAACATATTAGGATTCAAAAGCGTATTTATACAGTTTAAAAAATAACATCATCCAAATAAAAATAAAAAATAATTTATTATAATATTTTAACCATCATAACAAAAATATTATAAATTTATTTAAAAATATTATAAAGGATCCAAATGGACTCCTAATATCAATCAAACCAATCACATAAAAATATGATATCAGTAATGATAATGAAAGAAATATAATATGATATCACTTATACTATTTTTAATATTTTTTAATATCTTATTTAAAAATACTGTAAATATTATTGAAAAACACTATAAATAAGTCAAATGAAACACTGTAATAGCTCAAAATTGATGAAAAAATTTGATGGAAAGATTCGGTGAGAGATAATTCAGATAGTTTATGAATTAGGGACACTACTTGGAAAAAACCTTTACCAAAAGGAGGACGTTGCTTGAGAAAAACCCAAAATAAGATCTTTCCCGAAGAAACTGCCCCAATCTTTCCAATCTCCCAGCAGCAGCCAACAAAAATTAGGCAAAAGACCTAGTAAGCTATCTAGTGTATAGAAAAGAAAATGTCAGTCAGTTCTATCAGCAATCAGTGAATATGTCATTTTCAAAGAAATAATAACACAGGGTTATTGGTTGGGAAAAAAAAACTGGTGTGTGGTCAAATAATCAGCACCATCAGTACCTCTTCTGCTTGTTCATGTTAGGGAGATCAAAATATTGAGCTTTTAGTGATGTTTAGTGAGACTTCAAATGAGACGATTCAATCTTTTAGCCCATGGAAATCCCATAAACTTTTCTTTACTAGAAATGAAAAAAATTGAGGGAATTTATCCTACAGAAACACATTGCTTTGAGTAATGGTATAGCCTTGTAAGAAGAGCCTTCTTACAATGGTCACAGCAAAGCACAGAAACCAAAGTCAAATTTGCTAGTTATTACCGAGGCAAGTTGGTGTATATCGATCAAAAGCTGTTGCGATGGCAGCAGCAGCTCCATAAAGGAACGGCTCTGGCAGGAGCAGTCTGATCCTTTAGCAAATCTCTTGGTAATACTGATCTTTGCTTAATGCATATATTAATTATAGATTATCTTCTATAATTAATTATTTTTACTATTATGATATTTATACTTTAAAAAATTACATTGGTATCCCTATAATTATGAAAGTGAAACATCTAAGTTCATTTATTACGATGTTATTGATTTTACTAACGAAAACAAAAGGTAAAAAAATAATTTTAATATTTTTTTTTGTGATGACGAACGATAACAACGAGAGGTGAGGGTCGCTCTACATTTGTGTTAGCATCGACGTAGTTGTCGAGCGATGTTACTCTGCATCTACGTCAGCGTCGACGCAGTTACTGAGTGACGAAAAGACTATTGATGTAGACACCAAGCAACATCACTCAGCAACTACGCTCTACATTTGTGTTAGCATCGACGTAGTTGTCGAGCGATGTTACTCTGCATCTACGTCAGCGTCGATATAGTTACTGAGCGACGAAAGGACTATTGATGTAGACACCAAGCAACATCACTCAGCAACTACGTCGACACTGCCACATATATAGAATGACCCTCACCTCTTATTATCATCCGTCATCATCGACTGAAACATTAAAATTATCTTTTTGTCCTTTTTTTTAGTATGTTCGTTGGTAAAACTGACGGTGTTAGAATAAATGAATCTAGATGTTTCACTTTTGTAATTATAAGAATAATAATATAATTTTTTAAAATATAAGAATCGAAATGTTAAGAATAACTAATTACATAGGGTAATATGTAATTAGCCCGTTCAATATAGTGTTATATTATTTTTGAACACATGCCTAGAAAATAAATAAATATTATGAAATTATATACAAGAAAATTTACCAATGATAGAGCTGTAACAGCATGATCAAATTCAATTATAAGTTTTTATTTGGAACTCCTTCCACTATCCATTGGGGGTTCTGCTACTGTTCAACAATTAGTGTAAACATCCGATGTTTGTAGGACATCGTTGGTCTCTGTTGGCAATCAAATTAATCTATTAGACCATTAAGCGGAACCCTGCTGGCGATTCCACAATTACAAGGGCATCCTACTGCACGAGGAACGTAGACTAGTGATTGGGAACTCATATGTTGCTTACAACTATGGCATCTTATCATAAATTTTGACATTCTTTTAGATAAATAAGTGCATTAGCACCAAGATCTAGTTGGACGATCCAAGCAGAATAGTTAAAAGAAAACAAATTCAAGATGCATTGTGACCTTGAAGGACTTGGCCTATGAATCATCAAAAAAAGGGCAACTGCAGCATACCTCAAAATATCCCTTCCAATTTGAACTCTTAAGATGGTTTCACCATCAAAGCTTGCTAATCCTCAAATTACCATGGCAAGTAAACAAGAAAAATCACAACCAAATTTTTTTCCTGTATTTAGATTTGGTAGCACATTAGGAATTTACAAGAAAAATATGAGCTATCACGTTCACAAAACAGAAACAATCAATCGAACCATTGTTAGCCTAAAGCATTACTTGAGGGTAGATTTATTTATTTTATGCTCTCGGCAAACCCCACAAGGATGTCATGTGATTCAATCAATTGATCACTCTACGATAGATAAGGAGCCCTCTAGAAAATTTATTTATTCCATCTTCATCCATGTAATCAATTAAGATCGTTTGATCTCTTTCCATGGTTTTCCGTCACCTCTGTCGATTCCTAGCAAATCTTTGTCAGCTCTACAGAGCCAGATTGGTGTCAACGCACTATCAATCCTTAGCCTAGCATCTAAATAATCTTAGACTTAACCCCTAATTCATGTGTATATGATATGTAATCGAATCCGTCCTTTCTATCCTCACTCCTAACCCATCAATTTGGGTACAAAAGCCCAATCGCCTTAGGACTTCCAAACAACGATGCTTAGAGATCACTCGACAACCTCTCTTCCACCAGAAAACCAAAGATCGACGCAAGAAAGTGTAGCGATGACTACTACGATAATCTTGAAAGAGCCAACACACAGACCAGTCTAACTGGTAGTCATCAGCGAAAGAAGAACAACCCTAGCGTGGCTGCAATGGAGGAAAGACGACAACCGAAGTCACAAAAAATGCATCGACCATGAAATAGGATGAGCAAAGATCCAGAGACCTGGCGATCGCAATCGAGGCTGACGACGAAGAGGATCCTCCGCTCCTTGTCCTCCTTGGCGTCGTCGAGGAGAAGAGGGAGAGGAGGCACGCACGTACCGCTCGCGGCGAAACCTCACCGTCTCTTGGCTTCGCTTCTTGGGATCGATGTCCGCGGACCGGTTATATAGGCCGCGTATCACGTGGTACCCACGTGACCTAAGAGAGACCGCAAACTTGTTGGGCCTTTGGAGCGGCCCTATATGGCCCAATAAGTATTGTGGGCCTCCCAGAGTGATGCAGAATCATTCGATAAAAGCTCAACACCAATACTGACAACAGGAGATGCTTTTATTATAATGGATAGATCATTCAAAGAATTAGAATTATTATACTCATAAAACCAATTTGTTTGAGAAAATGTTTTCGATAACATTGAGGTCATACTTTGGAATTGAGTTCTTGCAGCAGTATCAGTAGTCAAACGTACGAGATCAGTCAAGGAAAGAATAAGCCAAAGTCTTCTCTTCAATGAGCTCCTTCGCTGTCGCATCCATTCTAGCTCGTGAAGGCTCATCGATGCGCAGGCCTGCAGTTTCTGAACAAGCTGAGCTGCTCCCAGGAGACCATAATGAAGGGAGAGAAGAATTATACTTGGGGAGTAAAGATGAGACCGATACTTCAAATGAGTTCGTGCATAACCTTACCCTGAACGATCGACCATTCTCCTTTGTTGCAGGTGACAGGGAAGGAGTAGATGAGGCCGGGAGGAACACCATACGATCCATCGGAGTAGACACCCATCGACGTCCAGGTGCCCTGTCGCAGAGTTGCAGTAGTGTCAACACATTCCATCGGGGAAGCACCTTAGAGTGTTATCACACAGAAGCAAACCTTGGGAGTGCCAAGAACCCAGTCATGGATGTGATCACAAGCTGCACTGGCAGCAGATAATGCACTCGACAGCTTACGGGCTTTGATGATGGCTGCGCCCCGCTGCTGCACAAAGCTGATGAACTCATCGTGCAACCTAGCATGAGTTCAAGATGCAAAACCTTAAGATTTAAGTTATGGAATGCGAAAAAAGAAGAGATGATACCATTAAACAAAAAAAAAAAGACGATGGAGAAATCAATATTTATATATTTTCCAGTGATAGTAAGAGGTCTAAGGTGATTGATTCCTCTTCCAAAGACAGGGTTTCACTCCAAAAGGACAAAACCTCATTAGACGCATCCTAGAGACAACAAGCGAATAAAGTCTATCTGCATACACAATTAAAGATATTTGAATGGTAATAGAAGTTCCAATAAATTCTATAAGAAATGTGAGGAGAGTAATTTTATCTACAAGCCTATCTCTGGAAAAATGTATATGTTACCATTTATCATCAGCAACAAGTTCTTTGACAGATTTTTCTCCAGCCTGGGTGATGACAGTAGCATGATTGGCATCAGGATATTGAGTAGAAGAATGGTTTCCCCAGATGATGACGTTCTTCACATCACTGACATGGATGTTCAATCTCTGTGCGATCCCACCAAGAGCTCGGTTATGATCAAGCCTCGTGAGGCATGTGATGTTCTTTGCTGGAATGGATGGAGCAAATTCTTTTAGGATCAGAGCATTGGTGTTAGCTGGGTTGGCAACAACAAGAACCTGAGATGAACACAAACCAGATCAGCATCAGCCTGTGGGTGAGTCAGATCTCAGCACACTCCACTAACATGCTTATGGATCATAGATTGTCATGCATATGGTCTGGTCCTCATTTTCTTTTTCTAAAAATAAATCTATTAAGATTTCATGATTCTACAAAAAGACTTATGTAAGTCTTTGTGGAGAAGAGCAGATACATTGAAGGGTAGGTCTGGTTGCCATTTGACTGGTTCTACTGCTGCAAGTACTTGATCTATGAAATGTAAGTCCAGTTACAATCAACTATACCAAGCTTAGCATTGCATGTTTTGACTTCTAGGAAATTGTTCACTTAGAATTATTTTTTGAGGGTGGGCCTTGGTATAATAATAAGACTGTTCCTCTGTGATAAGAGTTTGAATCTTGAAAATAATTTCTCTAAATATAGAGGTGATACAGCCTACATCGATCCTCTGTTTCGACAGGAGCCTTGTGCACTAGATTTACCCTGGTCGCTTAGCATTATTTGAAGTAGATCATGCAATTCATCAAACAGGATAATAGCAACAGCTGAAGTAAAGCTAAAAAGCAATTCATCAAAGAGAATTTTCATTTAGTTGTACCTACTCGATGACTCCTCAAAGGAACTAGGAATGATATCCACATATTAGGTTGTACTTGGGAATTACTACACAGTAGATTAGGAGACAGGAATACCTTGCAATTTGCAGCTGCATACTGTTCCAGAGCTGACGCTTGAGCTTTGTAGATGGAGGCATTCTTTGACATAACATCTTTCCTCTCCGTTCCCTCCTTCCTACGAAACCCACCAACCATGATAGCTATGTTGACACCACCGCAAGCTTCCTCCAGATTAGTTGTAGCAACAACGCCTGTTGGTTGAACAAACACAAATTTGGCTAAGAGGCATTGTTTACTTGAAGGTTCACTTCAGATGAAGGATACTGCGTACCTTTGAGAAGAGGAAACGCAGCATCAATTAACTCCATTTTAACACCGTTCAAGGCCTCTGCAGCAGGTGGAATATCAAGCAAGTGAAGGAACACCGGTTGATCAGAGCCCAGCATTACACCTCGAGCAATCATCGGCACAAGAGCATAGCCTATTTGTCCTACAAAAGCAGACACAAGTCAACAGCTCTCTTGTCTCTCGAACAATTTTTGGGCTGAAAAGATCACAGTGTCTTCCTCCAGAAACGAACAATAATTTCTGGGACAACCAATTCGATTAAGTAAACCTAATCAGACATATCTAAATAATTAATGGTCAAGTTCAGAAATTTCTTCGGAAACAATAACACAATCAATCTCTTAGGTTAATTCAGCAGCACAATTATTTATGCCTTTAGATATTTCTTGGTTACTCTGCTGATGCAACACATGATCAGATGACCATCAACAAAAGCCTCATAACTACATAAAGGAAAAACCCAAACGAAAAACCAAGTGCCAAGCATGACAAGAAGAAGAAGAAGAATGATGGAAGAGGCTCAGAGTTCAAAATTGCCTGCAGCACCGGTGACCATTATCTTAACAGGCTGTTTCTCCATGGAACGGCAGCTCGTCAGGCCACATCTGATGACGATTCTCTGGAACAAGGAAAGGGAAGACATGATCCCAAGGAAGGCACCTCAACCCCCGATGTCGCAGGCCACAAGCACGCCATTTGTATGTATAAATGGGCGAATGGAACGGACTCCCGACTGCTCTAGCTTCAAGCCAGGAACATTCCAAGCTAAACCACTCAAGAAAGAGCGAAGGAGTCGACAACACGCGTTGCCCCTTCGACCACCGTGGAGTGAAAGCAGGAGACGAGGATGTAACGTTTGGTACGGCTTCATATATGTTTAAATCGGAGCACAATGTGGGCTATAATTCGATAAATTATTTAAATCTCAGTTCAAATATTAAACCCAATTCATATATATATATATAATCATAATCATAATCATAATATTGTAAGTTGGTGTGTTTTGATTCATCATGAAATGATTGAATATACATTACATGTGTTTATGGGTTCTTCACGTATGTTTGTCTACTGCTTCCCTTGGATCCACTGGCGTACAAAATCATAAAGAAAGCTGCTAATAAAAATGAGAGATTTTGGGATACTGACAAGTAGTTAGTATCAAGTCAAGAAGAATGCATTTAAGGATTAAGATAGAGAAACACATACTTAGCTTTGAATATATAACGTCTTACACCTAATCATCTGAAAACAAAGGGTTATTACACCATCTACCATCTGAGAACAAACCTTCTGCACTCCAATCCTTGGATTGCATTTATGTACATCATGACCCTAACACAGAATTCTCAGTTATGCTGGAGGGGAATGCAAATCGAATTACATTGTGATGATGACCTCCAATCATCCATGATTCTGCCCTGCTACAGAATGTAAATTAAGATATTTCTCAGTTCAGGATAAAGAAGGAAAACACAGAATGTAAATAAAGAGATTTCTCAATCCAGGATAAAGAAGGAAGACACATTCTTTTCATTCTTAAGGGCCTACCTCTTGAAGCTGATACACCTCTATGTAAAGACTTGCCACCTCTATCAAGTGGACTCTTTGATACAATCAGAGAGCTTTGCAATCCTTCCAGTAACTGTAGATAACAAAAAGATGTAACTTCAAACCAATACCTTTAAAAAATTGTTCATCAGCGAATCGAATCTCAACTTACCATGCATAGTAATTTCTTTGGAACTATGGGTGCACACTGAATTATCAATGCTAGAAGCATGCTGCTTTGGATTTATTTTCATGGAATAAATAAAGAGAAAAAAACAATAACACATTGCATACTGTCCATCAGACCTGAACTAATAGATGTCAACAAAAGCCTTCTAATTAGGGCAAGGATGCAAAAGATTGCAAGAACCATGGGGGATGACACATCAACTATAAAAGGCATAAAACTTGCATATGTTTTGTTACATAAATGATGGTCCGAACATGTTGCTCATGATGGAAACTATGTACATCTGCTGTTCAATATGACTTTCACTATGGCCGGTGACATGGAATGTCATATCAGAGCTTATCTCATTGACCTTGTGCTCTTGTGGATTCACTGCAGTGCTTGAACCAAACATGTTTATTAAGATTGCAGTTTTGAAAACCTTTAATTATAAAATGAATGTCTCTGATAATATCTGTGAAGCATAATTACAGCAAATCAACAATAGAAAAGAAGAGCATACGACAACATATAGGATGAACAAGAAATGAGCACTGATGGAAAACAGATACATAAAATTAATTCTCTTTGTTAATCGATAAGCAAGGAAAACAATGTGTTGGTGGATGACATGTATAAATGCCAGGATGTGCCTAGTCATGGGATCGGACAGTGGTTCAACACCTCGTGGTGCTTAAACTAAGAGAATCCGACATAATATGTCTAAAGCACATGCCCTGCTAAAGATTGTGCAGCTCTATAAAAAAAAAAAAGTGAGATCAACAGAACTTCTATTAAAGTCCATATTACCAAATTTATGATGCCATCAAATTATCATCAAGTCGAACTTCAGAAGCAAGGTTCTCAAAACAATAGAATTTAATAAAAGCACCCAAAGACATTCAGGTGCTCCAGATATCAAAATTCGCACTGATGACTGAGCAAAGTAAAAAATGAAACCTAATAAATATTGATTAAAGAAAGCAATAAAAATAAATCTTACAAGCCCAATACAGAAAAAAGCCTCAACAATGCTTACTCTTGAAGTTGGCTGAATTCTACGATTGGATCTCCGGGGTTCAACAACATCAGCAGATCCTTTTCCAGGAATTTCAGAACCCTTAATATCAGATCTGGACAACTTATCAACAGAAGGTAAATCATTTTCCTTTTCTTTCTCCCCCATCTCAGCCTCAGCCGAAGATTTCTTCTCGAGTGATAGGACAGGTACAAACTGCAAAGGAGGCTCTATCACTGCCAATTCTACCTTTTTAAAAGCATGTGAAAAAGAACCAGTTTCCATTGAGTTCTTTATCTCTTCGTTGCTAAAAGAAGTTCCAAGACTGCTTTCGCCTCCATTTAAGATTGCTACAGCAGTGACAGACTTATCCATGGCACTCCTAGACTGAACATGCTGAGACCTCAAGGACTTTGGGCCCCTTGTGTTCAAGTTAGTGATCCCTCTTCCTTTAACGTCAACTTTTGAGGTATTTCTCCAAGAGTGGGATACTTGTGGCATCAAATATTTTGCAAATTTTATAGAATCACTCACTTCAATTGTCTTTTCAATCTTATCTGTGTTGTAGTGTTTGCTTACTTCCATAAATTTTCTTTTCTTCCCAGGCTTAGGAACACCAAATACCACCTTAGAACCATCTTTCTGAAGGCCAGCTCGTCTTACCTTAAACACATCAGTGTTATTATCCTCACCCACATTGCTTCCAACAGAAAATGTTAAATCTTTTGCTTTCAAATTAAGTGGCCTTAACTCTTCCAGCTTCCTCGAATCATCTGTGTGAATATTACTTGACAAAGTTGTCTTTCCTTCCTCACCTGTTTCTGACTTATTTGTGGAATTGAATTGGCCTACTTTTGCACGTTTCCCATATGGTGTATCACCCTAATTGCCATCATAGCACAAAAGATCAAAGTTATATTAAAATATGCCATCATATCAGAAAAGATAAGCCAAAAGGAATAAGAATGCTTAACAGTATAAAAAGTAAAAAATGAATGACGGCTATGCTAAGAACGTAGGGTTGAAGAGTAACTCTTTCTTTAGCTTGGGACCATTCTATCCATTGGCCATCCTTCCAGATAAGTGATGGTCGTAGATTCCAAGATTTAACAATTGACGAATCACCACCAGCTGTAAAGAGTGATAGCAATATTTGAATAATCAATTCATAGAAAAGAAGAAAAAAATAAATAGTAAGTGTGCTGATATATTCTTTTATATTAGAGCTAAATTTTGGTAAAAACAGTGATTAGAAAAAAGATACATTTAACATAATATACAATGATGGGAATAAACTGTAACTTCTTGATTCCAATGAATGATAATAATTAACATAAACCTTCTGGATAAAGAATATATTCATAACAAGAAATTTTATATTTAGATATTATTTTGATAAACAAATATGCTGATGCATGTTGAATTCATGCGCAACCGCTTTCCGAACATGAAGGAAAGAAAAACATACAAGTGCAAGCGCAGAACACACAGACAGACTCCTATGGCAGGTTTTTAACATAAGCAATATCAACATTTAAGTCCAAGTCTAATATCAGAATGTCCAATGCACTGGTCCACATAATATACAAATCCTCTATATACAGTATACTCCATGTGTTTATCTTGGAAAGCTGGCCAAAGATTCTAATCAAGTCATGTAATTTACAAAAAAGAGTTTCTATCTTTAGTTAATCATGATATATATATCAATCAATGTGAATAAATAAAAAAGTATCCTTGGAGTAGATCAATTTTGTTTGGCCTCATATAATGAACCTCCTGAACCAGAGGGCAAACATATCACAGTTACAAAGCATCATGATCAATTCATAGTAACCCTGATCATTGCTCTGCTTCCCAGGCAATCAGCTGCTTGACTTGATTCAGCCTAATGTCTTAGGAATATGTAATTCTGCCTTGTCCTAATAAAGCTAAGTTTGAGACTAAGAAAACACTTGATTTTATAGTTAGTGACACAATTCTGTAAACAAGTCAATCCCCCTTCAGTTCCATCAATCCCAGACCCAAAAGGCTCAGGGTTTACTTATCTTGTTCTTCAGCTGGCTGACAATAAATTGGCTTGGATCAGTCAATCTTTAACAAATCTTGACCCATTGTGGCTACTAAAGCTAGAAATGGTATGCAGGTGGAATAAGAGATTGAAGAAGAAAAAAGATGAAACTAGTGTTTTACAAATATATTCACATTGATCAACACTTGCAGCACGATCAACAAAATCACCAGTGCACATATTTCTTTGACTTGGAAGACCTCTTTAGTATCGCATGAGCACACTATTTTTTTAATTTCTTTTTTCAATTTTTTTATTTTGTATTATTTAAGTTTGTTTATTTATAGTTCATTTTAATATAAAATTTAGTCCAAGGATTCAATTCCTGCCCAATAGACAGAGTGGAATTGCTAGCATGGACACCTACTGAACTCTATCTACTGTGTTGCCCAAAAAAATGATAATAATTTGAACGAAACAAGATAGTTGCATATGCTGAAAAAGGCCCTGAATTTGAGAAGCATGTAGGTCCCCCCTTAAAACTGAGAAGGAACAGAAATGTCCTCTGACATATATAAGAGCATGGCATAAGGCACATGCTCATGCAAAACGTCAATAAGCAACTGAACCCCGAAAACACGCCGAAAGAGAGAAAAAAAAAACAATAATGAAGAACCCCACAGAAAGCGAAGTAAAGGAAAACAAACCAATAACCGAAAGATATTCCAAAAGCATACCTGGAAAATGGACAGTTAACTTGCTTTCATCATCTCGACTCTTCTCAGTGACAATCCCTTCCCACCAACTGAGGACATAAGAAGCATGAAATTGGCTTATGGATGTTAAATAATCCATTATGACAAAGTAAAAGTAGGATTATGACTGAAGTTCATGTGACAATTACAAAATTATCCTAGTCATAATAATCTCACATTCGTGACCAAAATTCAGCGAGGAGTAAAGGTAAACCTAAAATAGACTCAAGCACAAAAGAAAAGTAAGTCATAGTTGGAGAAATATATAAGTCATAATAACCTTAGATTTGTAAGAGTATGCACTGAGAAAAGGTAAACCCTATGACAGAACCAAACAAAATTTTCGTCCACATAATGAGTAAGAATCCAATCAGATAGCACCCTGGTACATGAAGCTGAATGTAATATGTATGTACCAAGATGCAATGAAGCAGCCTTACTATTGCACCAAGGTCCTTTAACTAAAGAACTCTTAAACGCCAACATATAGCATATAGAAGTCAAAGGATGCAAATTAATTGTAGAAACGTGCCAATCCAAGTATGGAAAAAAGTTTTTTAAAATTTAAATAAAAGATATTAACCTAGAGTTTGTAAACCATATACTTGAAACAATTTTCAGTGAGGATGGTAAGGATTAATGCAGAAACCAACATAATTCTGGTCGCCCTCAAACTGAAGTAGAAGAAAACAAGGGGATAGTCCAGATGAAAAGGTAAGAAAAACTTTAGATGGTTACCATGGATATAATATTACATGCTAAATAGCAGGCACAATGTTATAGCTACAGAATTAGTATATAAGATTTTCAGAATATAGTGGTCGTCAAAGCTATGGCAACCATTATGAAACAGACCAACATAAGCTTTTTGAGTCCAAGTCCTTTACCTATCCGAATGAAAACTTCCTTAACATTGATGCTTTGGTGCAGGCAATCAATCCGGCTAGTTTCCTTGAGACTTTTTAAACAAATGGAAGGCCATAGTCCCCCTCTCCCCTTTCTCCAATGTTTGGATCTTTAGCTATCGTAAATTGCTTCCTTTGATGATAAATATGACTTGACCCACCATAGGTTCATAGCACCCTTTGCCCACTATTCATAATGAACATACTCTGTAGGCACTAATACACTTAACTCTTGTACTTTATAAACCACTAATAGTTGACCACATGCCTCTATTTAAAGTAATTCCTAGTCTAGCACAGGGGTTTAAATAGGCACCCAGGTGCTTGCCTATGTGCTCAAGTGAGGAGAGACGAGACCCGAGCGCCTCACATATTGGCCAGGCGACGCGCTTTAGTGAAGCACCGTCTGGGTGCTCGCTTGAACCTAGGCGTTGAGTGCCTCAAATGAGCACTCGGTTGAAACTTTGCAACCGAACCAAACCATTTAGTTTGTTTCGATTGACCAATAACTAGTTGGTCGATTGAACCAACTAAGCTACATAGTATTACTATAGTTGCAAAACCCACCCCCCGCCCCCTCATGCAACCTCGAGCCTTAAACCCTAGCGCAGTTACTGCCTCCGCCGCCAACGCACAAGATTGCCACTACTTCTGTGCGTAGCTCACTTCTATTTGCAGCTCCTTCCACCGTCAAGGGAGAGGATGGCCGTCGACGGACAAATATGAAGCTTCCTCCGCCCACAATGTCGCCATCCGCAGCTTCCGCTGCCGCCGTCTAAAGCTTTCTCCATCGCTATTGTTGTCGTTCGCAACTTCCTCCGCAGTCGCTGTCGTCGTCCGAAAGTTCCTACGTCACCGTCGCCCTCTCCTTCCCCACTTTCCACCGTCGGTGACTTTTTTCTCCCCTCTAACTATTGTTAATGGTAGATTAAATATTGTTAATAGTAGATTAAATACTGTTAACAGTAGATTGTTAACTATTGTTATCATATAATAGTCCCTATTTAGATTTTAGCACTACTAATCTCTATTTATTTAGAACTGTTATTAGGGTTTGAGGATTAATGACAAATGTACAAAGCAATTCAAAAGATTCATCAAAAAATTCAAGAAAGAATCCTACTTGGAAATACAATTATCTAAAGGATCCTAAAGATCCTAATGCAGTTACCTGCATCTTCTATGATAAGACTACTAGAGGTAGTATTTTCCATACAAAGCAGCATCAACTAGAGAAGTTCAAGAATGCATCAGCATGCAAGAAGTGTCCACCTGATGTAAAAGAAAAGTTGCCGGCTTATATGACTAAAACAAAGATGCAAATGAATGAATCTTATGGGATTTTACCCGAGGATAATGTCGAACATATTAGAGATGACAAAGAAGAAAATTATTCAGAAAGCATCAATCCAAATGGGAAAAGAGTATATGACAAAAAAGAAAAAAAAAGCCATGATTGTTAAGAAGGGTAAAAAGAGACTGATGGACTTATATATGTATTAAGGATCATAAAAGCAATAAGGGCAACCAGGAGCACAATTACGACAAACAAATATAAGTGATGCTTGTGATAAAGAAAAGAGAGGAAGAATGATTTAGCACATTGCTCGCTTCTTCTATCAAGTTGGCCTTCCCCTTAATACTTGTCATTTAGACAGTTTTAAAAGATGATTAAAGCTATTGGAAGAAATGGTGGAGGATTAAAACCTCCAAGTTACTATGAGTTGGAAGTTTCATTATTGAAAAAATAGTTGGATTATACAAATGATTTATTTAAGGGCCACAAAGAATCATAGCTAAGGCATGGTTGCTCTATTATGTCAGATACTTGGACCGACAAGAGAAATAGGAGTATAATTAATTTTAAGATCAACTGTTATTTAGGAATCATGTTTGTAAAGTTAATAGATACATCATCTTTTATGAAACCAGGAGAAAAGGTATATGAGTTGTTTGACTCATTTGTGGAAGAAATTGATGAACAAAATGTCGTCCAAGTTATAACTGACAATGGAAGCAACTGTCCGTTAGCTAGTAAGATTTATCTTTTGAATTTTTTAATCTTTTAATTACTCTATGTCTCCAATTTGAATGGAAGAACTATGTGACTCCTAAATTTTATTAACTTTGTTATCTTAGGTAAATTACTTGAAGCAAAAAGATAACACTTATATTGGACTTCAAGTGTGGCATATTGCATTGATTTGATGTTGAAGGATCTTGAAAGAAATCATGACATCAAGAAAACTTTAGAAAGGATAATCTTTGTCGTTAGATTTCTCTATAATCATACTGGGGCTTTGAATATGATGAGAAAATTCACAAGCAATAAGGAATTGGTGAGATATAGTGTCACCTGATTTGCTACTTCTTTCTTGACATTACAGAGCATGCATCATCAAAAACATAACTTGAGAAACATATTATCTCGGAGAAATAAGCAACAAGCAAATGGGTAGAAGAAGCGAAAGGCAAGAGGGTTGGTGATATCATCTTAATGTCATCCTTTCGGAGTCTTATAGTTTATACATTAAAGGTAATGGGTCCTCTTGTTTGAGTCTTTTGATTGGCAAATAATAAAAATAAGTTTGCTATGGAATATATTTATAAGGTTATGGATAGAGCAAAGGAGACGATTCAAAAATCTTTTGATGGAAATGAAAAAAATATAAGAAAATATTTACAATCATTGATGAAAGATAAACTTACCAACTTCATCATCCATTACATGCAATAGGATATCATTTAAATCCAATTTTTTTTTATAAGAACACCTCTATTGAGTTTGATACAGAAGTTGTAAATAGGTTATATAAATGCATTGTAAGATTGGTTCTAAGCCTTGAGGTGCAAGATAAGATCATATATGAATTATCTTTATCTAAGAATACCGATGGTCTTTTTGAAATTCTAATGACAATTCAATCTAGGACAACTACATCCCCAGGTATTTATAAATTTATATAATTAATTTCATGTATAGTATGTTATTGTTAATAATCAACTAAATTTTGCAACTAAATGGTGGTGTCTATTTAAAAATTCCACATTGAACTTGGAACAATTGACTATCAAAATTCTTAATTTAATTTAAAGCCCTGCGAGTTGTGAGCGAGACTAGAGTGTCTTTGAGCATGTAAGGATCATAGAATATTTTTGTTTCAATTAATTTATTCTTTTTTAATAGATATATTAATATATTTTTAAATTATATGATATGATAGATTCACACAAAGAGAAATTAATTAGAGCATCAACCATTACATGATCTGGTTTATATAAAATATAATCAAGTATTGAAAGCTTGTCATGATTTATGAAATAACATTGATCTAATCTCATTACAAAACATTGATGATTCAAATGAGTAGTTGGAGGGGGAAATGTGTGCATACTTACAAGATGCTGAAGATAAGCTTGTATTTGAAAATATAACAACTTGATATAGGGAAATGTGGCAAGAGCCTCAAGTGTTGGAGAATTACAGATATATACAAGACAAGTGATGAAAATAAAAATGAGTGCAAAAGCCTCAAATTCATCTCCTGTCATTGTCAAAGAGGAGAAAACCTATTTTGATGAAGACACACGAGAGAAAGAGAAAGATGATGATATGCTTGAGAATGATGATGTTGATTAAGATAATGATTGAATTTAATGTAAAACTTCATTGTTTTGAGTCTTTTGACATTTTTATTAAAAGAAGAAGGATAATATGACTTGGTATTTTATATTTTTTTAATTTAATGTCGTGTTTTTATTTATATAATCATATTATCAATTGTATTATATATTTTTTTATATTTTAATATTTCAGAGCGTCTCGCTTCGCTCGGGCAAGCACCTACCGCCTTAAGCATTTTGGGGCCTTAGCATCTTTTGATGCATGGTGCTTTTTAAATCACTAGTCTAGCATGTTATACTTAACTCCTTATATGCCCAGTAGTAAGCCAATTATAAGTATGAAACTAAGAACTCAAGAATCAACCATTTGCATTCCTAAACTAAGAATTATCAGTATCGATCACTATAGTTGATAAAGTTGCACAACAAACAATACTTAGCCAAAGCATACTATATATGATGCTAATAGCATCCAATTGAGCGAAGTATTGCTAGGTATTTAAAAATGGAGGTATAGATAATAGATCACCTTATGAAAAATTCTCTTAAGATATTTTTCTAAGCAACCCTGATTTAACAAATAAATCATTTTAAAAAATAATGCCAATGCGTACATGAAGAAGGCTTACCCATCACGTAACAATGCATCTACCCTATCTCCAACTGCCCAAGTGTAATTGCCTGCAACCTCTCTCTGCCGCTTCCTTGTTCCTTCAGATTTAGTCACAATTACAGGATGTGCCACACGTATTCTAGGTGGTTGATCACTTTTGGATTCAAGTGGTATCCACTCCTTAAGCTTCTCATGGCCTGCATAATGTGAAACATTTTCACATTACAAGCTTAGCATAGCATTACATATTCTATGAGCTTTATCACTTTTAAATTAGATCTCCATCCATTACTTAAGATGGCCAAACTTTAATAAAATTAACAACATGGTACAATAACACGGCTTATTAGGTACAAGAGCTAACCAACTTGTATCAACCAAAACTAGAATATAATTAGCTTAAATGCCATAACAAGTCTGTTTAGACACTATGAAAATCAATATCGTAACAGCAGGTAGTTATATTCAATTCCAGGAACAGCCATATTTTACCTTCATCAGAAAGAAGATCTTTGTAGCACACATATGCTTTACCATCTTTGACATCAAGAACTTGTGCAGAAAACCAAGCTCCTCTAAGACCATCTTCATCAGTTACAACCTGCAAGATTTCATTGTTAGAAAATCTGAAATGAATCTTAAAGGAGACAATCACAATAATCAGAAACCTCGAGTACAGTAACTGATTTAAAAAAGTGAACTTCCATCGTAAAGCAAGTAATATCAGAGTAAAATACAAAAAACATAATTAATTTCCTGACAAGTTTCGAAGACACAGGTATTTAAATTAAAATACAAAAACAGGTTTATCCAATTGTGCCACATAGGCCTTATGTGGTACCCTGGGGATGTTACCAGGAACAGAAGCAACATACGAAGAAATCACACCTTTTATAACTGAATTTGATATAGAAATATAAGCATATTTGATTAACAGTCCCTTAGTGCCTATCAAACTAGCAACCAAGTCTAAGCTCGAGTATTCTTGCAAACTATGTCTTTTTCATCATGAATGGAGTTTCTTGTCATCAATAGCCGAGGATGACTTTTTATTGCACAAATTTTCAAGTTGCACTTAAGCCTCCAATACATAAGGGATATATTCATAGTTCAAACTTTTTCTCTCGAGGTTTTATAGATCTTCTGATTCCTTACCTACTGTGAACTTATCATAGGTCCTTAATCCTTACCATGAAACTACCTGGCCACATAGGTGTTAAACCAGATAGCAAATCCAGTATCAGTTCAATATAAAAAAACTAGAAATTACAAAGAAAACCACAACGAATATTCTTACTCAATATAGAAAATTACAAATTCAAAATATTCAAGCCAATTACAAAAAACTACAGCTTAAAATATTCATATCTTGGAAGAATAACTCCTTGCTCAGACTTATACCTCAACAAGTGAACCTTTCTGAATGTTACTTCCTTGCATAGTTTCGCTTGCAGCTCTAAAAGTCGGAATAGTTTTTGATCCATTTTCTAGATTACATCCTGACAGGTAAGATAACACAATATAATGATGAAATAGATGGATACATAAACCATATTCAAAACAACCATAACTTGCAAAAAAAAATTGAAGCTGCACATACGTTCATAATTATTCTCTAAAATCATTTTTTTATTATTGGGAGTCATTTCCTCCATAACAGAAATTTTCTGCCTCCCGTGATGGTCAGTTGATTGTACTGTAATTATCTCAAGATCACCAGCCACATCTAAAGAGAGATTTTCCCCAACCTGTACATCATTTGTTTCAATTCTCCTTTTTATAGTTGCACAACAAAGTTTCCAATGACCTTCAGGACCTGCTTCTACTAAATCACTTATTGAGGATGGTACGGGATCCCCCATTGTAATGACTGTTCCAGCTTGTGATACAGCTTCTGCAGCCATTTCTGCACATTTCAGTATGGCATCCAAGTTCTCTGCTTGCTTTATAGCAGCAGAAGCTGCTTCGGCCCTCTTTCTGGTGGCCTCTCGTGCAGTAGAAATGATTGAACAAGAACCATGGATCTTATCCTGGCTCTTAGGGATTAGAATAGGAGTTGATGTCAACAGATTCTTCCTGATGTCAAGGCAGATTTCAGAATTTTGAGTGGTTCCTGTATTAAGAGAATTTAAAGTCTCATCTGCCATCAATTTAGCCTGTACTGCAGCCTCAGATGCAACCTTAGCAACTTCAGCAGCTACCTTTGCAACAGAAGCAGCTGCCGCCGCTGCAACAGCTGCAGATGCAAGTTTCTGTTCGACTTCTAATGCGAGGCATGATTTTCTTTGAATAGCCATCTGTTCCCAAATAACTTGGCTGTGCCTGACAGCAGAAGCAGCATAAGCAGAAGCGGTTTCAGCTTGCAGCTTTGACTGCTCAACTTGATTGCAGGCCTCTTTGAAGAAGATGCCCCTCTGTTGAGTATGACTACTGCCTAATATTTGGTAGTAAGGCATAGTACTGGGGTGAGAGGCAGCTGAAACATGACCAGCAGATGTAACAGTACTTGAAGAATTAGAATATAAAGAAAGTTCTGCAGAATTAGGCAGATTAATAAAAGGAGAAGAAGCAGATACTCCTTGGGGTTGAGAAACAGAAATTTTTGGCACAGGCCCCTCCGGTGCAGAAACCTTCTTCCTCTTCCTGGACTTTTCACTAACGGATGCATTCTTAGTAATTGCAGGAGTTGCTTCTCTACTTTCTGTCTCACTTGGCACAATTAATGCTGCCGAAACACTGATGGCACCCTGATTAGGCAGTAAGGAACCAGAGGAAGTGAGTTGCATGTTTGAGTTATGAGGTATAGAAGAGTCTCTAACAGTCGTTACTTGAACTGTTTCGGCAACAGGTATTGGAGAGTTATGTGAACTAGAATCAATAGGTAAACTTTGTGGTGAAAAAAACCATGAAGCGGGGTGAGAGCTCTGAGATAACCAAGGTGTGTTGGTCAAATATTGCCTGATTTGAGAAGTTTGATAGGGATGCAATGGTGATAGAGATTGACTGGAGTCCAAGTGAGTGCCTCCTGCATGAGAGTGGAAAGCTGACTGCAAAGACACATTGTAACTTTGTGTTGATGAATTTGGGACCTTGCTGTCCCTCCAGCTAGCAGGGGAATTCAGAACCTTGCTCTGAAATGGGGTGCAGCTGATCCCTTGTTCTGTAAATAAACACGAACATGTATCAGTTGTCTTGGATAACTACATAACATTAATGAAATGCTAAATGAAAAACCATTCACCTGAATGACAATGCAAATGTGTGCCAGAACTATTGGGAGATTTATGGTTACAAAGCCTTTGTGCAGCAGAATGCCACACTTGCTCCCATAAGCTCCTTCCTCCATCTACTTAAAAATGGTCAAAACAGTTTAGATCAGGCAAAACCGCATAAAACATTTATAAATTATATAGAAACAACTAACCAGTTCCCCCAAAGGCTGGTACCATACAAGCCTGATCGGGCAGGACACCTTGGCTGCACCAAGTTGATTAATACATATTTTACCGGATAACACAATACTACAATAATCAAACAAAGAGAAGGCAACTGCAACTTACATGAGTGATCCATACACAAAAATCTGAGCACGCAACTGTACTTGTTGCAAATCTGTGAAAGGCTGGTGAAACAGAGCAGAGGGTACTGATGTGTTTAAATCTGGTAGATTGGATGCTTGAACACTTGGAGTACAGGACGATTTTGTAATATTGGCCTCAACAAAGAGACGATGTTGTATATCCTCCATATGGGTTTTGCTTCTTGTGGATCTATCAGGGATAGATGAGGTATCGCATGGGGTCTTTTTCCTTCCTTTACCTTGTTTTTCTTCTGACTTTTCTTTAGCATCACCTTTTGAAATGCCGATCTTTCTAGTTGCAAAAGCAGAAACTTGCTTTCTTTTGTCTTCTAAGGTCATCTTGCTAATAGTGCTAGTACTCTCTTTTATAGATTGACCAGGACATCCCTGAGAAATCTCCTCAGACATCTAATTAAAGGTTTTACCTATCTACAGGAAAATAATGAAACTAAAATATAATAAGCAATACTGAGAACAGTAATTGAAGTAATTACCTGAGGCAGTTCGAAGGACTGCATATTCAAGAAGGGTGTCAGATCCTTGGTGCTGTCCTTTTGGGAAAGATTTGCATCTGGCTGAACTACAAATGTAAAGTTCTCATCATCTTTCAATGTCTCACTCACTTGAGAATCTTGAACAGTGCATTTAGAACTACTAGAATCTTTTGTTGAAGCAGGAGCTGCAGGATCTTGTGATGATCTATTGCTTTCTATAAGTCCTGTTTCTTCTAGGGTATGCTCATTGCAACTAATGACAGTTGGTGAACCACAATTTGGTTCAGATGAACTCAGATTGCCACCATCAGGATCCATCAAGCGGGCCTCAGGATTACTTTCAGACAAAGCGAACCGGGGAAGGTTGTTTTCTGTAATGACATAAGCTGGTTAATTGGTACTGGCCTCCATTGAATTACACTAACTGGAAGGTGGCACATCAACATAAAGAACAAAGACAACAACTAACTTAAAGGGTACAGCATGATAACATCTAACACAGCTAAACTAATCCAAACCAGATATAATATTCACTATTAGATGTTGAGATGAAACAGAACCTGCTGAAAAGGATCATGTTACTAGAGGACATGCTGGTAACCTAATAGAGATGATGTTATTAACTTTTGTGCAACTAAATTACAAATAAAACATGATTGACTTTCTGCACATAAAAATTTAATGGCCACTCCATATTTGCACACACACATGCTATTTCTAAAGGAATATTCATATGTATGTGCAATTGTGAAGAATTGCATGGTTTACTTGCAAAACTAACAGCAATAACCAAATATTCCAACTCCTGTCCCAACCAATACAAGAATTCCAATTATACTTTGCCTATATTATCCTTATGCTACAGTTTTCCCAAAATAATAAAAAAAGATAATTGAAGGAATTAGACATGCAGTAAATTAAAATAAAAAGAAAAAATAATCACTTACAAAACATCAAAGATGACACACCTTCGGTTTCAGTGGATCTCAGTTTGTCACAATTGTTTGTTGGTGTTAAGTTAGCATCTTTCCCTTCTGTGCTTTGCTGAGCAACAAGAGAAGACATCCCAGCTGACGAAGCAACGCAAAGCTCATCACTGTTGGTAATTTCTGTTTAAAGGAAACAGTATATTTTGTTATTTATATTCACATTGAAGATTTCTTGCATCAAATGATGAAAAATATTCACCAGGAAACATTATGCCTGGAAAGGAAACAATTTTAGCTTTATCAAATGGCATTGCCAAAGAAATAATCAGGTCATCACCCCATTAAACTGAAATTATCTTTGATATGTCACATAATAATTTTTATGTACAACAGAACCTTGGGAATGAAGGCTCCCTTTAAAATGTTGTGTCAAAGGTTGATCTAGACAGAAGTTTTATTTTCATTCGATAGAAAGTAGTGACAGGATTTCCAGGGAAATTAAGTGGTCATAATTTAATCATGTAAAGATCATTGACTGTCAGGGACTGGATATAACCTGCTTCACCTGATATGCTTGGTGACACTGTGTTGTTTTTCAACTCTGGCAATGACAACTAGAAGCATGAGCTTGCAGCAATTTATGCTTCCTTGTCCTCAAAACTGAATTTTGTAGAGAAAAAATTAAGGTTGCAGCTAACTTCAATACTCAATTTTTTTTCAAAACAAAAACATGATGATTTGTTCAGAGAAGCCAAACAAGGTGAATACCAGAAGCTAGGCTTATAATTTAAATATTGAGAGGAATAATTGAATTGAAAGCTCATTTTCATTGTAATTTAAACTGAAGAACAAAGTTGCATGATCTGTAACACACAAAATTTTCATTGTATATTAGCAGTCAAATTACCCAAGCCATCTGAAAATTTCTTTACTGAGGGATCATTGGTGTCTGAACCAGGCACCGCTGTTGGTTGTCTCGGTATCTGGGTATCTGTGTTACAACCTATAACTGACAAGGAAGAGAGGCAGACACCCTTCTCATTGCAACATGAAGCAGCGGTAGATGATGCTGTCGTTTCCATCTGTTCTACCATCACTTCAACTTCAGAATGTGACTGCTGGAGAATTGTTGAATCATCAGGGGGCAGCAACTTCATAGCTCCTGAGGTAAGATCAGTAACTACAAGAAGGCAAAGGCAGATGAGCTGCACTATTTTATAAATTCTGACTAAAAATATAAGACTACAAGCAAAATATATAACAAAGATGTACATGAAAATTCCCCGATTACCTCCTGCTTGGTCCATGATGGAATTCTTGTCTGATTCCATCACTGTACCATTTCTTTGGATTTCAAATGAGCAAAATTCTGCATTCTTAATTATAGTAGAGCATTCCTTAAAAGCTGTGCCACTTGTATCAATCAATAGTACCGTGTTCTCCTTTCCCGCCGAATGAACTACATTGTCCTTGTTCAGTTCAGCAACTGAAGTACTTGTGTCAGACGCTGGAATCAACTTGTTAGGATTCCGACAAGAGAGCTCATTTTCTGCATCATCCGATAAAGCAGCACAAGATTCTTTGTAAATAGCATGTTCTGAAGCATCCGACTTACCAGTGGGTTCTTCAGAAATAGATTTTAAGCATTCACCT
>LVTN01000099.1:105579-128710 GCA_001649415.1 Musa itinerans | reverse complement strand
TGGCCATTGTTAGCATTTCTTTTAGCTTGTTTCTTGACTTTTAGAAAATTGCATGGCGCTGAACAAAAAACTCTAGATATTGTACATCGGGAGGCCCCTAGAGGTTTTTTGCAGCTTTTATCACCATTGAACCCACTCCCATCTCAACTACGCTATTTGCAGTATGTTTCTAGAAGAAATATCACACCAGAATGGCCCCCCATGGAACGGGCTCTTTCATTGGATTGCCTTATTCTTCGAGGCATTCCGAGCTTTGATTCAGAGAACGGATGCAGGCCACTAATCCGTATTTTTGGACATAATATTCATAAAAAGGATGAACTTTCAAGCAATACACTCTTCACGATGTCTAAGAAGAAATCTTTACGGCACTACCAGCAGGTATGTTATATTTGTTGCTTACTTATGTGCCACGATTAGTTTGAATTTCTATATGGCAACATGCTGAGATTGCATGTTTTTGCAGGAGGATTGTGATGTTATAAAAATTGATATACAGTGCTTAGTTCAGGGAGATGTTGTGTTGGAATGTGTTCATCTTGATTTAGATCCAGACAGGGAAGTAATGATGTTCCGTATCATGTTCAACACTGCCTTCATTCGGTCTAACATTCTCATGCTGAACTCTGATGATGTGGATATACTCTGGGATTCGAAGGACCGGTTTCCAAAGGGTTTCCGAGCAGAGGTAAACGTGGGCTATTTCACCAAGTAGAGCTGCATTTACAACAATCAATATTATTTTGTCTCGTGAAACTATAGATACTGTTAGTTCACCTGTTCATACTTGATATGTGCAACATCAGGTGCTTTTTGGTGAAACTGAGAACATCTCTCCTCCTAGAGCTCCAACTGCAATTTTAAATGGAGAAGTGAAAGGTGGATTGCCCATTGAAGCTTTTGCAAAGGTGCAAGAACTTTTCAGTGGTGTTGAATGGTTTGAGAGAAATGATGATGATGCCTTTTGGCTGCTCAAACAAATATCAGCAAATGCATTGCAAGAAAAACTTGAAAAGCTAATTTTAACTGATGCTAAGGAGATTTCAAGGCTTCAAAGTAAGGTGGGGCTGCAGATACCTCTAATGTCGCCCTTAGAATCTGATGAGGAAAAAGATTCTGTAACTTCAGATTCTGTTGTTTCGGTGGACAGTGAAAAAGTTCAGCATCATTCAAGTATCAGTATGGATGTGGAAAACATACTTGCTGATTCTGCTACTCAAGATTCTGATTCAACAGGTGACATTATCTTTCACATATTTGTACTTTCTGATAAAGTATAAGAAATTATGCTTATAAAATGTGTAACAGGTACGCCACAGTCAAATATCTCCACTGATGCTGTACTTACACCACCTTCCCTTCATCCATCTTCTGAAGGTACTCTTGGAGGATTGGGAACACCTAATTTTGTTCCAGAAGCTGCTCCACCTCTCCCTCCCCCTCCCTCTTCACCAACGGTCAAATCTCAACAACCCTCACCACTGTCGTCCTCATCTGAAGTTTCTATTTTGCCACCACCACCTCCGCCACTGCCGCCAGCACCAATCTCTACTAGAGGAAAAAATGGTCAATCTCTGCCACTTCCACCACAACCGCCACCACCACCACCACCACCTCCACCTCAGTCCACCATATCCATTAGATGTCCTCCAGCACCAGCACCACCGCCACCACCACCTCCTCCTCTGTCCACCACATCTAGTAAAGGTCCTCTTGCACCACCACCACCACCACCACCTCCTCCTCCTCTTCTGTATGCCACATCTAGTAAAGGTCCTCCGCCACCACAACCACCAGCTCCATACCTGCCTCCCTTTGCAGCATCTACTAGAGGTCCACCGCCACCGCCACCACCACCGCCACCACTGTCTCCCCTTCCTCCTCCCTCCACCATATCTGGTAGAGGTCCTCCACCACCACCTCGTCCTCTTCCTCCTTCCACCATAACTAGTAGGAGTTCTTCAGTACCTTCTCCTCCACCACCTTTCTCCACCATGTCCAGTAAAGCTCTTCCTCCGCCTCCTCCACCACCTCCCTTCTCCACATCTGGTAAAAGTCATGCACCTCCTAATCCTCCTCAACCTCCACCCCCACCCCCACCTCCTAGCACTAAATCAAATAAGGGTTCTTTCCTTTCCCCTCCTCCCTCATTTCCTGTGACTGCTGCATCTTATAGGAGCCCACCACCTCCGCCTCCACCTCCGCCTCCTTCATCGAGTTTAAGTCACATCGATCATGGTACTGTTCATGCTGTCCCACAACCACCTCCTCCACCATTGAAAAATGGAAGGGGAAATGCTCCAGGCCCACCACCTCCTCCGTCATTTGGCAGCAAAGGTGTGCCTCCACCACCACCTCCTCAAGCACTGAAGCCTCCTGGACTTGTGCCCCTTCCACCACCCTTACAAGGGGGAAGCCATGGAGTGCCAGCGCCACCACAGCCTCCTGGACTAAAAGATCTAAATACATTAGCACCCCCTTCTCCAGCATCAGGAAGAGGTAGATTGATTGCTTCTAGTTCAGGGAAGGGTCGTGGATCTTTGCAGTCTATTCCACCAAAGAAAACTCCATTAAAGCCATTGCATTGGGTGAAGGTTACACGAGCAATGCAAGGAAGTCTCTGGGCTGATTCTCAGAAGCATGAAAATCAATCCAGGTATCTGCCAGATAAAACATCTATTACAGTCCATGATTTATTAAAAAGCCTGGTGGCCACGACAATAATCCAAAGGCCTGAATGTTGTTTTAACCTTCCTTATTCAACATATTTGTTCCAACCATAAAAATGTACTCTAGGTTTTATATATGTTTGCAGTGGTAAGGGTTCTGTACTTACTGTAACTTTAGTGTCTTGGTGGGATGAATCTTGACTAACACAAAATTCTTCTGATGAGTTAATTATTAAGTCCTGAAAGATAGATATTATTTTGGTTCACTTGCATATGTTGAGCTGCTTTATCATCTGCCCTGTAAACAAACTGATTCTTCTCAAGTTTGAAATCTCATGTATTTTTAATCCTCTTGATAGGGCTCCCGAGATAGATCTCTCTGAACTAGAAAGTCTTTTCTCAACCACAACTGCTTCTCATGAGAGTGGCCGGGATAAAAGTGGAGCTCGACGTGGTACTAGCACCACCAAGCCTGAAATAGTTCACCTGGTACTTGACTTTTTTTTTTCCTTGGTATTTCACAATTATTTGATCTTAAAGAAAGGCACTACATGTCAATGGAAGACAATGCTTGAAATACTGCTTTCAACTTCATTCTCCATATTTTTATTTCATGCTGCTCTATCATTGCAGTCATTATGGTTAAAGAATTAATTTAGGAACGAAATGCCGTTTGATCCATTTGCAAATATATTAATTTTAAATTATATTTCCTAGAAATTTTGTTTAAATTGCTAAAAACTGTGTAAAGCATGGCTGTTGTGTCTATTTTTGTGTTTTAGCTACAAAATAATTTTTATGGTTATGTTGTTTTATGAGGTCTGTCAGTTCATGCCGTCCAAAATCATGATGAATGTACATGTATGATTGTGTATGGTTCAAAATAGAAAGTATAAGTTTGCATTTGGATTATTTGGGCATGCGCAGAGCCAAAATTGCATTCCCTGCAACAAAAACAGAATCACATGTAACCATTTAAATAATTTTTTATATAATAATTCTCAACCACAATGGTTTTTTTGGGTTTTTTGGACTATTAATCTTATACCCAGCTTTTCATTTTGTGGCAACTGATCACACTTGAATTTTGTGTTTTTCCTTTTGACAAAAAGAACATTATTTGTATTTCTCATTGAAATTTATGGGTATAAAAGCATGTACACAATATAGGGGCTTTATATTGCATAGGGATTTAGAAAAGAACTCACATGGTCATAAAGCAGCAGATAAACCATAGGGCATGAGCTTCATCTAGTTGTAGGATTTTCGTTACTTTATGCATGTACTCCTTGTGCAAAATTTTATATGTTTGCATATGTGAATACATATACTGATGCAAATATGTACTACATAAACATGTGTGCCGGTAGATCAATATATATGTATCCGTGTGTGAGTTCTAAATTTAAAAATGTAAAACAAATATGCAAAAAAAATATTATGTCAACATGCACTTAATATGTTGATGCAGATGTCAAAATGAATAATCTGATGCTAACATCGCTTGGGTGGATGCCTGATGTGAACAATTTAGTTTTATGTGGTCGGGACATGTTCTATTTGTGGCTGGGACATGTTCTATTACTTAAACACCTGATCTATAAAATGGCAGTAAAACTTGAAGTTGCAACAAAGTGAAACTGAACGGAACTAGAATATGTGGTTAAAGTTTGAGTATTCTTAGTGTCATACTGTTGAATACTAAAAAAACTGATGAAGAACAGGGATGTTGATAGAAGTTCAGGAACTATACAACAAAAGGCTGTCATTAAAATTTAATTAGGATGGCATATGGATATATTCTAGAGATATGAAGTTCCAATTAGTGTGAAAATGTCAAGTACACTCTAATAAGTGTCTCAAGCAGGATTTTAAAACCGACAGGATTTTAAAACCGACTGCGTCAATTGGTACAAACTGGTATTTACTAGCCTGATGATCAACGAGTATGGTCAACAGGCATATTTGCATAATTTGGTTCAGTACCAGGTGTACTGTCCAATAAACAATTGTGCTAAGCTGTATCCTAGTGTAAGCCTAATGCCCATATATTTGATACATCTATTTTCAAGGAGAAGATCTACTGCAAATGGGGCTACAATTCTCTCAAATTGCTACAAGACCATTCTCGTTGCACACTGTTTTATTAGGCAAGGTGGACTATAACAATTGGACAACTTTAGATAGGTTTTGATGTATAACCATTGTTGAGGATAAGGGGCTTGAAAAAGGCCTTATCCCCACTGGAAGAGGCAGAGGATGACTGGAATTCTAGAAGCCCGCAAAAACTGTTGGTAACCTTACTAGGAGGTACATGCAAGTATGCAACTACAACTTACAAATATGTGCTTTGTTTATGCACACTGTGTATGCATGTATTTGTGACTCCTCTATGTGCTTAGATGATGGTTATTAGGCCTAGGTCTTTAGCTTCTTCTACAATATACTGAGTAATTGTATATCTTAATATTTTCTAATTAGTCTATATAAGTATGATTGTAAATTCTATAATTCCATTGAGTTATTTAATCTTTTTGACCATTTCATCACCCCCAAATTGTAAATTTTCTTTTCTGATTCTGAATTGTGGCCTTGTATATTAATCTTTGTTCAAATGTATTCAATTACCCTTATCAAAAAGAAACTTCTGATTTTTTTAAAGATATCTTCTATGTTATATTGGTTTTTGTAGGTTAACACTGTTGTTATGTTAAAAGGAAGTTTGTTGCTAAAAGAGACGTGACTATGGATAAATTTTCAAAAATTGATGGCACTGCCTAATAACACTTAGAAAATGATTTCTTGCTTTTATGTAGCTCCCTTTGATCTTCAGTTCTTTCTTTGGCACTTGGCTCTCTTTGATGGACATCTTCGTACAGTTGACATTTTGCATTAAAAACAACTTTGTAAGCTATTTTACAAAAATAGATGAATTAACAGGGAAATGCTATTGATATCACATTATACTAGTATTACTAGAGTAGGGTGCTACATTTCCACTTTTACTCGGTTCTTCATGATACTATTATGATAAACACTCGTGCATGGCCAATGCAGAGTATTTGCATTGCAACAAATCAAATTTTACATAATGACATGTAACCATCTCCTGTAAGTAGTCAATGATTTGCATACGAAGCATAGAGGTGCCACTTAAATCTACAACATATTTTTTTATACAACTTTGATGATGGATCTTTTTTTTCTCTCTTTTGTTACTAGATCGACATGCGTAGAGCAAATAATTGTGAGATTATGCTTACAAAAATCAAGATGCCGCTTCCTGATATGATTGTGAGTTCTTTTTTTTCCTTGTTTATCTAGTAATATGCATTTGTTTTTTTAGTAATATGCCTTTGAGTGACTGTTTACCTATTTTATTGTTAGTCTATAACATTACAATTTCTCTGATCTTTTATATCTCTCCATGTCTTGTTTCATTTATTACGATAAATTAATTTTTTGCAAGTTCAATGTTTGTTTGGCTTTCTTTAGCAGTATGACTTCATGTTTATAAATGTACATTCAGTCTAATTTTGATATCTAGGCGGTAACCTCATTATATCATTTCCATTTCCTCTCCTTTCATATATAGTTCCTGAAATGCTTTGTTCTGAGTTTCCATTCATAATTCGGGATAAGGACTTATTCTGTAAAATTTAATTTTTTTCAGTATTGACTCCCCTTGGCATGCAAATTTAAAAATCAACTTTGGTTCTTAGTAGATCTTAAAGACATCGTAGGCAATAATCCAAATATTCATGCTCACTGTATGAGTTGGAGGATTGGATCAGACAACAGACGCAATCTAATGTATTTGTTTTAAGTAGGGTTTTGAAGATCAAGATTGGATCTGGGATCAAAATTAAAGTAGGTTGGTTGAACCGGATTATTGAATAAGAACTGGCTGGTTATGGCTTTCTTTGGTCTGCACCTTGACAGATCTGGATTATTGTACAAGTATTGGCATGGATTGCAATGATAAGTCTAAGATCTTGGTATACAGAAATTAAACATTTCTGGTGAAAATTGGCTTAGGATTGGCATGGGATTGGTGAATAGGCTAAGTTTTATCAAATCATTCAACATCAACAGGATAAGTATGACTTCTGGGGATGATTTAAGTTTGCTTAGGAATTGCTGTTGACCAATTCTTCGGGTGGGAGTTTCTTTGCCCTGAAAAATCTCGATTTCTGCATATGTTCTTGAGAACTGGAACCTGGATATACAGTTAGTTCACACTAATCTTATCATTGGTGGTATGTAATTTGGCTGAAAAAATGATACTTATTTTTTTGTTCTCATTTTTAGAAAATAATGAGAAACTTGATATAAAATTTTGTCTTCATGTATCATAGGTTGTCTCCTTTGCCTGTTTTGTGTCAATCTATTCAGCTATGCCGATGGAGTACGACAGTGTTAACTGCATGTAGACGGCCACATAGGGTGGAGATAAGCTGGGGAAACCTAGTGTCAGAAAATGTGGCGTTTAGCTAGTCATAGAACATGAAACTATATAATTAATTATATTTAGTTAGAGAGATGCTAGGAGGACTGAAATGTCTGAAATTGTGTGCAATTCAATTTACCCTTAGAAGGTTCTGTCATATAACTGGATATGTGGATTAATTAGATGTGTTCAAATGTGAAGATTAGTGATATCACTGTGTCCAATATAATTTTAATTCTAACCAGTCAGACATCGCATTCTTCATAGCTGGTGCAGAGTATGAGAGCAGCTCAGGACTCGAAGAGTTTAGATTATTGTTCATCATTATGGCCATGTTGCATTTGCCTAATTAGTTTGCAGCATCCAGAATCTTCTTAATTTTATTATCACATTATTGGCTATGTAGGTTACAGCAACCATGTATTCATTTGTTATGACATCAGTATATGTTGATAGGAGATAATGGTTAAGATTCATGATATCTTTGTTTATTTTACTTTGGAGGTCATCTATCTACTACTTGGTGTTGAAGTTTTAGTTATGCTGTCATCAATTTAAGGAAATTGATGTATTCATTATGCTAGATGGCTAATTGGCGCAAAAATTTTGGTTACTTCCTGAAAATATATTCATTGTAATGGTGACAGTTCATTATTTGAGGAAGCTGGGTAGTATCAGTGTTATTTGACCACTCATTTTCATTCAACTGGTTCTGAACATAGGCTTTTTGGCATTATGAAACATGTTTTTGCTTCGGAGTTGTACAATGACCTCAGGATGATCCCATAAGGGTTCATGTGCGCCTTGATAACTTGCTGTTGGTGTTTTATGCTTTGTATGAGGTTTGTAAATTAGTAGCAAGGTAATGCAGACTGGAAGTTATTAAGTAGGACAAACTTATTGTCATCATCTTCAGTGTAGAAGTTGTATGTAAGATGGATTGACCTTTTTGAGAATTTAGAACTTACAGTCATCATTTGCTTGCTTTATCGAGTATAGCTTGATTAGGGCTTGCTCACTGGCTTCCCATATATGGAAAAAGTTTAAGGAGATACATGTGGTTCACATGCATACTATGTGGATCACCGTTAGCTCACTCCACCACATGTAGGTTTCTGCTGGCACCTATGTCCATACTCTAATAAATCATGTGTTTTATAATGTTTTCAAGTTGAAACATGGATATTGGTTTTTCCTGCCTCAAGTGGAAGCTCATAAAGTTCACCAAACCACAAGTCGGGAGCAATTTGTTGACTTTTAAATTTAGTTGATCCTCGATAGTCTACTATGTTTAATATTTTCCTGTTTCTTGGGCTGGAAGTTCCAAATTATCCTTTGTTCTAGTGTTCCAAATCCCCGTTGCCCAAAGTCCCTCACATTGATTTGCACTGGATAAAAGCACGTAGAAAGGCAACTACTTTTCATTACCGGGGATTGTATTATCTCAATTTTGTAATATCTCAAATTATGTAGAAGCTAGTCTCATTTTCTCTGGAAACATATAAGTTAATTGTTTTTTCGGTTTTAGTTGCATGATTAACTATCAATTCTAGTACATAATTCCTTAAACTTCTTTATCTCCAGCGTGCAGTTTTAGCTCTGGATACCTCAGTTTTGGAAATTGACCAAGTGGAGAATCTCATCAAATTTTGTCCTACAAAAGAAGAAATGGAAATGTTAAAGGTAAAGCCTCAAATTTAATTATGGGAGTTGTGAGCTCGAGGATAATTGTCTTGCTTAATATGAAGATTTTTACAAGTAACTGTACCTTTTCTTTGCATCTGACTGTATTTTCATTTCTGCTGATATGTTTAATTAGGTAAAGTATTTTTTAGGATTTTTGAGGTTTAATTATGAAAAGGAGTGCAACTTTAAGAAAATTATTTGCTTGTGGTCTCTTATTTTTCTAATGTGATTTTTTTACCTTATTTCCTTTTCCAGAACAGAGTCATGTTCACAAATAAGTATTCCTACAATCTTATCCAAAGCCTAGTTTATCTAATATCTTATCCCTCAAGGGCTTAGATTGCATATCTTTATCAATAAAGAAAAGGGGTGTGCTTTACTTGTGTGGTAGATTGATTTCCATTATGTAGATATAAAACACTTCCTATCACATTTTGCTTATGCATGCAATTAGTCTTTTATATCACAATGACAAGCTATATCTAGATCTAATTAAATCATCAAAATAAGTTTCGTCTGACACAGTAGATCAACTTCTCGTGCTGTAAAATTTACTGGAAGCCATAAAGTTTAGATAATGTGTATGAGTTGTTGTGCTAGATATCATTTTAATATGATTTCTCTTAAGGTTTACTGAGTGAGAGAACTCAATAATCGGTTATCACGAAGTTGTAACCAATGTTTGAGACATCTTCTAGGCTCCTATAACCAATGAGTTGCCACTTCCATAGTGGTTCATTTAATAAAGGAAATTTGCTGCTCCATGGTTTTTTTACATATTCAGATTGCTGATTGGTTTGTTAGTTATATCCTCATGCACGATCAGAAGTTTGTTCCTAGAGCACTAAACCAGATTGCCCTGTTTATGCCTCATTATATTTTTCTGATGGATATCAAGGGTGGCATACCTTCAATTGATAGAACTCATCGAGCTTTTAACTGCTATGAAAGTTTGCAGCCATAATTTATTGGCTTTGTGCTTGCCTGTCAAAGTGATAATAGCCAATTATGTAGCTTGTTCCCTGAATTGAGTGGAACCATGAATCTAGTCACTCCTGATACAAAAGAAACTACAACTTCTGACTTCTTAGACATCTATAAGAATCTTTTGGAGCTATAAAGAGAACCATCAGATGTGGCATCACAACCACTTAACTTCATGTACCATTTTTTACAACTTCTCTTTATGTCATTGAGTTTTAGTTTCTTGTTTCACTTAAGAACTTAGTGCTGCTACTGCCATTTTGGTTGTGTAAGCTTAATTTTACCATTGATAAATTCATAACTTTGCCAGATGGTTCTTTTACAATGTTTTGGAATTGACTAAGTGAGTTAGTATTTTTTTATTTTGTTATATTTATGTTTTCTGGTTAATCTCATGCTTCCATTTTTTTCCATTTTTCTTAATTTCTCAGAACTACACTGGCAATAAAGAAACGCTAGGGAGATGTGAGCAGGTTTGCAAAGACCCAAGCACACATGTTCTATCCCAATTTTCATGGTTACTAAGTACAGCTCATCAATAATTTTTCTAGTTCTTTCTGGAGCTGATGAAGGTCCCTCGAGTGGAGTCCAAATTAAGAGTTTTCTCTTTTAGAATTACCTTTTCCACTCAGGTTGTTTTCTCTATTGTCTTCGCAGATTTGCTGCCACGGCATAATATTGTTTTCTAACACGAGCATAACACTGTTTATAAACAACAGGTGAACGAGTTGCGAACAAACTTGAATGCAATCAATGATGCATCTAGAGAGGTAGCTTTAGTTCTAGCAGTCATGAAATTAAGAGTGCTGTTTTTTATTATGTTGGATTGAGGTATTATTCTGCATCATAGGTAAAAGAGTCTTTGAAGTTGCGGCAAATAATGCAGACTATTCTTACATTAGGAAATGCATTAAATCAGGGCACTGCTCGAGGTAAAGTTCAAATGCTAAACCCCCTTGATGATTTTTACTGTCAATGGAGATTTACTTTCTTTTTTTGACAGGCTCTGCTGTGGGATTTAAGCTAGATAGCCTTCTTAAATTATCAGATACTCGTGCAAGAAATAATAAAATGACCTTGATGCATTATTTATGCAAGGTATTTACTTAAAATTCGATGTCTTTCTTACTAACGTAACATACATATGATCTGTCTGATTGGTACAAAAAAAATAAATTGCTTACAATGGTTGCCTTTTATCTTTAAATGATTTGACCCAACTTTGTTGGAAAATATCTGCCTTTGCATCCAATTTCTGATGTTTTTCCTTTCGTTGAGTTCATTATTATGAGATTGTCTATGTTATAACAAACTTGTGGCCTACCAAGTTTCACCAGGATTTGCAATTGAAATCTGAGATGATTTTGTCAATGAAAATTTTCAATTTATGGCTAGAAAATTTTTAGCCTTTTTTAGTAGATTGCCCAATTCCCTTTTGCATCAGTTCTTTGTTTTAAGTTTTAACAATCAAGGATTGCAATTTTGCTCAGACCAGTCGGTACCGATCGGTATTTACCGGTCTGGACATGGACTGATACATGGACCATCCTCATTTCGAGTGGTCCAGCCTTGTTTAATTAAAAAAAAAAATAGACAACTTCTGCTGATTCAATTAGTGCTCATGATTTGGCCATCTCGACATGCGTAGCCCATTTCTGCCATCGTTGCCTACCTTATTTCTGCGCACCGCTCACCACCAAACTTTCTGTTGAGTATTATGTGTTTTTTTGGCAATAATATAATTTTGATTTTGTTTTATGCAGTTAACATTATATCACTTAGGTCACTAGTTTTTGATTCTGTTGAGTATTATGTGTTTTATGCAGTTAACATTATATTTGAGTTATTGGTAAACTTCTTAGTGGTTCTCTGTAATAACTTGTTACAACATGACTAAGCTGGTATGTCTGGCATTTTTGATACCTTTCCTACTAAGATCATATCATAGGCTGTGCAATAACAGGTCTTACAATAATTTTGATTGTGATGTTTGCTGTTATTTAATTTAATTTTGCCTTCCAATGGTAGAGCTCAAATGAAATTTGACTTCTTTCATCCAGTTCTTTAACATATTCAGGAATTTCAATTCCGTTAAGGAAGAAGCAAATTCATGGCACTTAACTTAAAATTTTGATATCATATGTAGCTCCTTGCAGAGAAAATGCCAGAGTTGCTTGATTTTGATAAGGACTTGATTCATTTGGAAGCAGCCTCCAAGGTATGATCATATTGCCCTTTGGTAAGAAGTTCTTGTTTTTGTGACCTTGCAATAAATGGTTTTAGTGTTTATGATCCTAGATTCTTTTGTAGTAACTCTTCTTCATTTTTTTTAAAAAACTAAAACCAGATTCAATTGAAATTGGTAGCAGAAGAGATGCAAGCTGTGAGTAAGGGTCTTGAAAAGGTTGAGCAAGAGCTCACTGCATCAGAAAATGATGGTGATATCTCCGTGGGCTTTAGAATGGTATATAATATATGAGCGAGAGCTCACATGACTGTTTTCTTATGTTTCTATTTTCTAATGAGTTTGTGAAAAATATTAGTCCAGATATTTGGGTCATGGAGAGACCACTGCTTTTTGAGGCCAATGTAATTTTGTAGATATTTCAAACAGTAGAATTACTCCATGTATAGGTTAAAATATTGTCTGATAATGATAGAATCGTCAGCTGAACCAGCATAGGACCATTGTTGTACAGTATGCTGAATAATGGTTTAGGTTAGTACTGGATGGACCAGCACAGAGAGGAAAAGTGAAAGTGAGAGGGGAGGAGTAGGTGTAAGAGGCATAGGAGGAGCGGTGGTGCTGGAGAGGAGTTGGCAGGTTGAAGCAGAGCAACCGAAGAAGACAAAGAAAAAGAAAAGTTGGGGGCAAGAGGGGAGGGGTGTGTGTGTTGTGTGTGGAGGATATAGGAACTGGGAAGCATAATGCTTTGTCACATCCTTAAATGGGATTGTCTAAAATGTGTACCACCCAAACAATATATGTTTGCAAGGTTCATGTATAGTTGACATACAAATAGAGTAGAAAAAATTAGAAAGGCAAACAAGCTGTAATATGCTTCTTTAACTAACAAAAAGAGCAAGATAACCGGATTGCAAACAACACAAATTGCCCGATCTTTGTACTTGTTAGCTGTCAGACCAGTGAAAATTCCACTGCATTGACAGGTACTGGTATAATTGACTATGGAATCAATGACTCCATTTTTGGTCAAAGTGAACCAATGTGCAAATTACTTCGAGGAGATTCTCAACAAAACAGTCATTAGCCATCTTTTATTAAGGATTACACTAGTATAATTTTCATTATTAGTTTCTTCTAAATCTGATCTCTTTACAAAATTAAGAAATCTAAAGCAGATCCTGGGCAACATAAGAAAAAGGCAGCTAAATGCACAAGGCTCTTGTCCATACGGGATTTTGGCAGGGTCAATGTAACATAGTATGTATTGTGACCAGGCTCTAAGTGATCTTGATACCTTGAGTATATGCCTTGAGCCTTCAATAACTTCATTTGAAACTTCAGGGTACCGAAAATTTTCATTCTTGCTTGCACTGTTGCATTCATTATGGAGCTGACTCATATGGTACATGCTAGTATTATTTTAACATTCTATAAATGATTGATTTTTAGGGTTTTGGTTTGGTATATGCTACACAAATGAAACTTAATGGTTAAAACTGAAGTAAAAAGTTTAATGCAACCATATTTATAAAAACATATATAATGACATGGTGCATGAGACTTTGTTCCAATGTATTTATACTAGCTAATGATGATTGAATCATGGAATTTTTAAAAGCTGTTTATGATCTCTGTCTTAAATGATGCAGATTTCTGACTTTTGCACTTGTGCTCCTACCCTTACTTTGTTTTCTGGACTTCCTACCTATTGAAGCAAATAACCAATTGTTAGGATTCTTAACAGTTATGACTTGGCTCATAAGTGGCCTGTTCTAGGAACTGCATTGTCCTTTTCCATTTTGTTTCATCCTTCTGTTCTGCCAGACATTCTTGTGAATTATATGTGACAAGTTGAACACATGTTCTGAAAATCCCATTATTGCATTTTTAGGCCTTGAAAGGTTTCCTTCATACTGCTGAAGCTGATGTTAGGTCCCTGACATCATTATATTCTGAAGTGGTGAGTTATTTTTGTTAATTGTTTGATTGTAATCAATTGGTAGGTTCTTTCAATTTTGATTCTCCTAAATATTATATTGTTTCAGGGAAGAAATGCAGATTCTTTATCTCAGTATTTTGGCGAAGATCCAGCTCGTTGTCCATTCGAACAAGGTTATCTATAAGTGACCTGCTCAAATTCTTTTTGCTTCTCGTTTTTCCATTTTTTCATTACTTTAATTGCTGACCAAGATAATTAGAAATATGGGAACAAGCCTGTTGTACTATGATCATGCTTTACATATTGAAATTAGTTATCTTTACTGTATATGAATATGTTTCTGAACATCGTAGTATCTAGTTCTTTCTTCAGCATAATGTTGACCACCAAAATTTTGAATATTAATCCCCTTGAACCCTGATCGATGAGGTGATGACACATGGTTGGACTGTAGAATATGATTCTTACTGTGCATTGAGAGCTTAATTATTATTGGTCATTTCACAACTTATTGTCCCCCTATGGTACCCCAGACACTAGATGTCAAACTAACAATGGAGAACACTTGATGAATAGAAATATTTCTTTCTCTTTAAACTGCAAGTAGTTTTACTCTCACAGGCACAGATTAATTGTTACTCTATTAATGATATTACCTACTACTTCACAAATCTTCTATGATAAAATGAAATATAACTGTTCTGCAATTGGTTGGCCTATCAGTTGTGCTGGTAGTATGGTTTTTTTGCTTGTTGGAAAGACATTAGATTGCTTTACTGTTGAAGTGACTGCTTTGTGCCATTGCAACTCCCTATACATCATGCAGTGTGAGACAATAATTTGACTTCATTTGGTTTTCAAATTAGATAATATCTATTCAAAGTTTGTTTTGATTTTGAACACAAATCTGATGATGAATAAACCGGCCTCACGTGATGCTGATGGCTGATGCAGAATATTGTAAGTCTGATTTAGGTGATGTCAACATGTTATTTTCACAAGGTTTCAATGTCAATTAATGTTGATCATATCTTTTGTAAAATTTAATTTCTAGGATAGTTTTATTATAGCTGCTAATCCTACCTATGTAGAACCCATGGAGAATATTTGCAGCTAGTTGTAAATGTAAGAAAACATAATGAAAAATAATTGTTTCATTTACTAAGATACTTTTGGATATACAACATCGATAATGGAGACAAATGATCCTAGCATCAACTGTATACAAGTTAGTAATATCAAACTTTGACTCCAAAGAAAAAAGTTCATCGCTACGTAGTCTTTGGAAAGCTATGGCAAGCATTGCTTTAAATACTTGGTGTGATGTGTCTATATATTGAATTTGAAAAATATGCCAAATCTTGACTTTATTCAGAATAAAAAATATGTCAAATATCTTTTTATTCGTGGACAACTATGTATCGCTTCAATAGAAGATAAGATGAGATAAAATCATTTTAAATGGTGTGGGCATGTACTTAGGAGACTTCGGATGCGACAGCCAAAAAAAGTGAGATAATTAATGTTAGTAGTACGAGAAGAGTTAGAGGAAGACCTAAAAATAAATTAATAGAAATTATAAATAAGGATTTAAATATTTTAGTTAAATATATGATTTTTTACATATCTCAATGATGGTAACCCTAAATAGTTGGGACTTACGGTTTTACTGCTGCTGTTGTTCTATTCAGAATCAAGAGTAGTAATTTTTTTTGCTATGTAGATTTTGAAATACCAACTTGCACCAAAAATTGTTCAGTGATTTGGTGATATAGAGAAAGACTTTCGAAGAGACATCAATATATTATGGCTGAGCAGTCTTTTAAGCCGGGTAGAGACAATATCTGGAGGCCAATAACTTCATTTTATCCTTGGTGATGAGTGCTAAGATGCAGTAACCACTGCCTATTTTGTTGTATGCACTATATAGGAGCATTTCTTTATGTTAATGACTTAATTTTGTATTTTCAATCTATATTTATGTATGGTAAAATCCTCAGTTCTAGAAAATAACTTTTTCTATACATTTACAAGGCAATTTTGTTTAACTGACCACCTATTTTAGTATGTGAACTTTTTGGACTTTTAGTCACTCAGATAGAAAAGTGGTTTACTTGGAAATAATCATTAGTCAAATTCCTGCTATCATAATTGTCTGTGGAATCCTTGCAAATTCCTTAGTTGCTCTCATTGTTTCTAAACGGGATCCTTGCAAATTTCATAGTTGTTCTCATTGTTTCTGAAGCATTAAGTAGCATAATGTAGCGAGGAAGAATAGCTATAATTGTAGATCTTAATAGCTTTTCTCCAAGGCATCAGCAATCTTTTTGGGTACGTTTGGCTCTATTTCAATTGACAAAACATGACTTCCACTTCTCATTTGTGATGAGATACAGTCAATTGTTTGTCTTTTAAACAATGCTTGTTTATAAAGGTTTATCTCTTGACTTTTGCACTAATTTTCATCTTCTGCAGTCACATCAATATTGGTGGTCTTTGTCAATATGTTCAATAAATCGCGTGAAGAGAATGCAAGAAATGCTGAAGCTGAGAAAAAGAAAATAGTAAAGGAGGCATCAAAAGAAAGATCAAACACTGCTACCAAAAGGGACTGAGTTTATACTTCATTTGGGCTCCCTGAGCTTGAAAACATCTGATTATTGCTGCAAATAGAACCAGAGGAAATGTTGTGTAAGGTCAACCAATTTCATCTTATCACAAAATTGGAACTGTTGTCTTCCAAGGCCCGTTCCCCGTTGAGGATGCTTATGAAGGCTGTCAAATGCTTTAAGCCCTTTATTTAGCTCTTGTAAAGGCTGATAATCTTGTACTGTGCATGCTCCTTCCACAGCTTATGGTAAGACCTTTTTGTGAGTTGAGGTTAGCATTCTGAAGAATACTTACAAATGTTGGCATGTGTTTTCCAAATTGAATTACTTTACATGTATATAGCTTGTTAAAGCACTGATCATTGTGCACATAACATTAGTTGGTGAATGAGGATCCATGCAGCTGACCTAGAGTGTTGGGATGAGGGGGGTTGTTCTGGTTTGGCTACCTGAAAAAGAAGCCTAGGGTCATTAACTGCCCTATGGTTGGGATTCATTCTTTTGGTTTTTCTGGCTTAGCAAGATGCTACATTTAAAAGAAGCCTTTTAGGTCCCATGTATTGCTCTATTGGCAACGATAACTGACTGCTTATAATTCTGCCTTTCTGTTGATTACTAGCTCTACATTAGCACTGTATCTTTGCTTCTATGGAGTTCATAACTAAATGTGTTGCTGCACTTGCATGGTGACATGTGCACTGCTCGTTCATGGTTCACGATTTGTTGCTTGTGATCTTTTATTAGTGCAAACATGCATCTTGTACTATCTGGAACATACATGTATATTCAGCTCGTCTCACTGTTTTCTTTGCTTTGTGTAACATATTGGGAATTATGCAGTAACCATTAAGAGTACCATACAGCTTGATTTTAGGACAACCCTTCGGTATACATAACAAAATACATCTGACGAAGAGAATCTCTGGATTATGGAATGCAGAAGTACTGTGGATTTTCTGCTCGCAGAGGCCATCAGTTAAAATGCTTTGCAGATAATCTTTTCTGTTTGTGATTTTGTACATGGTACATATAGGCATATAAGCTTGCTAGTTTGTCAGAATGAAATTATCGTATATCTGCTAATCAATTTAGTAGTTATGTTGTAATGCTTTCATAAGCAAAACTGTTTGCTATTGTGCATTTGAAACCTATTGATGCTGATTATGTTTTGTTTATATGCCATATTACATATCTCTTTGTTCTACTTCTGGTTGTGATAAAAACTCAAAATTTTGACCCAAGTCTGTCAACTGTGGCAATTTGTTGCATCTTAAGGATCCCCTTGAATGAACCATTACCATGGAAATATATGATGTTGGGATGCAATTATACATTTGCATTTAAGTTCTTGTTGTCTCATAGTCTTGAGGGCGCAGAAAAAAAGAAGCAATAGTAGTTCTATGTTAGTCTATTCAGGGTTGACTTGTGGTGCTAATAGTTGAATGTCGTAGATGGCAGTATCTGACAACTGCAGTTAGTTAGAAACTTTTTTGGCTGATGAATAGTTTCCAAAAAAAATTTCAAATTGAATACATCTGCTTTCCGTGTTTTTTATCTGACTTGCCTTGTTTGGCAGAGTGGTTCAAGTGAAGCAAAGATGCACTGGACGTCTCTTCTGAGCCTGATCAGATGTTATAATCTTTACACAAGTGGTATGCCAGAGTTCTATAGCCGTCGTGCCGATCCACCGGTCTTTCTTCGGCTATAGCTAGGTGATTTACATGTAAACAGTTGATCATACAGATCTAGTCAAGGGCCTGCGAGTTTGGGGTTTGATGCCCCGTAGCAGCTGCATTGATTCAACAACATGCCGCCGCCTTTTTCTTTTTTATTGAATGCATAGACTTATTTGATCAATGCAATGTCTCGGGTTCTTTGATCTGATTTCTTGCCCCTAACCTGCCCGATCGATCATCTTGGTTTTCTGTGGGGGCAAATTAGTAAATTCCAAGGTATGCACATTGTTTTTTTTTTTTTTATAGCTCCTCATTTGCTCTGTGATCTGACTCTAAAAAGCCTCCGGCAATATTCCCAGCATCATGATTTCCACAGATTAGGAGGCTTGACAGCAACTGCTCTTTGCACTTCGTTGCTGGTTTCTTTTCCTGTAATCTGAAGCGCAGGAACGTGTATTTCTTTTCTGACCACCGTGATTATTTTTCCTACATGCATGTCTACACGAAGAAGCCGAGGAGTGGCGGTGGACTCGCGGGTTGCCTTTCTCTCATGGTCTCTATCGCGTGGGGCGTTTCCTTACGTCGACGGGCGCGATCTCTAACGACAGATGATGGACGGTCCCGATTTACCCTGACTACAGTGTACGCTTTACATGATGGCCTCCACAACTTGTTGCGATATCTACAAGTTTCACCTGCTGGCCTAAACCAGAAAAGACAGAGGGAAGAGACTTCGCCATGGATCCTCGTCATCCTCCTTACCTAAACCTCCTCCTCTTCCTCCATGTTTTCGTCTTCTTCCCATCCTTCACCAGCTGCACCTGCTCCGACAAGTGCGGCTACATCGATGTCCGCTACCCCTTCGGCACCGGCTACGGCTGCGGCTCCCCCCACTTCTACCCCTCCGTCACCTGCACCCCAGGCGGCAACGACGACGATAACAGCGCCGGTGACAGCGACCACCACGACGACAAGGAGCAGCTCGTTCTAGAGACCCACACCGGCAGGTACCCCATCACCTCCATCTCCTACTCCGCCTCCACCGTCACCATCGCCCCTCCCCTCATGTCCACCTGCTCCTCCATGCACCCCTCCGCGCCCAACATTGGCCTCGACTGGTCCGCTCCCTTCCAGCTCGACTCCTCCGTCTTCGTCCTCCTCGCCTGCCCCGCCCCCACCTCCTCCCTGGCCAGCCACGGCAACCTCATCTGCGACGCCGCTTCCGGCCCCCGCCTCTGCGGCGCTCTCCTCGAGTGCCCTGCCGTGGCCTCCCTCGGCCTGCCGCTCTTCGCGCCCACCAACACCTGCTGCGTCTACTCACCGGCCAGTCTAGGCCCCAAGGGCGACCTCGACCTCCAGGGCCTCGGGTGCGCCGCCTACGCGTCGGTGGCGTCGCTGGGGCCGACGCCCATGGACCCGAGCACCTGGGACTACGGCGTCGCTCTCAAGTACGGGGAGGCGGAGATCGAGGTGGACGGGTTGGCGGAGGCGTGCGCGGCGTGCGAGCGGAGCGACGGGGTTTGTGGCTACGAACCGCCGAAGAATTACTTCGTGTGCGTCTGCAAGAGCGGGGTAAACAGCAGCACCGACTGCTACGGTCAGAACGAGGACCTGAAGGAATTCTGGCGATCCACAGGGAATGCTTCGATCACCGGCCATGGTAACTTTCTTGCACACACACAACAGTTTCAACAATGAGTTTATTCTACTGCACTAGCTGATCGGCTTCCTCCTTTTTTTCTTCTTTTTCCAGTGATGCTTGTTTGGAAGCTGATGCTGCTCTTGGGATGCTGGTGGTGGTTGGTGCTGTAGAAAAGGAACGTGTGCATGGTTCTGCTTTATCTCGTCTGGCTTTTCTTCTGCTTTAAAGGTTCTTTGCGATGAGATGGAGATGCTTTTTTGATGGAAAGCAAAGCTTTTGGACTGGAGAAGCCATTGCTTTTTGTAAATGATTTCCTTCGAAGGAAGGAGAATGTTATCATGCTGCATGATTGCCACTGTGAATGATCAACTCGGTTTGGATTCTTTGTAACAAGCTGTAATCTACGGAACCTTGATTTGTGATTTCTATCAGGTGCAACTCCATTGACATTAGTCAACAACAAAGGAATTTTGTTATCTCATTAGAACTCCGACACGTGACCTCCGAGTGTGGAGGTCGACAATGGTGGGGGTCAATTTTCCGACCTCGATGGCTTGACGGTAGCAAAAGGGGAGGGTCGGGTTTATTGACTTTCCTGGCTCGGTGAACACTATAGGCGAGGAGTGTGAGCGCTATTGGTGGTGATTCATCATCGACCTGCCCCTCCTGTCGTCGAGGAACCCACCTCGGGTGGAAGAGGGAGTCAGGTTTCTTGACCTTCCTAGCTTGGTTAGGATCGCAGACAAGAGGTGCGAGTGTTGCTAGCGGCGGTCCATTGCCGACCTACCCCTCTTCTTTTGCTCATCGTTGAGGCATGCTATCAGAGAAGCCGAGGCCAGCTGCAGGTAATGCAAAGGTGGGCTCCTCCTTTGCTCATCCCCAAGGGACCCATGTCGGGCAACGGATCCACAATGCGGATGCTACGAAGATCCCTCGCTGACCTGTCTCTCTTATTTTGCATATCATCAAGACGGGCTACGAGAGGAGCCAAGAAAGGCTACAAGCAGTGCGTGGGTGGGCTCCTCCTCTGCTCGTTCTCGAGGGACCCACATTGGGCAATAAGTCCACAACAAGGATGCTATGAAGTCTCCTATCACCGACCTACCTCTCTTCCTTTACTCACCGTCGAGGTGGGCTATGAGAGGAGCTCAAGTAGGTTGCAAGCGATGCCCCTCTTCCTCTTCTCATCCTCAAGGGACCCATTATTGAGAAATCTGGATAGAGGATTACATGCATAATGGAAGAATGGAAAAATAAAATCTCAGATTTCCTAAAAAAAAAGGTCTTGTCGTCGTGCGAAGATTGGTGCGCAAAAATAAAATACAAAACTGGAAAATCGTGCTTGTTAAGATAGATTTGTTACCTAGGGAGATCGTATATCTTTGTAAAATCCCAGATCTGCAAGAGTGGATGAAGGAGGCCAATTGTCCTCCTCTCTAGTGGTGATCTATATGGTAGATATGGCAAAAATGCTCATCAAATCGGATTGTCAACTAAGGAGAGAGAGGGAAGAGAATAGGAGGTGGTAGCCAAATAGGGGTATGACATATGCCCATTTGATTCTCTTTGTATTTATAGAGGTCTTTATCAACTTAACCCTAATGAATCTTGCAATATTGAGTACTAAATCTCTATTCAATAACCCAAGCCTCTTGAATTAATGGAACTCTACTGAATAATCATCCTCATAGAAACTATTAAGGCATTATCATGATGCTGTTCAAGATACTTCATCTCTTTCTCCTTGAAGATTATCTCCTCATTGTTTTCCGTCCTCAGGCGCTTTTCAATGATAACTCAGGCATAAGCTTTACGATCTAAGGAGTTATCTCCCCTTGAGATAGGTCCACTAATGATTATGTTAATTTATCTCTCCACCAACCCTTGAGATCGAGATGAGAGTTCTTGATGCTTTCGATGGACAATCAAGGTGCCCCCGATGTATGAGTTCTTCAAGCTACTCTTTCAAGTGGCGACAATCCTCCATGTTATCATAATCGTAGTGAAACCGAAAATATTTAGACTTTTCACCGATGGGTTCTTCGTTCGGTGAGGGTATTTCAAGAGTTCATTCTCTTTTATTTGCTTAAAGCTTCAGTTTTAGTCATATTTAGGAAGGTTAACTCATACCTTGGGCGAGGTAACTCGGGTTGTTCGTAAATCCTTTGCCATGTTGACCTCGAGGTTGAGGCTTATTATGGCCACTCTGGCTTTGGCCTTTTGCATGACTTCTCATGCTTACTCAAGACTATTATCTTGACGATGATGTATTAGTTAACCCTTTAAAGTGCCTCTTGTATAATTGCTAGTGGTCTCTCTATCAACGACTAAAAAACGCAAGAGGACTTTAGCCTCATTATGAAAGTTTCTATTATAAGTGATGAATATTCATCTAGCATACCTTGAATCTCGCTTGTGAACCAAGTGACGAAGTTTGTGAGCATTTCTTCTTCCCCTTGCCTAAGTCCGAGAAGCGTTGCCACTGATGGTTATAGGCATATGTTTCTGAGGAAGTGAAGTTTGAACTCTATCACAAGTAAGGAAAAAGAACTTATAAAAAGCGACTTTAAGTACGTATACTATTCTTGTGTTGGGCCTCATAATATGGTTGAGAATGTATGACATATCAGAGCGTCCGAAGTACTATACAATAACATTTAGGCATGAAAAATTATAATGTGCTATATTAGGTTGGTATTACCATCGAATATCCCTAATGACGGGAGGCAAAAGTTTAATGGAATCGATTTATATTATATTTTCTAGGTGAATGGTGATCGACCCAAGGTGTGGTTAACCAGCACTTCCTCTTTTGATTGTTGGAACTCTCATCGCATCTCCTTTAAACGTCAGACCATCTACCTAGTTGGATCCATAGGGAATCCTTCATCGAATCTATTGATTAAATTCAAACAGGGTAGAGTGGTGGTGTGGTCCGTTGAATTCTATGATTGAAGAGTGAAGTGCCCCCTCGGTCGGTAGTTCAACGGGTCTCGAGAGCTCCTGGAATATCGACACCACGTTATTGTTAGGATCGAGAGCACTAAGAGGGGGGGGTGAATTAGTGCAGCGGAAATCTTTCAGCGATTAAAAATGAAAGCTGCGTTCGTTCGATAAAGACTATTTTGATGCAAAAGCCGATTCTAAGAACACTTATGATTAAGTGCAGTTTACGTCCAAACACAGTTTGCGTCAAAGCGCAGTCTACGCAGTTTGCGTCTAAATGCAGTTTGCGTCTAAGCGCAGTTTGCGGCTAAACACAGTTTTACGTCTAAACTCAATTTACGT
>LVTN01000099.1:60000-103391 GCA_001649415.1 Musa itinerans | reverse complement strand
GGTGGACGAAAAACTGAAAAGCCCTCTTGTAAGCCATGAAGAGCCATTTCTCTCGGGTGTAAATCCGAAATGAGAAAAACCGGGCTCTGATACCAATTGTTAGGATCGAGAGCACTAAGAGGGGGGGGTGAATTAGTGCAGCGGAAATCTTTCAGCGATTAAAAACGAAAGCTGCGTTCGTTCGTTAAGACTATTTTGATGCAAAAGCTGATTCTAAGATCACTTATGATTAAGTGCAGTTTACGTTCAAATATTGTTTGCGTCAAAGCGCAGTTTACGCAGTTTTCGTCTAAATGCAGTTTGCGTCTAAAAGCAGATTACGTCTAAACGCTGTTTGCGTCTAAGCGCAGTTTGCGTCTAAGTGCAGATTGCGTCTAAGCGCAGTTTGCATCTAAGCGCAGTTTGCGTTTAAGCTCAGTTTGCGTCTAAGCGCAGTTTGCATCTAAGCGCAGTTTGCGTCTAAGCTCAGTTTGCGTCTAAGTGCAGTTTGCGTCTAAGCGCAGTTTGCGTCTAAACGCAGTTTTACGTCTAAACACAGTTTGCGTCTAAACTCAGTTTACGTCTAAAACGCAGTTTTACGTCTAGACGCAGTTTACGCAGTTTTACGTCTAAACACAGTTTGCGTCAAAGCGCAGTTTACGCAGTTTTCGTCTAAATGCAGTTTGCGTCTAAACGTAGTTTTACGTCTAAACGTAGTTTTACGTTTAAAAGCATATTACGTCAAAACGCAGTTTTGAAAAGATCTGAACTTAGAAACTCGTTCGTAAAAGCGCAGGAGACAGTTTGCAGTTGTAGATAGAATCAAAACGTAAACTTAACTGCAATTTAAAGATCATACGAAAACACCGATTTGCGTTTGAATGCAGATTCGGAAAGATCAGAGCTTAGAGGCTTGTTCGTAAAAGCGCAGAGAGCAGTAGCTATGTGGGAGGTTTGCAGTAATGATAAAGTGCTCAAATTAAAAGCAAACCAGAGATTTAGAGTGGTTCGGTTAGTCTTGACCTACTCCACTTTTGGCTTCCTCCACCGACGAGGTTGCCGACGTCAACTAGAGGCCTTCCTTCAATAGGCGAAGGCCAACTGCCCTTTTACAGTTTCACTCCTTTTGACGGGCTCAGGAGACAACCCTTACAGAACCTTTCTCTCTTCTCTTTACAACTCAAGACTTGAAGAACAGAGAGAGGAGAACTTTTGGACTTAACACAAATTTGAGCTCTTAGAATCACAGAAAAGATCTAGAATTCGGTGTGTGTCTGTATCTTTTCAGTGCTGAATGGGTGGGGTATTTATAGGCCCCAACCCAGTTCAAATTTGGAGCTTAAAACGATCAAATCCCGGAATTTCGGGATCAGGCGGTTGCACCGCCTGGCAGAGCTCAAAGACTGAGCCCTGGGCGGTTCAGCCTCCTAACAGGGGCGGTTGCACCTCTTGCCAGAGCTCGAAGACTGAGCTCAGGCGGTTTAACCGCCTGTTAGGGGCGGTTGCACCGCCCAACCAGAGCTCGGAAACTAAGCTCAGGCGGTGCCACCGCCGACCCAGGCGGTGCCACCGTTGGCCAAAGTTCTGGGTTCGAATGGGCTGATCCATTCGGCCCAATTTGGGTCTTTCAGGGGCCCAATTGCCCCAAGATTAAGTTAATGGGATCACCTCCCATTTCTAACTTAATCAATCGTGCTAACTACGATATTTCTTAAGGCATTTACTGCAGCTTGCTCCGGTGCGTCAATCGCTTCTTCCGGCGATCTTCCGGTGAACATCCGACGAACCTTCGGCGATGCTCCTGCGGACTTCCGGCAAACTCCTGGACTTGCGACGATCCACTTGGCGAGTTCCGACGAGCTTCTTTGGCAAGCTCCTGGACTTCTCGGATTTGTTCCCGCAGAACCTCCGACGACCGTCTGGACTTCCGTCGAACTCTCGAACTCCCAACGTGATCATAGTCTTGACTCCGGCGCAACTCCTGTTGCATGTCTTACTTTCATCGTAGTTAATCCTGCACACTTAAAACAAAACTTCAATCTAGACAATTAATCCTAAGCAATTAACCAAGTTGTCCGGCATGTCATTGGTCCCTCGACGCTTCGTCCGATTCTTCGGCGCATCGTCCTCTCGTGCGGCCTATTGCCCAATCGGCCAGTTGACTCCGCAACTCCGATGTCCTTGGCGCAATATCCGCTCTTCTTGGCCCGATGCCCGAATCCACGGCCCGAAACCTTCTGTCGATACGTCGACCGATCCACCGGCCCGACGTCCAATCTTCTGACATATTCTTCCGGCACAACATGATTCTTCCTGCTTTAATTGTCTCATCCTGATCGAAGCATCCTGCGTTACTCAAAACGCAGATTAAAACATAAACACATATCAAGTGGTTGTTATCATCAAAATATGAGATTCAACAGTTATGTGAGGAAACTTCGATGGGTGTCAGTGCCGATGGCGATTGACCCAATGACTATGATTAAGCTAGTGGTGTCACCTGTTGGGCTAGTTGGGGCAAAAGTGGAACGATAACCTATATTATGCCCGTTATTGTTTATAATTACTAGGTGAGATTCAAGAATACATCGGTTGGGACGAGTATGTGACTCAAGGTCATCCTTAGGGGCGAGAGGCTTAGGTTGTTGAACAGACGATAGTATCGCATTGATGCCTACACCGAAGTGGAGGCGCACCAATATACGAAAATGGTGATTGCTGCCCCTTTTGGGTGAAAGTACTATAGGTCGGGGGCAAAGCGTTTTTACTTGAGTGTTTATCAAGAGAGTTCACGAGCGATTATTTCTGTAATATCAGGCCCTTCTTCTATCACCAAAATGATAAGATGAGTCGTTGACGTCTTAGTCAACTTGACATGGTCCGACTCCATATGACTATGGTTGTTTAAGGTGTATCTGAGGTAAACATATCAAGCTCCCAAGATGTCACTTATACGAAGACCGAGGTTGGAAGAGATTTTTTGACTCGAACCGTCTGACACCCAAGTTAGTAACCCTAGGTATGTGAGTGTGAATGTGAGTGGTCAAAAAAATGTAATCTTCCTTTTGTATTGTAGATGAGCTTTTATATATAGTCGTAAAGAGATAAAATATTTTATGAGGGGATAATCTTTAACCGCTTACAATAGTCTCCACTTGACATCGTGTCCATGTGGATGATAAAGATGAGACAATTTATAATCGTTTATCTTGAACATTTGCCCATGTGGACAGACAAACGAAGGGAGTCATATCTCTTCTCATTTTATCCTGCACATTATATAAAAATCATGTGTTGAATGACGATTGATTAACGATATTTTCACTATTACATATGAAAAAAAATCATATAAAAAATTTATTCCATCTGGATATTTATACGATTCGTCGTCGGAAATCATTACGACTAAAATCAAATTCATCTAGACATCACTGATATCTCCTGCTTCACGTGTAAACCCATGCGACAACCAAATCTGTGCACATAGAATGGCTTCGATAACCGGTGACGATGGAGGCATAACTCGGTCTCTTGGGAGCCGCCAGCTCGACATTCTTAGCCGAGCTCATCGAAAGGATGAGGACCGTTAGCCACCCTACCTGCTGACTCGTCTGAACTGACGTGGCTAAGTGGCTTAGCTTCCTGGAGCTCCACGTACGTGAGGGTGGCTAACGGTCTCATTGGAGGAGCCGGACGGGACCCACATGTCCTCGACTCATTGCCCACCTCAGCCCTCTCGGACCTGAAATCACTCCAAAACCTAATTGAATATCGAATCTTCATGCCCGTCACCCAAATAAATCACGACAAGCGGACGACCCACGCAACCCCACAAATCAGCTAAACCGAAGCCAACAGCCAACGCCTTCATCTTACACAAATGCTAGTTCATGCGACATTAGGATTCCACCTGTAAGCTATAGACGGTTTGATTCGACCTGTTTATGTTTCAGCCGAACAGCCAATCCCGTCATGCCACACAAAACAATCGGAGCAAGGCCGCCCAACGTTTCGAGTACCTCCCTCTAGAAGTTTCAGGCGCGTACTAAACGGGGTTGGGGGAGAAGATATTTTTCGGTGCGTTGTAACCGTCACATTCGAGCATTAGGGCCGGTCGATCGCTTTCTTCGTCTTCCGATTCCGCTGCATCGCGCTTTCTCAGGTATGAAGCCCTTTCCTCGTCGGTCTCTAAGCCTTCGCTTCCGATTCTTTTCGGCAGATGTTGTTCCTTAGTTTGTGCGAGATGATGTCGATCCGCACGATCTCGCCTAGTTGTCGTGGATGGATGGGCAGATCGTTGGATCCGAGATTTTTTTGCAAGAACCGAAGCAGAAAATTTTGGTCGCCGGTTTATAAGGGTACGGATCCTATCGATTGTTGTACCTTTTCGGCTTCTTTTGATTCTGCCAGCGTCGACGAAGTTGTTCATTTGTGATTTGGGCGTTTCTCGATGCCTTCCTCTGTTTCGTCGCTTTTGTTGAATCATCTATCGATTAATCCCGTCCACGAGCAGATAGACCAGTGCAAATCATTCGTGTCGTGCTTTTCTTGGCGTGGTTTCTTTTGGTCGCTGTTGTTGTTGCGAACGCTTTTCGATGGTAGATCATGGCAGATTGCTGGGTATGCATCTCTAGGTTTTGGTTTAGGAGTTTATTTGCTTGAAATGGTATTTATATATAATTTAATGGATATATTTAAAGCTGATTTCCAGCTTTCGTTTGATTGCCATTCTGAAGAACAGATTTTATTTGGGTACAGTTGAACCAACATGAGTCGAGCACATGATGGACAGCGGCCTTTCTTTCCCTTTGGAAATCCCCTTGGGATTATGTTCCCCAAGGGATCGAATCCATCGGTGGAGACTCGTAAATTATTGTTCTCGTTTGAGCAAAGCCTGGCAGAAAACCTAAAGAAGCTCAGCCCAAAGGATGCTTCTGATGTCTTTACTCTATCTTGGATGAGTCTTGCTATCGAGTTCTTGTCGCATACACACAATAGCATAAAAACTCTGATGAATGAGCTTCAGTTACCCGTTTCCGATTGGGATGAGAAGTGGACCGACATATACTTGGACAGCAGCGTGAAGCTGCTTGATATTTGCATCGCTTTAAGCGCCGAGCTATCCCGATTGGATCGAGGCCAACTTCTCCTCAAGTATGTGCTGCATCTCGTGGACATCTCGACCAGTTGTCCTTCATCAGAAGAACTCACCAAGGCTCACTTGTATCTTCATGAATGGATCGAACGCATTGATTCGAAGAGTCCCAATCTAGAGAACTGTCCTGCCATCATTGTGAGTCTTCAAGGAACGCTTGGTTTCCCAAAGGTCAAGAGCTCCAAAGGGAAGGCACTCATGAGAGCCTTGTACGGATTTAGAGTCATGACTGTATTTATTTTTGGCATCTTTTCGACGACACTGTCAGGCTGCTCAAAGCCATCTATAGACGTGCATGCCGCTTCCGATGGGTTCCTCTGGTTTGAGGCGTTCGGAGACTTGCAAGCTGTTGTGAATGGGGAATTTAAGAGACAGTTTGGAAGTGGGAAGGTGGCAGTGTTCAAAGAGATAGAAGCGGTTAAATTATGTGCTTCACGGTTGTATGATTTGACTAACAACATCAGTTATAAAGAAGAACCTGCACAGGATAGCGATGGGATTAATCTTGAAGATGGATCCATTACACCGGGGAAAGGTAGTGACCTCCGACGACAACGGTTGCGAGATTGTGTTACCAATCTGGCGGCCGGAGTACGGACGCTTGGCCATGAGCTGGATTCTCTTTCGAAGCAAGCTGATCACTTTTTCCAAATTATTTTAATGGGGCGTGATGCTTTGCTTTGTAATCTTAGAATGTCTGTGGTGACACAAGACATTAGTGTTAATGCCTTGAAGTCTTGATGTCAGATTGTTGTTCTATGTGTTCTCAGTGTCTTGTTGGATTTTGGGCACAATTTCCTTCGTGTTGATAATGAACTTGAGAAGGGCATGCAATTATATCTTTGTTGTACTTCAGTTATGCTGTAAATAAGTAGCTAGCTGGTATTTGTATGTCTGCACTACATACATAGATAGCATTTGGTGGTGTTAATGGGCTTAAAAGGAAGAAGGTGATGATGGTTATTATTTGTGGGAAGCATTATATCTGCGATTATAATGTTGGAAACGTTATGTCTGCCTTAACTCAAACAAGATTGTTACCCAAATAAGATTGAAGCATTATATGGAAGAACTAGTATGCATCTTGGATGTTCTAAATGTCAAAAGGGTTCTGCTCTTTGCTGCCTCTGTTGTTTAGTTGATTCCTTGTGTTGAGAGCATAAAAGTTTGGATGGGCTATATTTCTGAAGGTTATGATTTTGCTCATGTCCTCACTGATCAACTTCTCTTTATTCATTAAATTAAGGCTGACATTTGGGATACGCTAGAGATGTGTGCTGATATGTCGCCCGCGCCGAGTGACCAGGTATGCCGAAGGAACTTGGAGACCTTTTTCATCTTTGCTAAAGAACATGTCTTAAATCTCTTTCCCTGACCAAAGGTCAAACACAGTAGCATCACTTGACTACTTTATGTTGGTATTCCACTACTTACCTTATGATAGTATTCAAAGTAAAGAAAATTTAAACTGATTCTTCTGAAATTAAAATTTGCTCGTTTGAATTAAAAATTGATTTGGTACTAATCGAGATTTTTTTTTTCAAATTAATCCTAGATTGATTCATGTTGACATCGGACAAATTAGGCTCAAGTTGCATTGACCTTCTATTTTCCACAATATTCTTTTGATAATTAAGTTATCCGATTAGCTTAGCTTTTTGATAGAAATAATTATGTGTTGGAAACATACCAAAAGAATCATTTTTATAATGGGCTTTGTGTATCGTTGCTTTGATAGTCAACACCAATTATAAAAAAATATGATGCATTTCTCTAGAATTTAACTATAATTGTGGTGTGTAAAATTGGGGACATGATAACATCGAATCTATTAATGTTTATTATGTGATACTAAGGTATTGATGATCATGTCATCATTTTCGTATTAACTCTAAAAGTGAATTTTATATATCAGTGTCTTTTCCTTGCAAGCTAAATTTGTATATATATATATATATATATATATATTCCCCTTAGTTTGTTTATTGGTTTTGGACATGATAACATCGAATCTATTAATGTTTATTATGTGATACTAAGGTATTGATGATCATGTCATCATTTTCGTATTAACTCTAAAAGTGAATTTTATATATCAGTGTCTTTTCCTTGCAAGCTAAATTTGTATATATATATATATATATATATATATTTTCCCCTTAGTTTGTTTATTGGTTTTTTCATTCGATTAACACATATGCCAAGAGCAGGTAGGGAAATTTCAAGGCTTGTGGCAGTGGTGAATGAATGGCCTTTTAACCTTTTTAGCTTGCAGTGGTTCTGTTAGGAATGTGCTCGGTCTTCTCGTCCATTATTTACATCAGATGATAAGATCAGGATAGCCCGCCCGGGAAACCAGCAGTGTTCGTGTTAGATACGTTCTAGAGATGCATAGCTGCTTAGGATGAGATAAATATTGTTCTTGATGTGCCTGTAAATTTGTGCTCGGTCTATCTCCACTCCCATGACAGTCAAATAAAATATATTTGTGTTGTAGAGCGTAGCACTCGGTATTTCTTTATATATTTATATACCGGGGGGCCTGTGTACCATTCCTGGCAAATACAGCACTATAGGACGGAGGGTCAATTATACAAGGTGAACATGGGCCGTTCGGCCCAGTTATACAGGCCCAAGAGCGACCCATTTAAAGAGGGACTAGAACATTTCAATAACAGCCCTTACTCTCCCGTCTGCATCTTTCTTTCCTTTCTCTTCCTAACCTTTCATTGTTTTCTTCTTCTTTTTTTCTTTTGTAATTTGAACAAATTCAAAGGCAACTATAAAAATGTCACAAAGGATACTATGAATACTTATTGTTAGGAAAAAAATATCGTTGGCATCTTGATCATCCCAACATGGTCCGGATCAGTATGTGTAGGATTGTCCGAAGTGTTACCGAGGAAGCTCCGAGGTGGTGGTATTGAGCTTCCGAGATGACTCTAGGGTGAATCCAAGGTAGAGGTATCAAGCTCCCAAGGCGAAAGGATTGCACCCCCGAAGTAGAAGTATTATGCTCTCGACTTGGCACCTACACGAAGACCAAGGTCGGAGGAGGTTTTTCAACCCGAATCCTACGACCCTCAAGTTAGTAATTCGAGATCCCTAAATATGGGCTCAAATGGTCCAACAACAAAGATAGTCTTTCTCCCATTTTTCTGGTTAGGATGTGTTTTTATATTTTGAAGAATGGGAATGAAGTTTGTGATGTCCTTCCTTGTAATAAAGAAAGATAAGGGAGTTTAGAATCATCTTCCTTTTCATAAAAAAATAAAACAAGATTTATGATTATCTTCCTTGTCATAATGAACAATAAGTAAACTTATATTTTTTTACTTTGAATCTTTGTACATGTAGATAGATGAAAGATAATTTGAATGGAACGTGACAACCACATATCAGCTGATCATATTTTCCCTGTGGATTGATACAATAATTGAAGAGTTTCTTCTTTCTTGTTCTTCTTTCCTCCTTTCTTTTCCTATCTCAATCACACCTCGATAATGCAGTCAATCTGACCATTGTAAAACACTATTGACTTTTGTAAGCTAGAGGACATTGCCTAGTGATACCGCTCAGCAATGGAGCTCCGATCCTCCTAACGTGAAACATGCAATTTCTATTCCATATCAAAATTGTCTAGAGACGCACCTCTGTATGGCTCCTTTACCGATGGCTTCCCACGATAAGCAAGTTGACGATTAACCATGCACCTGCTTGATATATGGCTTCTTTTCAATCTCCTACCTCAGTATTTGTTTATGCAATACTGTAACTCGTCATGGCTGAAGATGAGTCACACCCTCGCTTCTTCCAGGAATGTAAGTCTTTATCTATAAAAGGATTGATATCAGGAGATCGTAGAAGGGTGATGAAATGTTCAGGTCATATCTCGCAGTGTCAAATTGAGACTCCTATCGATCAGTTAATCCTCATGTATCTTCTGGATGATTTCAGAAGAAGAGAATATATTTTTTAGTCGAAGTACCTAATCCCCCTTCTCATTCAATTGTAGGGGAGGAGTGTTGTATATGGAGTGTGTCGACAAGGTAAGTCTTTATCTATAAAATGATTGATATCAGGAGATCGTAGAAGATCAAAGAAGGTGATGAAATGTTCGGGTCATACCTCGTGGAGTCAAATTGAGACCCCTATCGATCAGTTAATCCTCATCTATCTTCCGGATGACCTCGGAAGAGGAGAGTATATTTCTCAGTCGAAGTACCTAATCGCCCTCCTTGTTCAATAGTAGGGGAGGACTGTTGTCTATGGAGTGTGCCGACAAGGTAAGATTGAATCTCCAATCATGACTTAGACCTACAAAAAAAGAAATGCTTCTTCCAACCATTGTTATTCGAGGGGGCACCACTGACTTTGAAGCCCCCCCCCCCGGCGAAGTGGTTAAGTAGAAGCCATTTTTTTCATTGTATAGTCGAAAGTAAGCTATAAAAAACTTACGAGTCGAGGTATCATATGCTTGCATTCTTCAATAAACACCACCGAATAGCGTCATATGGAATGATGATATACTTACGGGGTGAAGAGGAAGACAGAGTCCAACCTCAAGGGCATCGTAGGATAAACACAAAGACCCAAGCACTAAATTGCATGGACGTTGGCTGGGACGAGGATCCTGTAGCTCGAACTCGACCGAGATAGAATATTTGACTCTTTATGGACTCTAAATTTTGAAGAACCCTTGGGTTTATGGGACCTCCTCTCGACTATGAGAAGGCCGAGACCCCTTTTGCCCCCAAACTATTGGAGGGCAGAGTATGAACCTCGACGGACTAACAGCCAGTGGATTCAGAGGAACTTATACGAGAGGGGAGAGACATCTCAACCTGAGGTGCAGAAGTCGAATGGTAGACGACTTAAGGATCAACTCGCTTTTCAGAGCTGGAACTAAAGAGAAAGCTTCCAAAATATTGAAAGCTCAAGCAGTGGAATGAGCATCACTCTATAGGCTAAGGGAGATTTATAGATAAGAGATAATCTCTCTCCTCCCACCATTAACACAAGGATCCCTCTCTCTCCCACATTATTAAGGCATCAATGGAGAAAGATGTGTTGAAGGTATGCTCTCTCTCCTCCCACTACTGATACCGATTGAGGACAGTGGACTCTCCCCTCCTACGATGCAACCATCCTTTACAATGTGGTCAAGTGTTTCTTCAAGATCTCCTCGAACAAGCATGTGAGTCGAGAAAAACCTATCCCATGCTAGAAAGCCCGCTACAATGAAAGCTTGGGCTAAACGATGCTTGAGGCACGTGAGTCGAGAAAAACACAACCTGGTGCTCGAGGCATGTGAGTTGATAAACACCTAACCCGTGCTAGAAGACTCGCTATGGTGGAGGCTCGGTTTGAATGGTGTCCAAAGCACGTGAGTCGAGAAAAATCCAACCCGCATTAGAAGACTCGCTACGGTGGAGGCTCGAGCCGAATGGTGCCTGAGGCACATGAGTCGAGAAAAACCTAACCTATGCTAGAAGACCCTTTATGATGGAAGCTCGGGCTGAATGATGCCCGAGGCATGTGAGTTGAGAAAAATCCGATCGCCCCGAAGAAGTGCATGAGTCGAGACCAATCTGACCCACACTAGAAAACTAACTTTGACAGAGGCTCGGGCTGAATGACGCCCGAGGTGCATGAGTCGAAATAAATCCGACCTGTAATAGTAGAGTCGCTACGATGGAGGCTCGAGTCGAATGGCGTCCAAAGCACGTGAGTTGAGAAAAACTTGACTCACACTAAATGCCACTACGGTGGAGGCTCGAGCCGAATGGTGCCCGAGTTGCATGAGTAAAGAAAAACCTGATCCGCTATGGTGGAGGCCTCGGTTGAATGTTGCCCGAGGCATGTGAGTTAAGAAAAATCTGACTTGAACTAAGCAAAATTCGTTATGATAAAGGCGCAATGCCAAATGTGCCCAAGATGTGTAAGTTGAGAAAAATATAGCCCCCACCGAGATAAATCCGCTATGAAAGAGGCGTAAGGCCAAATATGCCTGAAACACCTAAATCAGGCCAAATATAGCCCCTAGGGTCATGTCGTGCTGATAAAGACCTCAGAGATACGTGTCAAACGAACTAAATAATACACTTTAAACCAAGGTTCGCAATATCATACCGTACCGGAATTTCGACCTGGGCTCGGTACGGTACAGTATGGGTGTACCGAGCACTGTAGCACTGCTACAGTGCACTGCTACAGTGCTACAATGCACTGTTTACCGTGCTGCAGTGCACTGTTTGCACTGCTACAGTGCACTACTACAGTGCTACAATTGAAAACCGGTATGTACCGCCCAATACCGGGTGGTCCGCGTACCGGTAACCTGTCGGACCGGTACATACCGCCCGTACTGGGCGGTACACATCGAAACGGCAGACCTTACTTTAAACCCCTTTCACAAGTGTCATGAAGCATGCCTTCAGACGAAATAAATAATAAAGAATATAGTCAATCAGCCATTACCCACCATGCAAGCATCATGTAAGGCCCATGGGGGAAAAGGCCTAGATGACGTGACACTTGTTCGTGTGGATAAGAGTCCAAAAGGTGACTTGGGTCGGTTACCAACTACCTCTCATATGAAATATTCATATGATTATTCTCGAGAGTTTAAGGGGCAGCTCGGCTCAGTTACAAATCACCTCTCTGGAATATTCATAGAAATATTTTCGGGAGTCTAAGAGCAATTCGAGTCTATTACAAATCACCTCATCTATCAATTTTTTATAAAATATTCTATCTCTTTAGCGTTAAATATAAAAATACACCATCAACTACTCTAGATAAAACGATACAAAATCAAAAACTTAAACCTAGAGAAGTTGACCTCCGGAATAACTTAAATCGTCAAAAAAAATAAACTCGGGAAACCTCTCTCAACTTCAATCGAAAAATCTCTCCCAACTTCAATTTTTACTAAGTTGAAAGAAAACACTTTCATCGACTCCACGGATCATAATAACAGGACATTAATGATATTTTCCTTTTATAATAATATATATATATATATATTATAGTGCAGGTGTCACCCGGGAGGAGTAGATTGCGAAGGACAGAAGGATGACGGGAATATGAGGTTCGAATCCTTCGCTGGACCGAGACACTAACCATTCCATGACCGACCGACGTGATTGAACCGATCCATCGCGCGTTTCACAAAGTCAAAATGCTGATTTGACGCGTTTGGCTCACTCTCTCTCTCTCTCTCTCTCTCTCTCTCGACATGAATCGCGCCGCATAAGACGCGATATGTATGCGCTAACGATCTCTCCCTCTCCATGAGCCCAAAATCCCACGACACAGAACACCACACACCCACTCCACACTCGGCTCCCCTCGTCCAATCGAATGCATCCCCTGTGACTGAAAGCCATTTATGGCCCTCGTATACCAACACTCGTCCTCCTCAACCACTCCCCCACAGCTTTTCCTCCCTCCCTCCTCCCTCCTCGTAGACCCGACAAGAGTCATTTAAAGATGGAGAGGAGCAGTTTCCTAAGAACAGTGGTCTATGTTTCGGATTCCGCGCACACCAACAGAGACACAAGGACGTCCCCCCTCTCTACTACTGTTACGTATAATAGTGGTACTATTATATCACACAACACATGTATAGCCGCGATGTTTTGTAGGTGCAGAGGTAGGAGCTGACCTTTACGTGTTGTTGCCTTGTGATGGCGCGTCGTCGATGGATGGATGGATGGATGGATGGATGGACGCATACATGGCTGCCACGCACATTCATTGTTTCTTTCTTCTTTTCTGCAGTGCTACTACGTATGCCAAAAGTACTCGAACAGTAACTTGTGTGCAAGCCAATCATCCATAACTCTCCACCACCTACCTTCTCATACAAGACTTTGGAGACGATGAATGTGAAGATTCCCAAAGCCCTGTAAATGCATTTGACTGCGTGTGGTGTGGATCATACTAACATGCATATAATCTCTGAGGATGGAGGCCCAGTGGTCATACGAAAAGCTTCAGTAGAGATCTGAAGGCCCAAAGCCCTCACATACTAAACAATGCATGGATAGGTGAAGCGTTGTACCTCACCCTCTTCCATGTCTAGGGTTTCTTCTCGCCTCTCATTCCTCAGCTGCCTATCACCCACCGTTCTGATCAAAGTAAACGGTAGATGAGGGACCACCACATCCCAAGGATTACATCTGATAGAGAGAGAGAGAGAAGAGAGAGAGAGAGAGAGGTGTCTGAAACCCAGCTGGAGGTTTGGGCCACCTGCTGCTTAATTTATTGTGTCTTTACTCCTCGCCTCCTCTCCCATTCCTCCTTTTGCTATTTATCTTCCCCTTCCCAACAACAACACCAAGTACTCTCTCTCTCTCTCTCTCCCTCTGTCTCTCGCTGGTAATCATTTCAGCTATCATCGCTCGCCACCCTCTCTCAGCGAGACTTGAGGGGAAGAAAGAACAAGAAGCAGGAAGCTTTTCCTTTGCGGGGAATGTTGTCTGGGTCGAGGAATCTACCAAACTAGAGAGATAAATGGATAGATCTGCTATCTTCTTTTCCCTTCTTTTACGTTTGGTGATCTCGGACCAGGCTTCATTCCCCCCAATCATAGCTTCCGTCTTCGGCGCTCATGAGTTTTCCGAGATCCATGCACAGGTTAGGTCTGCAATCAACCATAGAGTTTTTTGGGTTGTGATGATCTGCTCTTTGCTTTCCTTCTGCTAACTTGGCTTCGTTGTTTCTCGATGATCCACCGCCGAGGAGAGAGGAGAAGCAGATTGGTGTAATGATGATGCTTCCGTCTTTCTATTGCCGTTCTTGTGATCTGACAGGACCACCAAAAGGGTTTCATCATTATCTTATCATTACCACCGCAAGCCATCTCTCCCTTCCTCTTTTCTTCCCCGGATCTACCACCACACCTCAACATAGATGACCCTAAGCCTCGATGATCTCGTCAAAGATCGTCTTGTAAGCTCTCGTAGATCTTCTCCAAAGATCGACAGTCATCTATCTGTATGTTCACTACCACATGTAGGTTTGTCGATCACTTAACCTCTTGTGGCCTCCTCACATCATCAACCTTCGTCCCACATCTCTCTCATCCACTTCTTTTCCGGCTCGTTTTCATCTTTCTCATGCCTAAAGAAATGATATATTATACATATATCTCCTTCTCTCTAACCCCCTGAAAACCTGCAGATCCATATGTCCGTCCTTATATATAGATTTTGTGCCTCATTTCTGATTCTAGAGCTATACCCTACTGCTCCATGCTTCTGTCTTAATTTTGACCTTGTAGCATCACGAACTAATGTTGCAGTTTTCACATGCTATACTTCGTTTTCCAAGAACACAGAAATGTAGGGTTGAAGATGATGAGCAAATAATGTTATCAGATATGTGGTCAAATCTCTTTCAGGTACATGGTCTTCTAAGCACCTCTTTGGCCCGCAATCGGCTTCTCTGACAGACCACACGATCTGATATAGCTAATATTAAGTGTCTTAGAATTCTGTGTGGGAGATGTTGGGCATTATCGGAACCAGTTACCCATGAATCACTATCTTCATGCATCGACATGCATGTAGAACAAGTGCACTAATTCTGACACCACACCTACTGTAGTTTTCGTATGATTATAATCGATGGGTTCCCAACAAATGTAAGAGCTGAGAGGGCATGTGAGGTATTCGACATGTAGCTCCTGGTAATGGTGTCTCAAAGGGAGGACTGTGGAACTACAGTGGAAAGAAAGACACGTCCTGTGCTCATGGCCAACCTAGGGTTTAGGCCTATGGAGTTGTTAGGGTTTATTGGGTGGGGGAGGAAAAAGAGGGAGGACCGAACCCACCCTCAATAAGACTGTGTCGACCTCTCTCTCGTTCATGCATTGGATCCCATCTCTCATTCACATCACCTGACAACCCTTCTCTTGGGAACCCTCACCCTCTCGCGTCCAACTCAACTCAGGGAGGAAGATAAATGCTTTGTTGCTAAGCACGAGGGCTCGAGAAGACCACCTTGGAATCTAGTCCTCGGTCACCCACGACACCTATGTTGTGAACCGCATAGATCTGTAGAAGGAAATGAAAGTTCTTACATGTGCGAAATCATACGTCTAATTCATATTAAGCATCACATGACATCCAATCTCAAACGCATATTAGCATATACGTTCCTGCTATGGACTCGTATGACGGTCTCAGGCATCCATCTCTCGCTCGGGCTGCTGCTGCTGCTGCTTCTCCTCGTGGACGAAGGCCGAGAGACGGGGAAACCGGAAAGACCTGCCGATCCCCACCGCGGACTTGAAGTGGATCTTATTTCGGCGACGATGGGCGGCACCCACCCGCACTCCTCGAGGTTCCTCACCGGGAGGACGCCCTTGCTTCCTCCGGCATCGATGACCGAGTGCCGGTAGCATTCCGCGCTCCGTGAATGATCTCGGCGCCTTCCCTCTCCTCGTTGGTGATTACAAGGGAGCTCACGACCGCTGCTTGGCCTTGGAATGCAGTCCTTCGGTGGGGGGAATTTAAGCAAACAGGTTGAGGGAAGTTGAGCTAATAGCAGCAGTTTGGTCTGGGAGAACAACAAGCCATGATTCAAGAGTGGATTTCTAGCAAGCATTACAAACATCTTTCCATCTCAACTCTTGTTGATGTGCGGCAAGCACCCTTTTAATTCCACCGCGCAGTTCATTTCATCCAATGACAACTAAAAGGCTCTCTCAATGATCGAGAATATAAATAAGCAATAATAATATGCTATTTATTGTACCTGTCGTTGTAGATATTAATACAAAACAACACAAGATTCCATAGCCTTGTTCTGCCATGAATTTATATGCATGCCACATATCCGATCCACACTTGTGTTCATGTTTGGGATGATCAAATCTATAATAATAAACTTTCAGCAAATACATATATTGATTATAATATAAATAACAAGACAAATATATTTAATAGTTTTTCGTCAAATAACAATCAACACAGCAGACGTGGCGATGAACTAATGATGTGCAAAAGAAAAAAAAGAAGGTTTTCATGGGTTATGTGGTAGAGGGGGAAAAAATAATAATAAATGAGGCCAGTAGACCAATAAAGAAAATGTGATATGAAGATTAATATACACTTAAAGATATTAGTGTTATACAAATTTAATAAAAATAAATAAATAAAATAATGTCAGATTTAAGATAGAATTTATTTAAAAAAAATTAAAATGTGATATATTATGGATATTTGTTATTATTATTTTATTCACTAGACATTTTAATCCTTATGCATCGTAGCTTATTCATCTAGGTATCACATAATTTTATGGATAAATATTTTATTTTTAATATTTATCTTTTTAAATATATTATAATTGATATGAATGACCTAGTATATACAGCCAATCGAAAACCATTTATATCCTTAAATTATCAAGATTCATACTAATTGGTAGTACCTACGGAAAGGAGTTTTCAAGGTGTAAATTTAATGAATGACATTGTACCAATCAAACTAATTTCAAGCTTTGGTGTGTTATAGTTTGCGCTTTTTCTTTGTGATATGTATACCTTATGAAATAAATGAGAGTTAATTATATATTATCCTATATTCTTAGGTCCTAATCCCTGCATTTAAAAAAATTATATTATGATCCATATATTTCTGAAAGTAAAACAAATAACCCCATATATCATAATATCGTCAGCTACATTGATAAAAAAAACACAACATATGATACCACGTGTAGGATCAGCGTAAAAATGATGGGCAAAAAAATAATTTTAATATCCCTTCCGTTTCTAACACATGGGATATTGAAATTATCTTTTTACCGGTAAAATAACTAAAAATAGAAGGGATATTAAAACTATCTTTTTACCCATCCTTTTCATGTCGATCCAACATGTGGTGTCACGTGCTATGTTTTTCGTTAATACAGTTGATGACATTAGGGCAAATGAAGTTATTTGTTTCATTTTTAGAATTATAGGGATCATAATATAAATTTTTTAAATACAAGGATCGCGATGCTAATGTGATCCAAGTATGAAGGGTAATCTATAATTAGCCCAACAATTAGATCTTATCAATTTATTTTTTATATTACTTTTCAAACCCTTTTAAACATCCTAAGCTCTTGGTTATCTTATAAGTATAAAAATCATGGTTTATACTATTGTTGTGTGAAAAATTTGAATGTCAAAAATTAAAATCATACAATAATATATCAAATATATGATGTATACTTTTCGATGCTATTCAGAAGTCTTTATCTGATTTGCAAGCATATCGCCGTCAGATTCAAAAACTATAGCAATAATAATTTGCAAGAAGAATTAGAATCGTCATCTCCTCTTTTTTTATCATTCACAGGACTACCATTAGTAATGGTTAAGGTGATGATTAGGGACAAAGGGGAGATAAAGAAGATCAACCTCTCATTAAATAATTGTTTCGTTTCTAAAAGGTCTATCTTTTTATAAACAAGTGTTTGTCGCTATCTGCTAAGGAATACTATCATAATTAAAAAAATTTATTAACCAATAACCATAATCAAAATTCAATCGTATCTATAATATATTTTGCCTAATTAGATAGAATCATGTAATCTAAATATCTATGATATGATCATATAATTAATAATCACATCAAAGCGTTCATTTATTATAGGGAGAAAAGCTTTGGCTTGGGTTTGATCCTGTTCATCCGTGGTGAAGTTTTGTCCTAAATGTTTCATTTGTGGTGAAGTCTAAGTTCTTTTGTCCTAAAGGACATCAAATAGCACAATGCATGAAATGGTTATGCTCATATGCAGCAGAACACCCTAATCACTTATAATCCATGCCAACGCCACAGCCAAAACTAAAAGGCCATCATACCAAGAGATTTGAATCCCTTCTTTTGATATTGAATCTTGAATGGGGGTGGAGTAGGCATGGAATACTGTTCTTTTGGCATGATTGGATATAATGGGATTCCATGGCATATAGTTGACTTCTGATTGCAGGTGTTTGGATAGAGATATTTTGATTCTGCTATTTCTTTCAGAACTAACAACAATTTTATCTTCTCCCTCGGAATCAACCTTGTCCCATTCATCATCAACAATTTCATTACACTGAGATTTGAAGATGCATAGTTGTAAGTTGGATAAATGAAGTGCACGTAGTCTGCCAATGTGTAGAAAGAAAGCTGTGATCATGCATGGAATCATTCGGTGAGACAGACTCGCAGCCTTCCCCCGATGTATAGTGACGATGCTTTCATCATGGCGAATGGCATCCAAGAGCAGAAGACAGGAAGGGAGGACAAAAAGCATATACTTGAAGTGAGTCATGAATGCAAACATCCGATTCCTTGTGTTCCTGATGTAAACAAGCAAGCCACAGCTCTCTCCTTTCTCCCTTCTCTTCTATTCATACGGTGCGCATCACATGCTTCTTTCCTTCTTCCTCTATTGATGTTTAACCTGCAAGACAACCTTTCGAAGCCGACACACAATGAGGCTTCGTATAGCCACAGTAAAAGGATAAGGAACCAATGCATCATCATGTGATCCTTCCTGCATGTGTGCCTCCATCGGGTATGCAAAACACATTCTCTTGTCAGAGGACACTTGGAAGGGTTTTCTCTCTCACTTTTTGTTCTACCATGAGCCTCCTCCTCCTCCTCCGATGTTGCCATTCCAGAACCTGGGAGGATCCCCGGCGGCTTGCCCCCTATCTGCAACATTGTTTGAATCGACTACTGGCTTTAAGTCCTCGAAAGGTAACAGCAGCTTACCATCATCACTCTCCTGCACACCCCGCAAGCTCTCGTACCCGCCACCACTGCCTCCACTGATTCCATAAGGAAAATTAAGGGTAGGTGGCCTGAATTCTTTGAGTCCAAATCCGGTCGAGTAATCCGATAATGGCATCGGCATCGGCATGAACGGCCCGATGCCTCCTCTTGCATTGGGCACCAACAGTAACTCGATGGCAGAGAGGGCGCCGACAGCGGCACGACCACTGCTGCTTTCTAAGGTGGGGAAGTCGCTGTGCTCGGGGAGGCCATGTTGGCGGAAGGCCAGGTTGCGGTCGTGTCCCTCGCGGAACTTTGGAGCTTCGGAGCTGGTGGAGAGCGAGATGGATGGAGGGACGCGGTCAGCATGCAACTTCTTGGAAGTCGAGACAGTAGCTAACGCGGCTGTCATCGAGGCAGAGGAGGAAGAGTTGGCGGCGGCGGCGGCAGTGGTGGAGAGAGAGGATCTCTTGTTTTTTCTGGAGACGCCACCCACAGGGACATTCCTCAGAGACCCACCCTCGGTCCAATACCTCCGGCAAGTCCTGCAGTAGTAGCGGGGCTGGGCGAGGCTGTAGTTGTTGTAGTAGCAGAACTTGGTGTTGGTGGAGTTGCACCGGGGGCAGCCGAGGGCCTGCTCCTTGTGTGGCCTTGGCCTCCTCTCCGCCGCCTGCGGCCTGGTAGCGGTGCAGGTGTCGCCTTTGTCGGTGGAGAAACCAAAGTCCTGCAGCATGGGCTCGACCAGCCCTTCGGCCTGGAGAGCGCCAACAGATCCAAATCCCCATATGGACAAACCAAATCAGAGACAGAGTGGGAGGGATCGGCGCTTAAGCAGTCACACACGCATCAGATCACACATAGCCATTGACGGATCTCTGAAGAAACCAAGTCAGAGGACAGAAGACTATAGATGGGGGAGAAAGCAAGGAAAAGATGAAAGGGAAATTACGTACACACACTTTGGACCGAATCAAAGCAAAGCCTTGCTTTTCATGCCACTGCTTTATGGCATCCAATAAAGAGAAAGAAAGAAGACAAGGTAAAGGATGAACGAAGTGGTTCGCTGAGCAAAAGGGGTGGGGTTGACAGAATTAAAAGCTTAAGGCCGAAGGAAAGGACGAGAGAGAGAGAGAGAGAGAGAGAAGATGATGCAGCATTGGATAGAAGACATAAAATGGTCAACACAGAAGAATTCGGCAGATCCTCTCCACGAAAGATTGATATACAGATCTAAAAGAAAAGAAAGGAAGAGCAGATCAAGCAAATTACCAAAGTTCATGGGCTAACATTACCTGAGGACGCCACCGGGGAGTATCCATGCAAAGCTTCACAGAAGAAGAAGAAGAGGAGGAGGAGGAGGAAGAAGCTATTCTGAGGAGCGGAATGCCGGCAGCTGACCAGAATGGATTGTGATGTGGTGGCTGCCTCTCATATCTTGTGAGAGAGGTGGTGGTGGTGGATGATTCTATACCGCAATATTAAACTATTTGTCCTATTTCCACTTCAAATGCTTAAAATTCCTGTTTGTGTAATCATATGTTTGTCCATTGCTGTTTCTACGCTCGTAGTGTGTCAGTCTCGAACCCTCAGCTTTCGATCTGTGGATCTGAAATATCTCATCTTAAACATCAGAGAACCACTCCGATCAATATTTAAGGTTCTCCAATTAATTATTCGAAAAGTATTCTGAACACCACCTTATCTTTCTTTTCACGTAAACCAAAGGAACAGCCCAATTCAAATATCGTTCATTTGTCGCAAACTCCACCCACATCTCTCTCTCTCTCTCTCTCTCTCTCTCTCTCTCTCTCTCTACTTCAATTGGATACTGCAGACCTAACCCCAGGCCAACTAAAATCGGATTCATATACGATTGAATCGGGTTTGGGATTAGACTTGAGTAGTGTTTCGAGACATCCCTTCAAGTCAAATCGAGTATGAACACAAGACCTAAATCCATCCCCCCTGTCCGGTTCTCTCCTCAACCCCTCCCTTTCAGGTTGTCCAAATGCCTCTTTCAATCAAAATATAAGGGGGGAAAAAATGTCATAGATTGTAGGTGGTATATATCATTGTGTCCTCCTTGATCTTGACTTCTCTTTAGGTTGCGAGATTAACCTCCTCTACCCAAGGTTATATGTAGATGATGTCAATTGTTTTGGCGTCTCTGTTTGTCCACTGCACCATTGCTTGAAAACTTACACATGTTTTAGTGACATGCTCTATGGTTCTTTAAAACCCTTGTTCACGTTGATTGACATGTTCTTTTCCACTATATTCATGTTAGGTTAAGGTCATGGTCATGACATCTGCTTAACTCTACAAAATCATCTATTAAGGTCATGGTGTTTATCCCTAATGAATTCTAGCTTAAACATAAGAACACAAAAAATCTATTAGTTTATATTCTTACTATCTCTAGCCTTCTACTTTATATTATCTAATTAGAAACTATTACAAAGAAAAGAAAAAAAAAAAAGAAGATTTTGAATGGATACTATTATTGTTTTGATGTTATTGACCGTAGAGTCGACATGGCCTATTCTGATCCCGAAGGTGCAAATATGTCCATGAGGCCCACGTTGGTCACGTGAGGATGATCCGAGCAGTTAGTTCAACCGGCATGCGGGATCCCGAGGTACTATTTATTCATGGAGGTTAATTTGAGGTTGTCTCGAGGAGCTGTCTCCTTGCCGAGGAGGATTTGGTATTGTCCCAAGGTGTGCCTTAACTTCATTGAAATCCCTACATAAGCAATCAGCATTGGGGGATGTCCCGATTCGACCCATTCGATATTAAGTTAGTAGGGGAGTGGAAAAAGTTTAGTAGAGTTTAGAAGAGTTTAACTTAATTTCGCTTGCCGCATTTAGATTTGAGGGTTAGTTTTTATACCTAGGCGGACGGTGGCGTGATGCCAATGACCGATTAGGATGCCTCTTACGTTATCTAAGAACTTATTAATGATAATGACCGATAAGTATGGGTGTTGTCAGGAAAGGATAATCATAAAGGTATTATACGTCAAGGTCTTGAGCCTATTAGGAATAAGCAACGGATGATCCCTTAATTAGTCGTATGGTAAACGTCAGTTTGCATATATAGTAGACGAGTTGGACGAAGGGAAGAAGAGAAAGATCGACCTCGTTGTTATCCTTTTATGTGAGAAGCAGGGGACGTCGGATCACGCTCCTGCTGCAGAGGGACATTTCAAGGCTTTCCGCTCACATCAGTGCTTTGGCAGCCGAATAAGTTGGAAGCACCGTTAATTTTCCGATCACATACAAAACATTCTATTGGCAGGCAAATACAGGGAGAGGCAAACAAGGACAATGACAGCGGATTGTCAACAGGAGTTGATCGCTGCTTTATCCTTCCCCACCACCACTTCAATCTGCTCCCCATCATTCTTTGTCCTCTCAGGCAGCAGCCATTCGTTGTAGCTAGTGAGGTCTGGATTCCTATCCATATCTCACCTAATATGCCTCGAAGATTAGCCCGATAGATTCGTATCCAACACACACTACTGCTAGTTGACATGGCCGGTGGAGCCAACACTTTTCTTCTTCTTCTTCTTCTTCTTCTTCTTCTTCTTCTTCTTCTTCTTCTTCTTCTTCTTTCTGCTAGTTGACATCGTCAGAGGGATCCAAAATGGTTGCAGGCTTAAGTGATGGAATTTGATCCAAGCCCAACTTGCTTCCACTGTCATACCTAAATTGAGCCATGCCAATGTGGGCGATAATGCGCCACATACTGATTATTATTTTTATTTTTTAAAATAAATTTCTCTCATAAATCAAGAAATATTACATGCACTACTTGTTGCCTTCAAATAATTCACCAAGAGTTGGGATCACCGTCCGATCTTCGGACGATGGATGCGTAGGAGCATTGAACGGCGGAGATCATCGAGCCCCTTCCCCTGCTCTCGAGGGGTTGAACTGCGCATGCATTCCCAGCTCTCTCGAATTCAATTCGACGTGAATCGTCAAAGCGTTTTGAGTACTTGTTCATATGCTACTGACCGTTGGTGCATGCCATGTAATAATTTGTGTCACAGGATGAGCATTCCACAGCAGAAATATGGAAATAATTCTGTGGGAGCATGACAAAGTGTAAGAACCTTCGTTTACGCTGTAATTAGAGTTCAATTTTCTCTTCCATTGTTTGTTTTCTTTCAAGAGGTTGGTCCTCTGTGTATGGCTTCTTTTGGACTGGATTGCTGCATGCTGGTCTTGGGAGGTGGTTAGTTCTCGGGAGGCCTGAGTTGGAGCCCTCTTCTTCCACAAGTCTCCCTTCAAGCTCACTGCCTTCAATGCAATGCATGGGTCACTGCTACAGCAGCAGCAGCTATCATTAGGTAGATATTGACATCGTCAGCAGACACGACTTCGACAGCCCGTATTTGTTGCCAGTTCTACGACATTAGAGCTGATGAGTTCCTTTCGCTCCTGAGGAAGATGACAAGTTGCAGGAAGAGGTGCTCGTCTGATGATATCAGCTCGTATTTAAGTAGTAGCTCCTTTTGTGATTGACTCATTGCTGAATCATTCCTCTGCATTGGATCTAATTACCGTGCGTCAAAGAAATGAACTGGTCGAGTTCTGTCACTGTGGTCATCCATGTTTTCTTTTTGTCTCTTTTTCGTTTCGGTGGCTGCCAAAAGTTCAACAAGTTGTTTGTGGTTGAGACATGCTGCTTAGGTCAGTATCTCGCGTGGTCGAGGGAAAGAGAGGATCACCAAGGTGGTCATCGAAATGCTTGACGAAAGCACAGGGCTCACTTTGTCTTGTGTGAGGACTTTTAATGGCTGGAATTAAGTGGTGGCCGCCCAGCAAAGAAATAAGAGCAGGCTGGACTATTTTATTCCTACTGACATTAAATTTTCTTCTACATTTTAAGGGTTGCAGATGCACAAACTACACGCTCCTCGTCTCGCTCGCATATAAAGAAGGGAAGAATGGGAAGAGCTCCTCGTTGTTCCAAGGTGGGGTTCCACAAAGGGCCGTGGACTGCTGAGGAAGATGCATTGCTTATCGAGTATATCCAGTGCCATGGAGAAGGAAACTGGAGGTCTCTTCCTCAAAGAGCTGGTCCTGATCTCGCCCACCCTACTTCTTATCCTCTAAATTATGTTTCTCTTGTTCTTATTAGGCATCATGTATTCTACTGTTTATACTTTGAGGAACTCTAATCTCGGCTGTATCGATCAGAATGAATGTTGCATGAAAACATGGAACTGCAAAATGAACTGAGGCAAGATCCTATACCTGTTTGCAGGTGTCCTTAGATGCGGAAAGAGCTGCAGATTGAGATGGATGAACTATCTGAGGCCTGGGATTAAGCGAGGAAAGATCGAGCCCGACGAGGAAGATCTCATCATCCGACTTCACTCCTTAACCGATGGTCTCTGATAGCCGCCAGGCTTCCTGGCCGAACCGATAATGAGATCAAGAACTACTGGAACAGCCGTGTAAGCAAGAGGCTCAGAAAGCAAGGGTTTTACTCGAGGGAAGACCACCTTGCAGACCACAGGAAGCGAGCTGAACACCACACCACCAAAGAAAGCCATGACGAGAAGAAAGATGGTGCTGCTGCTCCCGAGGGAGCTGCCACCAGCAGCATCAAGATCTACACTCCAAAGCAACCGAGAATTAAACCAGCCATGACGATCTGTAACTCTGACAGTATAATGATGCTCACCGATCCTACGATGGGAGGTCCTTCATGCAAAGGAAACCCGGACGCGGGCATGGAGGATTCAAACATTTGCTGGTCCATCATGAATGAAACCGGTGATCCTTTTGCCAGAGCTGCCATGGATCATGCTTTCGCTTGTGACCTGGTCTCTGAGGACGACGAGCACTTCAACAGACTTCACCAGGAGTCCTCGCAGCTGCTGAACTCCACCGAACAAGATGAGGCTTAGTTTTCCTTCATTGTACGGTGCATGTGGAAATAATTGCGATGGAGGCATCAGCATTGCTCTAGCGAATTAACACGATCACAAATGATCAATGTAGCTACGTGTGTTATTGTTTTACCTCATATTAGAATAATAAATCTTCACGGCTACTTTCAATTACAAATTTCTGCTATGCAATTCCTAGTGACAGTCCATCGCGCAAGACAGTACGTCGATGAACTGTGTGAGTTGACCATCCCGATAAGCAAGTAGGACATCGTTGACCATCCCGGTAAGCAAGTAAGACAGTACGTCGATGAACTGCGTGGACGTTCGCGAGCTTCGACAGCGCGGTAGGCTGGCGTGGCATCGCCCGCCTGGTGGCCAACGTCACCTCGAATCCGTCCGTAATCGGAGACGGCGAACTTCCTCCGTCAGTTTAATTCTCCGTTGCGATTCTTTTCTTGCTTTTGGTTGGAAGCTTCTGGAAGAATTAGGGAACCAAATAAATTAGTTGTGTATGAGGTTAGGAAGGGAGAGGAAGCGGGAGGCAAAGCATCGCGGCGGAGGCGAGGGAGGTGAGATCGGGAGAGGGCATGATCATCTCAGGTGGAAAACCACGCTCTGCTCAGGTCCATCGTCTCCTCCACCGCCTTCAGGCTCCTCGCCGGCCCCCGATCCTGACCCCGCGCCTGCGTTCGTATCAATCGTTCACTCCCTTCTATGTATCTCATTGGGACCATTAATCGCTTGTTGATTCCTTCTTCTTTTCTTTGTTTTTACCAGTGATGATGACGGTAACGGGGGGGGGAGGTTGAGGAGGCGACAATCACCTCCTCGGCCGCTGATTTGGAGACGAACCTGTTGACGCCGAGGAAACCCAGAAGGTACTTCATCATCTCGTACATTGCATTACTTGCTTCTTCTTCTCCTCGTTCGTTGTTCAGTTATGTCTACAGCATAGAAGCAGAAGGGTTGCGTAAGTTGATACGGAACAGGGATAAAGGGAAGCTTGTCGAAGAGGCTGTCTTCCGCCTCTTGTAGCGTCAGGTTTTAGGGGAAATTTAGTCGCCGGTCGGCAATTTGCGATCAGAATTAGGAGACGAGAGAGACTTCGAATACGCCGATGGACGGAGAGCAAGGGAACCAAGAAAGGTACATACACCGAGTAAAATGTTCTCTTAGTCGGTCGTTTGATCGAACAAAACATGACCAAAAAAGTTTGTTACCGCCAACCATTAACCACAAAACATCTAAAGAACTTGGGTAATTCCTTTGTAAATTGAGACCTAACAATCCACAAATTTGGTTACCCTCTTCAAACTGTATCATTTTAAACTGTAGGGATGACAAATTTCAGCCTAAAGTTAATCAGCTTTGACTGACGAATGAACAGATAAAGATAGAATGTTCAACAACCGGTCGAATAGGTAGGACAAAGGAGAGGTTTCTTTTTGTGTTCCGTAACTAAGTCTAACATGGAAGGAGTACAGTAGAACAAACCTCTTAAATCACGCTATCTGACGATCCTAAAATTCAATTGCCTCTATAAAATAAATTTGATCTGTGTGCATTTATATTGGTAGTCCTCGAGCTAAAACAAAGATAGGTTAAGAAAGATCCGACAAAAAATAAAGATTGTTTTGGGACGAAATAAAAGCTTGGTTATATGTGGATGACATCATAATTGAGAAAGATATAGTACTTAGAGAAATATTTTTTTAATTAATTATTTTTATTATTTAGGTTTTTATATTTTTAAAAGTTATATTAAGATATTTATATTTATGAAAATGAAATATTTAATTATCTTTTAAACCTTGTACGGAGATCTTAATGTTTTACTTTCATAAATATAAGAATCTCAATGTAACTTTTGAAAATGTAAAAATTATGATACTAAATAAGATTAATTATATATAATAATATATAATTAACCGATAGTTCTTGATATTGACAAATAAGATAGTGACCTACGTATCGTAGAAGCACCATAACAAAGAGAATATAAACTCGTTAATAGTTAGAAAGGACGAGATTGTAAGAATGTAGAATTTATAGATTAAGTGTTAAGAATTAGGGAAAATATTATGTTTTCGAACCCAGTTTGGTGGGTTGAGAACTTCTGAAGCAGATAACTAAAAAATGTACATCAGATATGTGTCATTTTGCCCTTCATTTTACCACAATCATCCAAATGAAAGTGAAAAATTAAATGCCGAATTCCATATTCATGGAGTTGTGGGATATTCTTTTTCCGGCAGGCGTGCTATTGTATACGAACAATCCATCATATGGTCATGCATGTCACGTTGAGTTGACATTGAGTTCGTATCTACCAAAGAAGAGAGTTCTCGCAGAAGTCATCGAGGCCGCAAAGAATCATGCATTTCTCCCTCTTAATTTCTTTAAATCAACTCACGTTCATGCTTGACATTGTCACCGACTTTAGAGTTCAATTTAGCCACAAACTTTCTATTGAGCCACTGATTGTCTGGTTCGCTACTTATCAGACAATATTAGGTGCCTTCACACGTTCCCTTGGTGGAAGCAATGGCCACGTATTTCTGATTACGTATTAATGCTTGGAAGTTTCATATATGGATTAAATTCTCTTGTAACAGTTAGCCTCAAATTTGAATTAATATTTACAGATAAATAGCATAGATCTTAAATCCTCAAGCTATCAAAAAGGATACTGGTTTTTTTTGCCATGGATAGACAAAATCAATTAGTGCAGGTTTGTGGGAGCAAGACTTTGGTGTGCTGAATCACCAATAAGAATGAGAACCCGAAACTGATGGCAAGGAGGTAACAACAGTGAAGTAAATAATAGGGAATACTAAGGATCCGGGTTGGTATGAAATGATCGACATTTACTTATCCGTGTGATCTGAAATAGTGTATCGCATTATTCTGATAAGATCCAAAGTTGCAGAGTAAAACTGTAGTGCGTGTCTATCACACAGTCAAACCATCCGCGATTATTTCACAAAAGACTTTGCAGTCGGATAGGAGAAGCAGTTAAAGATTTCTTTCTTCCAAATCCCGGTTATCGAGATTTTTTCCATATTATTCTCAGCCTTTAATATCGCTTCTATTTCTCTCCCTTCTTTTCTGCGTGAGTGGGGCCCGTCTGTATTAACGACTTCACCGAGAACGTTCTCCTTCAGCATAAGCCTTCTCTAACCTGTATTAACGACTTCACCGAGAACGTTCTCCACCCCCGCTTCTCCGTCTCTCCTTCAGCACAAGCCTTCTCAAACCCCTCTCTCTCTCTCTCTCTCTCTCTCTCTCTCTCTCTGCGTTCCTCTCTGCATCAATGGGGTCGGAGGGGAAGATTAAGGGGAGCGTCCTGGTGACGGGTGGGGCGGGCTTCATCGGCAGCCATACCGTGCTGCAGCTTCTCAAGGAGGGATTCTTCGTCTCGATCATCGACAACCTCGACAACTCCCTCGAGGAGGCTGTCCACCGCGTCCGCGTCCTGGCCGGCCCCCACCTCTCCCAAAACCTCCGTTTCCATCTGGTGATCCCCTTGTCCTTTCCTTTTCACCGGTTCCTGTACTATGGGTTCAGGAATTGTTACTGGATCGTGTTTCTGATTGGATTCTTTTTCTTTCCTGGCAGGGAGATATCCGGAGCAAAGACGACCTGGAGGAGGTTTTCTCTAAGTCGAGGCAAGATCTTTCCACTCTTTCTGGTGACCAAAATTTTATTTTCGTCAGCTAATCGTTTGCTTAAATTATACTTACTTCATTGTCAATGCCAAATTTCATTGAAAATATTCGACACCTGAAATTGTGATTATCTGAAATATCGGAATGCCAAAGCTTCATATTCATTGTCTTCTCCTACATGAAAAGGCGGATATTACGTTAGGTTTAGGATAGGAAAGAAGGTGCGGATTGTTAACCGTATTTTGATTTTGGAAAATTAGAGACGGCAGACATTTCTCTTGAGATTAGAATGATATCACTCAGCTTAAACATCAGACACATTCACCAATATAAAAAAGAAAACAGTTTGCCTACAACAAATCATTAGGACGCCTAACTTGATCCTAGGAACAAAGGCCCACGAGTAGTTCTGCCTGGCCACTTGACTGTGAAAATCAATCAGCAGGACAACCTAAAACAGTCTTGCATAAACTTTCCAAGTTGAAAGTCTGGGTTGGGATTGTGCAGCCTCTCCGAGTTATACCCCTACTAAGGCCTAAGTGAAATTTTTATTCAAGACTCATGTATTCCATAAGTTAACTGATCCGTTTGTTGGCATATGCTTTGTTGATTCTATCATTGACCACAATAATTCATCGTTGGATATCCATCCATGTCTGTGGGTCACACACTCACTAATCTATAAACACAAATTTAAATTTTCAAGCGAGAGAGCTCTTCATGTAACTCTATTTTTCCAAAAGTAAACGTTCCAGTACTTTTAAAATACATATACAGTAACCCATCAGAACTAATTTCTACTACAAGTCCCTTTCTTGCCATCTTATCACATTTGAGTGGAAATTCTGTCTGATGCTACTCACATGATTCTATTGGTGGAAATAGTGATTGACATGTTCTATATCAATATGACAAAAAGCTATGATATCCTTTTATTTAAGTGTTCTATCTTATTGTTTTTTAAATTTTGGGACATTCAGACCAACATAACATGCTTTTGTATTTTCATGTGTAGTTATGATGCAGTAATTCATTTTGCGGGGCTAAAGGCAGTCGGTGAGAGCGTTGCAAAGCCCAGTCTTTACTATAACAACAATTTGATTGGCACCCTAAATTTGTTTGAATTTATGGGTAAATATGGTTGTAAGAAGGTTTGTTCTTGCAGTTTACTTGACAGTTTTTCTCTAAGATAGTAATCATATTTTACATACTGCAAGACACACTATTGCTAATACAGGGAACTACCATATTGAATTGCATTCACCGAGTTATGCTTTCCAGCTATTATTGACTTTGAACATATGTGGTCATTCCAGAATTTCATTGATTTACCAATTAGTATTTTCAATTATGTTTAATTTTATACACAAATTGCCTTCTAGAAAGTGAACCAGGCAATTATGATCTGAATAATCACAAATCTCCAAATCATAAGTCAATCAGGAATGATGAAAATCAATTAAGTTTATTTTAATGATTTAATCAATGTTATCATGAGAAAACCTTCTATATTAATTTATTTGAAGTGAGCTCTGAGAGATTAAAACTGTAGTTACATAAACATTGATCTTTTATAGATCCAAATGTGATGTTTGCTCTTATATCACCATAAACAGCACACACCAAGATCTTTTCTTATGAGGTACCAAAGACTTGCGTCTTGGCTAGGATCATAAAGCATTTGGTACCACCCTAAAGAGTACAAACGAGATCTTTTTTCTTACCAGGTGCCAAAGATTTGAGTCTTGGATAGGATCATACAGTGTATGTTGCAAACTATTGAGATTATTGATGATTTATTGCAGGAATTAGCAAGAGTTATGATTTGTTCTCTGGATCTTCTTTTCACTTTTAAGGGGCAGAAATTTTGCTTTGTGCAATATGGTGGGCACTCAAATATTAAGGATGACAATATTATGAAGTGAACGTCCGAACATCCGAAGATTTTTTAGCTAGGGGCTTATTTTGGCAGCATAAGTTTCATTTTCTCGTTCGTCATATATATCATTCTAGGTTCATTTTTCTCCATTTTCTTTCCTAATAGTAGATTTCCCAGTTCTAATATGTTCTATCCTTAATTTGCAAGTATAGGTTTAATAGGTTCAACATGTGTATAAAACAATATTCAGCAATCATATAGTCGGATGTTGTTACAAGTCATGCTATCAGCCTGTAGTGTGGCCAACAGCATATCAAATGAGAATGGCATACAAAACTTTAAGATATATATACAAATAGTCAATATAATTATTATCTGTTTCATTTGAATTGCAAACATTATTGACTTGGTTTCTTGAGCTTCTTCTAAGCTATTGTAAGTTATTTTTTTTGTAAATGAAGATGGTCTTCTCCTCATCTGCTACTGTCTATGGGCAACCTGATAAAATTCCATGTGTCGAAGACTTTAAGCTAAAGGCGATGAATCCATATGGTCGAACTAAGGTAAGTGCCATTTTTTAGTTTACGAATTCTGAAACAATTCATGCATGTGTATATATAAGAAGTCCCACAAATTTATTGTAATATGTACTCTAGTGTAGGTTTTTTAAACACTTGTTCAGGTCCTAACTTAGTTCTTTTTTATCAGCTTTTTCTGGAAGACATAGCCCATGATATTCAAAAGGCTGATCCAGAATGGAGAATTATACTTCTAAGATACTTCAATCCCGTTGGTGCTCATGAAAGTGGTTTAATTGGTGAAGATCCCAAGGGCATTCCAAACAATCTTATGCCTTATATTCAGCAAGTTGCTGTTGGCAGGTTACCTTTGTTGAATGTGTATGGCTATGATTATCCAACCAAGGATGGTAGTGCGGTAAATACTCTGCTGTGTTTGTGCAACTAATTTCTTTATGCATGTAAACCATGTAGAATAAGAAAATTGGAATTCTCAAAGCAGTGACATCAACCTTTTTCCTTTTGCGGGTCAGATTCGAGATTATATACATGTCATGGACTTGGCTGATGGTCATATAGCAGCTCTTTACAAAGTAACTACAGCAGAAAACATCGGTATGCATCTACTTCGTCATGCAGTATCATGTGATATTTAATCCACAACGTTTTATCAAACATCAAATTGACTCTTTATCTTTTTCAGGTTGTGTTGCATACAATTTGGGAACTGGGCGTGGCACATCTGTCCTTGAAATGGTCAATGCATTTGAAAAAGTAGTTGACAAGGTTAGGATGACTTTTAATTTCATCATGATCATAGACTGGTCAGATAAGATATTAATTGGTTTCCGCATCATATTTCAGAAAATCCCCATCAAGTTATGCCCCAGGAGGCTCGGCGATGCTACAGCCGTCTATGCTTCTACAGAGAAAGCTCAGAAAGAGCTAGGCTGGAAGTAAGTACCTTTTTTATACATTGGTGGTGACTCTTGTTGTTTCACCTTTTAGATTTGTCAAATACTAGTCTGAATAATTCATCTGTTTTCATAGTTAAAAAAGTATTATAGTTGTTGATACATCCGTAGTGTCATGGAATTAGATTAACGTTTTGTTTCTCCACAAGGCTGATGTGTTGGTATCTTACACCGATTTCAGAGCGAGATATGGCATAGAGGAGATGTGCAGAGACCAATGGAATTGGGCAATCAAGAATCCTTATGGCTACAGGCCTCGACCTTGATGGGATCAGATATGATGGACAATCGATGGATTATCTTTTGACAAGTTCCCACCACCTTCTGTTTCTCGATAACGTCAAATGTAAATATTTAGCTCAGGTTAGATTTTGGTAAGAAGACAGTTAGCAAACCTGAGTTGAAGCTCCTTTAGTTTTCGCCGTTTCTTCACCAGCCATTCCCAAGACTTTAATAAACTTATCTTTTGGAATTATTCAGACCTAATCTCAGCCATTATAATTAGATTTCAGTCATAAATTTTCTATTCTGCATCGGTGGCCAATTGGGAGTTGCCAAATATTTGATCATTGTTTATCCAAAAAGTTGGCTTTCTATTTTTAATCAATCACCAAATTAATACTGATCTGTGAACCTACACGTGGGGAGACTCCAATTAAATCACTAGGCCGTGCATAGAAAGCCATCCGGTGTAGGATTGTGAAGTGGAAGTGACGTACTAATTTTCTTTTCGTAATCTTTGATTAAGTATTACGAGAATAGAGAAACAATAAAATGGATTCTTTCTCCAAGATCAATATGTTTAAGGTTGTTAGACTCCAAGGTTTGGGACACGGTGTTATCAGTAATTCATTGAGCTGTCTATGACTCGACCCGTATCGAACCCATCGGGAAGCCAAACCCAATTAGACTCGGTTAGCGGTTGATGGAACTTTTACGACCTTCTCTTTAAGCAACCATGTCTGCCCGGTCGTAGCGAAACATCGGGTTTGCGAGGAGAAGAAATGAGCGATGACGGCCGCCGCCGCCAACGAGGGGGTCTTCGTCCACGGGGTGGGCCGCGAGGGGCTGATGATGAAGGCCCTTTGCATGCGCCTCTTCCACCTTGGCCTCCCCGCCCATCGCCCCCGGTGGCCTGTCCACCGTCGACGCCATCTGCGGCGTCACTGCCCGGGTGGTCCTCCTCACTGCCCGCCCGAGCTCCGATGTTCAGGTCATGGCTCGGGGAAATGTTCAGCATGTTTTTGGTGATTTTAAGTTACGATGTCAACACCTCGTTCTCAAAAAAAAAAAAAAAAAGTTGCATTTGTCTTTTTTTTTTTTTAGAAGTAATGTCCCGTTTTTGACGACTCGAACATGTCTGATTTTGTCTAAGGATGTTTTAGTCAGTGACTCCACTGACATGTAAAATGGGTTTAACGAAATCTGAAAAGTTCATAAATGGTATCTCATATTAGGCCTCGAGATCATTGTCAAATAGTACTAACATGATTTCCTTAGATTATTTATCTCTGGTTCTCGTCTGATAGTACGATCTATGATTGTGTTATATGCTAAGGAGATGTCTACCATCATAAATTTAGCCAATATTATTTTAGAGCAATGCTCATCTCCAAATGCGATGTGCAGGTTCACGACCCTGAGAGCGAAGATAGAGTCGTTAGTGAATTATGTCTGCGAAGAAGTCATTAAGGTAAGATCGTTAGTCGAAAGCTTAATTTTTTAGAAAAGATCAAAGTAAATGATATTAGTAGAATTATCTGTATTAATCATAACCCTCTTCAAGCGAGCATTGATTATCATTATAGATACTACTAATGTATCATTATTATTTGGATCGAGGTACTTCATCTTTTCCTCCTTAAAGGTTATCTCTAGGTTACCCTTTGTTCTTAAGTGCTTCGCAATTGTAGCTTGGGCATATGCTTTACAACCCGAGAAGTTGTCTCCCCTTGAAGTGGGTCCATAGATGATGACATCAATCTGTCTCTCCACTGATCCCTGAGGTCGAGGTGAGGGTTCCCGGTACTTTCGAATGAATCACCCAAGGTGTCTCCGACATTTGAGTTCTTCAATCTACTTTTTCAATTTGCAATAATCTTCTGTGTCTTGGTCGTAATCTCGGTGGAACTAATAATATTTTGGCATATTTCTTTTCACCAACAGAGTCTTCATTAGTTGAGAGTCTTTTAAGAGCCTCTTCTTTTTTATCTGTAGAAAAACTTTAGTTTTGATCATATTCAGGACGATCAACTCGAACCTTGGGCGAGGTAACTCGGGTTGTTCATTTCTCCTTCATCATGGTGACCTTGAGGTACTACACTTCGACCACTTACATGACTCCTCATGATGGTTTTTTAAATTACCATTGGTACCATTGTCGATTGTCTCTTTATCAATGATTAAAATAGAAGAGAGAGCTTGAGTTTCATGAATGTTTATATTATAAGCCACTTATGGGTATCTATCATGCTTTGGATTTCATCAGGGAACCAAGTGAAGAAGTCTACAATTGTTTCCTCCTCCCCTTGCTTGAGTCCAAGAAGTGTTACCACTAATGGCCTCAAGTGCACATTTCCGAGGAAGTGAAGTTCGAACTCCCTCGTGAGCTGGGCAAAAGAACTGGTGGAAAGCAACTTCGGGCGGGTGTACCATTCTCATGCTAAGCCTTTTAATGTGGTCGAAAAGGTATGATGCATTAGGGCATTCAAAGTATCATACAATGACATTTGGGCATGGAAGGCTGTAATGTATTCCATCGGGTTAGCACTGCCATCGAATGCCTCTAACCATGGGAGGCAGAAGTTCATTAGAAATGGTTCCTCCTATATTTTTTGGGTGAATGACGACCGACCCGAGGTGAGGTCAACTAGTGCTTCCTCTTTGGATTGTTGGAATTCTCATCGTATCTCCTTCAAACATTGGTCCATCCATCGTAGTTAGATCCATAAATAATTATTCACCGAATTCGTCGATTGAACCTCAAATTTAGACATAGTAGAGTGGTGGTGTAGTCCATTAAATTTTATGGTTAGGGATCAAAGTGCCCCCTCAATTGACCGACGGTTCGACGAGTCTCAAGCATTCTTGGGATGTCTGCATCACGTTGAGTGAGGGACTCTTAATGGGTGTTGGTGCTAGTGGCGATTGAGTCGATGATCACGATTGAGTTGGTGGCATCGCTTCTTAGGTTAACTAAGGCAAAAGTGAAGCAACAACCTATATCATGCTCGTTATTGCTTACACTTGCTCGATGAGATTCAAGAACACATCGACAGGGATGCTGGTGGCTCGGGATCATCTCTAAGGTGAGAGACTTGCATCATTGAATAAACACCAATATTATATCAACATTTTGTGCTAAGGTGGATGCGTTTATATACAAAAAAAAAAAAAAAAAGGTTACTTCCCCTCTTGGATGAAAATATTATGGCTCGGGGGCAAAGCTACCTTGCTCGAGCATTCATTAAGAGAGTCGACAAGCGAGCGTTCCTACGACATTAGACCCTTCTACTAGTGACAAAAATATTGAATGAAGAAATTGTCTAAGGTGCCTTCGAAGTGAAAACACATAGCTCGCAAGGTGCCACGTACACAAAGATTAAGGTCGAGAGGATTTCTGATCCAATCTCTTTGACATCCAAGTTAATAACTCAAGGTATATCAGTGTGAACTCGAATAGTAAAAAATGATAATCCTTCATTTCTTTGTATTGAAGATGAGCTTTTATACATGATCGTAAAGGATAAAATATTTTATAAAATATTATATAAGAGGCAATCTCTAATTACCCATAATAACTTTTTCTTAACTTTTTATTCACGTAGACTACTAGGGTGGACAACCCATAATCATCTTCCTTGGACCCTTGTTCACGTAAACAGTCGGGTGACAGGTGATCTTCATTTTCTCTTTTCGCCCTAGACGCATTACGTGTCAAATGATGATTAATTAACGATGTACTCATACCAAGTTTAAATTTATTTTAAAATCTAAAATGCTTCTAATATTATTACAATCATATTAAATTTTAAAGGATAATAACATTAGTTAAAATTTCCATTAAGAACTAAGAATACTCCACTAAGGAAGAAGATTAATAACGCACAATCGCCGTTTGTGGCGAAAGAAGAGTCCTTTTTGGGGTTGGGAGGATAAGGTATGAGCGGCGACGGCCACACCTCCGCTGCCGCCATGGCGTCCCAGATCTGCGACCAGATCCGATCCGTCTTCTCCTCCCCCCCTCCGCCCTTTCCACCGGCGCTCGACGTTCTGGTGGCGGAGGTCTCTGCCGCCGCCGCCGCCAACGGGAGGGTCTTCGTTCACGGGGTGGGCCGCGAGGGGCTAATGATGAAGGCCCTCTGCATGCGCCTCTTCCACCTCGGCCTCCCCGCCCACGTCGTCGGCGACGTCACCACCCCACCCATCTCCCCCGGCGACCTCCTCCTCGCGTCCGCCGGCCCCGGCGGCTTCTCCACCGTCGACGCCATCTGCGGCGTCGCCAAGTCGGCCGGCGCCCGTGTGGTCCTTCTCACAGCGCACCCGGGCTCCGGGAGCGGCGCGAGCCGGTGCGCCGACGCCGTGGCCTACATCCCTGCCCGGACCATGGCGGACGATGAGGAGGCGGGCGGTGCTCCGTCACAGGCGGTGAGGTTGCCGATGGGGAGCTTGTACGAGGGGGCGATGTACGTGCTGTTCGAGATGGCGGTGCTGCGGCTGACGGATGCACTGAAGCAGACGCCCGCCCAACTCCGGTCCCGTCACACCAACCTCGAGTAGTCGCAGCGGCCGCCAAGTGGAGAAGAGCGTTTCCGTAAAAAATAAAAAAACGTTTCTGATGATGATGTTTCAGGAAACGCATGTTTTATAAAACATGTAGTCTCGAAGAACACCGTTGTATTATATTGCCTGCAGCACAAGAAAACACTAAATCGCTGTCATCTATGAATCGCTCTTTTAATTATTGGATTACGGTAACAACGTTTGGAGATGGAGATGAGGATAAGACCGTGAATTTTGGACGATTATGAACCGATATGATGTTTTTGGGGGCACTTTTATCGCCCGATAATAAACGACCGAGAGTAGCTAAATTCCGGGCACCTTCGATTGCAAAGATGGAGTCTGGTCACCGCGCGTGAGAGTAAGATCGTGAACTTTGGATGATTATGGACCGATATAATTTTTTTGGGGCACTTCGACGCCCGAGTTGAAGACGGTAAGAGTACCTAAAAGTCCGGACACCGTCCTTCCGTTGGAGTTTGGTCACCGCTTCACGCGGTACGCTTAGCAGATTAAAGCTCAATAATCACTGTGTTCTAACTTAACGATTCCGTTATAAACTTCACGGCGAGTCAGATTTAAATTAATAAAAATAATAAAACATCCAAACTATCATTCTCATTCTCAAATATATGTTTTCTACATGTCAATTAGAGTTTTGACATCATTGTGCCAACAATTAACTAAAAATTTTTAGTATCGTAGCAAAATATAGCTAAACTTAAATGTAGGAGGATAAATTATAAAATAATTTAACTTTAGAGGAAAATTTATCCATGTAATTTTGCCTACTTTTTTTTAAAAAAACTTAGAGACCCTTATAATGTCTGATTTTACGACAAAAGAGAAAAATAAGAACAAACAATAAGCTGTGTCAGCACATTTAGATCATCAAACACTGCATACAATGAAATTTCGGCAACACTTGAATTAACCTCATAATGTGAATCTACAGCAACTGGTAAGTGATTTATCATCATCCATCACATGGTACAAACATATATCTGTGAGAAACTAATGCTTCTCCTGCGATGCCCTGAAGCCTCCTTGAAATGTACTCCAAAATTCTCGAGGTTCTCCATAACGATAGGAAAAACAAGTGGGCAGATTTCTGCCTTACCGCAAAATAAAAATCTCCTTCAAATATGTTTGTCTTCCTACGAATCAGATTGATGTCCGATCGTCAGTCACTTCAGGGCTACAGACATGCGAAGGATGTTGTAGATGTCATGCGATCCACTTTTGAGTTCTTCAGAGTACCAGCAGATTTAATGTTATGGTCATCGACTGCACCTCACATGCTCAGGAATTAGGCGTCGTACCAGTTCAGGGGAAGCAACTTCGAGCTCTGCAAACATATTTGGATGAGTTATGGACAGCTTTCCCCAAGAACCGAATGAAAAGGAAGGCAGGGCACTACCTTGAGTTGTGAAGCAGAACAGAGGAGGAAGGGGGTTTCCATTCGGCAAACGTGTGTTAGGGTCTCTCAGCTCATCAAAGAATGGATGAGCACATGCCTCCAGCTGCAGCATCAATGAAAAAAAAAAGCAAAATGATGACTAAATAAATGCAACATCATTCATTCATTCATCATTGATTAGAATGTGAACACTATAGAAAAAGTCACAAGCCCTAGACAGATTCAAACTCTCGACTTAGTGCAAAACACTAATTACTTTGTTCAAGAGTACTTACAGATGTAAAACGCAAATTAGGCGAGTACTGAAGCAGCCTTGATACAAGATCAACTGCTTCAGGAGGTATCCACTTGTGGAAAAGCTGCAAAGGCATTACGATTTAATCATTTGTATCTATTAAACGATTTCTAATAATATATGTTACCTTGACTAACCTTGTGCCAAGGATGAGCTTTGACCTGAGGGAATTTGAATTCTGTGCAATTTGGATTCATACACTTGATTTCTTCTCGTGTTGGGGTGCCTAAAATCTGCACAGCAACAACAATCATATAGAATTAAGATTGAGTGGATAAAATGTTACTGGAGCAAGATGCACATATACCATCTACGGATACAGGACCTTAATGATTTCCACCAGCTGATCAACACCACTTTCCCCAGGAAATAAAGGCTGCACGAACAATGATGATACATTTTCAGTAAGAAGGTATCTACGTAAAAGGTACAAAACCAAGAAACTATAGAAGAAGCATAATATGAACTAGAAGGTATTATCATGGATGATGAAATAATGGAAAAGAATGTCAAAAAGGTTTTCCCAAATTTAAAAAAAAAACTAATTAACTACTACCATGATATATTTAACCCTTTAGGGGATATGGTTAAAAAAGGGTAACATCTTGCTCAAGGCTCCCGCCAATATATACATATCCTTACCTTCACAACCCAAGAAGCTATTTCTCATTGCCCTATTTATGCCTTTAATATGAAGATTTGCTCCATATATCTGATCTTGTCATTTCCCTTTTTCCATGAATTACAAATGCACCCTTAGGGTGTTTTCTTTTTTGTAGTTCCTTAATCTAAATTATAACACAACTAACAAGCATTGATGATGCCAATAATATATGATAGAAAAATCCTATCTTTTTATTTGGCAGGATATACCTGGTGTCAATTGGTTCAACAAGACACAACTGAACAGCATGTTTACAGTCAAACAACATGTTATCAGATCTACATCCACACCATTCATCCATTAAATCCCCATGCTGCTCAGGATCTTCCTCTGTACTCCATTAAACTTGAAGTTTCACAAAGTTAAGTCATTTGTTTTCTTCAAGAATGAGCAACATATAGCTTAAAAAGATAGTATTCAGTAAATCTTTTATCGTATGTGTGGTACCTAGATGGACAAAAAAACCTATGGAATCATCCATTGCCGGACTGCTTCATAAAATATATTTGAGTTTAACAACACCATGTTGTTTACCTGTCCTATGAGAAGCTCAGTTAACACACAACCAGCAGACCACATGTCAATAGCTGTGGTATACTCTGTCGCCCCAAAAATAAGCTCAGGTGCTCTATAATACCGTGAGCAAATGTATGATATATTAGTCTCTCCTGGAACCTGAAATCGGATCATTAGATGTCAAAGATGAGAACAAATTCATCAAATGATCAATCATATTTTATGTGACCTACCAACTTTTTGGCACTGCCAAAATCACAAAGTTTTAATTGATGAGTGTGAGGATTGACCTGCAAAATGAGTCAACAAAACAACAATAGTATTACGACATCGAAATTAACATCCATAAGTGTTTCTGAGTTTCACATCCTTACTACTCGAAACAAATCATTCTTGCCATCAAGCATTTCAAGTGCAAAGCACCATGCTGTGCCCATAACATGCCAACCCATCACATGCCTGCAACTGGTGGCCTGGCCTTTATTCTATACCAGCACTATATCAGCATCTCATTTGCACAGAGTGGAGCAACACTATTCTGTGACAGCCTACATCAACAGGTTGGCTACTTTCCTTCCCCCATTGGAACTCTTAACTTACATAAATTAACTAGTAGGTGGTTTCCTAACAATAGAGTTGGTAGCATTCAAAAAGAGTCTTAAGTTGTCCTAACTGACTTTATACAGAAAATGTCAATGAAGATTCGAAAAAAAAAAAAAAAGAGAAATATCAAGTTTTGAAGAAACATATCACATCTTGGAATCGCATACTTCGATTAACTGTCAAATACAACAATGAACTAATCAGTCAATAAATAATTATAATTCTAAGAATTTATGATCTAAGTTGCGGCTTAGCCACAGATATTTCATCCCCATGTATAAGATTAATATATCATGGTTCCTCCATATTCCATCATATTATATTTTCAACATCACAACATTATATCTTCACATGGAAGAGGTAAATCAACACTAAATTGCTTTAGCATCTAACGAAGAAAAGAAATTTCTCAAAGGATCTTAAAGAAAAAAAGATTATGAGAATCCCACCAACAAATTTTGTGGCTTAATGTCCCGATGGCACACCCCTGCAACATGATGAATATAAGCAAGCCCACGACAAATCTACATCATCAAACAAAAAATAATTATTTTAGTAAAGAAAGGACTATTAGCAGATGGTGGTGAAACAAAGTTTGAAATTATCAATATTCACCTGGTATGTATACAACTTAACATAAATGAGAGGTACATGCTGGTTCGTCCGGCTATAGTACTTCACGGTGCGATGAAGTGTCTCAGAGACATATTCAAGAACAAGGTTTAGGTAGATCTCATCTTTCTCAGTAGTTGAAAAAAAATAGTGCTTTAGCTGAACTACATTTGGATGGTCAAGTAAGAGCATAATCTGAAGTTCCCTGTTCTTGTATCTCTTGTCCTGTAAAACCTTCTTGATGGCAACTGCTTCCCCTGTTTCCACGCATTTAGCCTGCACCAGAAAAGTGCAATGAGAGACCACGATCATGTAAATTACAATTGAACAATATTAAATATTATGTTTTTACCAACCGAAGGACCGAAGTACCTGAAAGACTACACCAAATGAACCAGTGCCAACAATACGTTCTGCCATATATGAGATTGTCTGACACACAGTAAATAAGTCACTAAGTTGACTAAGTTCTGGTTCCATCCATTCAACAAGAAAAAGTTAGATATTACGCAACCCCGACAGCATCCAAGAACATATAAATAAAAAAAGTCAATGTTGAGACATGTCCTGAATTACAGAGCTACAAACTTAGCCATGCTCTAGGGAAAAGAATTGAATAAATTTATAAATGCTAAGTAAAAAAGCAAGTTAAAAGTCACAGAACAAAAAATTATAGAAAGCTTAAATTAAAGAAAAATAATTGCATGAAGTTTTTTTTTATGACTAGTACCAGCAGCAGCATACAGTCAAACTTTAATACTGAGCAAAAAGAAGCATGACTATAAACATCCACTAAGCTTAAAGAACAATGACATTAAATGGAAGAAAGAAGCAATGTTGTAGACCAATTTAATTTCAGAAACATAAAGGCACCTGTTTTGGCCGGCCATCCCGGCCACCAATTACTGTTGCAATAATCTGTCCGGTCATAGTTCCTTTACCATTAATCATTGTCCCATCGAATTCCTGCAAGGGTAATATGAACTATAAGAACTGGAATTACTAAAATGAACCAAAAAATTCACTTACAAATAGCAGGAATATTCTAAAAAAGAAAACACAGATCCAAACCGTCTCAGTGTGGCCATCAGTTTTAATATCTCGGATTGTCATCCCATGCATTTCCCTCGGAAGTTGATCCATGGTTGCCCCTTCAAATCTCGCAGGAGGTTCAGTGGCTAATGTGCTTGCATCACAATTCAAATGAGATGAAGATATATGTAGATCCACGGTAGAAGCCACATCATCAACCATATGCCGCTCCACAAGAATTTCTCCTCCTCCCTCTTGATCAAACTTTGCTCTTTTGGTCGTTAAGTCCCCACCCTTATGCAACAATATAGTCTCACAATAACAGAACAGAATAAAATAAAAAGATAATATGGAAAAGAGATGCATACATGCAACATGGGTGTCTTTGCATAATTTGCAATTGCAGTACTAATTTTGAAGAAAATGCCTATAGTTATGTTTGAAGTAAAAGGAGGCTCAGACTATTGATCATCGGTGACTTTTACGTCCAGAAATAGTTGTGTTTCAATGAATCAGGATCACATAAATGACCAAATTGAGACATAGCTTGACCAAATATAGCCAGTTAGATTCCATATGTCAAGGATCCAAGAAAGAGAAGTTCACTTAGCTGAAATTCACTTGGCCAACTCTTGCTCAACAATAGAAATCATCTCCGCTAGGTCAATTTTCACTCAACTCAATATGCAACCTCAAGACGATATTACCTGGTTGTTGCAAGAAATGGAGCCTTACCCCACAAACAGAGCCTTATCTCCACCAATGACAAGGTCATAGAGAAGCAAAACAGCATGTTCCAACAAATAAAAAATTTCACTCCAAATGTTTGGCAACTTAGCAAGTCCAACCCAGTAAGAAGAAGTCAAATGAGCTTCTGGTCTTGATTATCTAGCTTAGATTGTGAATAAGAGGGAAAGATCTGTGACTAACTGGTAAAAATAGAAGAACAGGCATGTTCCATAATGATCGAAAATGGCTTGGTTTGGTCGCAGGACTGTTAAGACTTCACTAACCCCAACTCGAAGGCATTTTGTTTTTCGGTCTGACTAGGTTAATTAAATGACCTCAACATTTAGTGAGAGCAAATCGCTTGCAACAGGAAAATGTCAAACAAAGTGCCAGAAGTTAAAAATGTATTACTTTATGCTTGTAAAAGCTTGTGATCGGATTACGTTGTAGTGCCTATAATGAATGATCATTGAAATGCTACGTTATGGCAAATAGCAACTTTAATGACGTGAACTTCACCAATCTGGACATTCGTGGCAATTGGTTGGTGATCCCTAACTATTTTGTCTAACAGCAAATCACTAGCAACATTCTGGGCGTCTATAAACAACAAAAAAGCTTTAAATTACACCAAAACAAACAGAGCTAAAGATTTGCAGAAAACACCAGCAACATGGATGGATCCCCATTAATCATTGCACTCAAAAGAAAGAATGAGTAGATCCGAACTGAACGTAAGCCGGACCAACCACACCGAGGAATCAAGAAGAGAAAATAGGAGTAAATTTGTGATAGTTAGGAATCTCACGGGATCCGAGACCGAAGACCGCCCCGAAGCAATACTCTTCAGCCGCCGCATCATGTGCATGTTTCGCCCCCCCC